>JARQTG010000171.1:631964-821869 GCA_030142615.1 Syrista parreyssii | reverse complement strand
TATTAGTATTAACTATGGTATTATATATATATATATATATATATATATATATATATATATATATATATATAGAGAGAGAGAGACTGGCAGGATACTACTGATTAGGAGAAATAACGATAACGAAGCGTTTGTTATATCGAAGGGACGAATAAGGAGGATTGCTGACGTCGTCTTAACAAAGTGTCGTCTTTCGAGGTAAGGGTTGACGACTTTAACGATATAAGCGTCGGCAAATCAAAACTCGAGGAAACAACGATTTCAGGGAGAAAACCGCGTCTTGAAAACACGCGCGATATCGTGCGCGTAATCGTTCCAGACACAGAGAAAAATGAAGCGGTGGGGAAAAAAAAAAAAAAAAAAACGGCAAGAGTTCAAAGGAAAGATAAAGTGGACACTTTTGAACAGTGCTTTACGACGAAAGCAAAAGCGTCACTCGCGGCTGAAGGAAAGAAAGCGCGAGTCGGTACGAGTGCACGTTTCTTTCGTATACGTGAAAGAAGAAAAAAAGATGGCCACGAGCATCGACGATCTCGGAGAATAAACATAGAAATAAGATGGCGATCAAAAATTGAGAAAATAAGGTATAAGAGGAAGTCAAGGCACTTGAGACGGAGGTCACGGGGGACAATGTGAGTGTCTGAGGTCGTCTGGATGGCCGAACAAGAGAAAAATAAAAAGATTGAGAGGAACAAGTAAAAAAAATACAAGGACACGATGAGAGAGAGAGAGAGAAAGGAGGACAGTGAAGGGATGATAAATCGTACGAGTACGCGAAGCGCGAATTTACGAAAGGGTTTTACAGTGAAAAAAAAAAAAGAGAGGGGGGAGGGGGGTGGCAGGGGGAGAAAAGTGCTCGACACCCCCTATCGGGCTTTTTACCAAAGGTGAAACAAGGGGAATGGGGTTGATGCCAGTACGGGGGGTTGCGTGTGTTCAGAACGTAGGGGTGTCAGAGCATCGTCGCCCTAGTCAGCCGCTCGCTAAATCAATGTCGTGAACACGACAACGTGGAGGTGGAAGGACTCGGGTGGTTTTATAAAACCTACAAGTGGTCCACTTTGAAGGGTACGAGATGATTTTGAGTACCCATAAGGGAGGCAAGAGGAAGGGCAGCAACTTCATCCCTTCAGGACTTTCAACCCTCTCTATCAATTTCACGCATCTCCACTTGTGCATATAATTGGAATCCGCTTCCATTAAAAGTCATTATAACAGGCGGGTAGGTAGACATATTTAATTTGAATGAATCAATTTCGTGATCCGAGTGACAAATATTGCACTAGCTGATAAGACTATGTTTGGAAGCGAGTGATACGTGTTACCGTGTGCTGTTCAAATATACATACAATATATCTATATACATACGTAGTATAGTGTATAGACACTATTCGTAGTAACTCTCCGTTGGTCGACAGTTCGTAAGAGTTAACGAGCAAACAACTTAACTCCTAACCTCATTCTATGCACGTCCCAGGCGCCGGGAGAACTAACGACGGCTAAGTAAAAAAAAAAAAAATCGTAAGTCAACTCAGTGAAATCCTTAACGCGACTAGGATAGTTCGCGTACGTAGTACGACATGTACTATAGTTGGCAGCAATCCTTAAGCTACGATTAAGCGTAACCCAGGGACACGCGCCAAAAGTAAAATCAGAAGGGAAATTCAAACGGCCGGTACGTGCCGGTATCAGATGCGTTAAATGGGGGTCGGCAATTAGTACGTAAGATAGTCGAAACGTGATAGGCCGACAAAGTAAAAGGAAGAGCTCAAGGCCATAAATTGGAAGGGTGACAAAAAAGGGATTCAGGTCATCCAGATCATTGGCACTGACGTGTATTTCGTGTAAGAGATAGAGTTGAAGGTTTACGATATAAATTTATACACAGATAGGTCCAATCGAAGGTAAACGTATTGCAATTGAATTATTCGATTGTTAACTAACTTCGTAGTGCTCGTCTACAAAGGATATACGTACGCTTGAACATGCCTGATATAAATAGCGTATAGGGGTTGCTCGGTAGAAGGTCATAGGTCGTAAGTGTAAAAGAGCACGAAGGGGCTCGGCCATGTTAATACCCGTAGCGACGGTTAACGTCGCGGCCTGCTTAACTTCCCGCTTAAACCGTCGTGGCGCTGGTCACGCACTGGGCAATTTTCAAATCACGTAGCTGGTAAAACGGCAATAATGTGACCGGTGATTTGAGCACGGCTATTAGTCACGTTATGTCACCCTCGACTACGTATACGTCGGTTGCCGTTGGTTCTTAGATAATTGTTGGAATTATGCGTTCCCCCTCATTTGGTTCAAGCGAAATATATGGCAGACGCGTGTGTGCGTATATAATATATACCTATACACACAGCTTTATTATGTTACCCAGGAAAGCGGAAGTGTGAACAGCGCAGCAGCGCCATTGTGCTAGACAATGGAATTACACGTAGATAGACAAAGGAAACACTCGTCAACATCATTGCAGTGGATGAAAAGTCGTTACATTAAAACCTTTTGGATATCGACAGTGGATATTTCGTGATGGATATCCAAGGGATAACCGCAGGACCAAATCGTGCATCCATCACCGGATGTTTCATAGTCGCCGATGGATATTCATACGAATTAATCTTCATCCATCAGAAGATTTCCGGTTGGATCTTCTGGCGCCTTGTTGCCTTTGACGAAATATATATATATACATTATTTCAATCGTGGATGAAAATATTAAAGAGCTATTTGTTTACACGGGGACAGACGTATTTGTCACGAAGAGATAGGTCATTAGTGGATTCACGATGATCATTACGAAGCATCCAATCATCTCTGATACCGAATGTCAACAGTAATAATTATCGATCATTGTGCTACCGTGCATACCTATATATGTATGAAGGTGTACACAGATACACACACCGATGAGAATAATTAAGTGTCGCCCGTTGCCAAGTGCTATTGCGTATTAATTGAGCATGTGATTACCGTATACCATATTAAGTTACGTTATTGACTTACCCAGCCGTTAATTATACCGCGCAAATAATAAAATATGAGAAAAGCGTAATTTCGAATCCAATTAATTTACCAGCAACACGGTTAGGTCTGTATAACCTCAAATAAAGTGAAGCGTCGAGTTCGGCAGGTTACACATGTAACGTTTCATTTCCAAAGCGGACAGATTTTTCGAATGAAATCCTTTGGCACTGGCAGCAGCTATCTATGCCTGTATGCATAGGTAACCGTGTATAATACCAAGCGGCATAGACTCGATATTCAAATGTAACGGAATTAAAATTTCAGCTAGCAGGGAACCGCACTAAATCCAGTTAAGCAGATTAAGTTACGTTGACATATGCTGGTCGACGGGCCATTTTAAGTTGGCTCGATGCACGCGAATTGTCTCTTTGTATACGTAAAACTTGTGTTTTCCTTGGGTCCAACCGCACGTTCGCAAAAGGCTGGAAAAGTTTTTCTCCGTATTTTTTTGTCGATAGTATCTTAGCCTCTCCGTGGGCGCGTCGCATCCCTCTTGAAAAAACGTAGACGGGTCACCCTCGGCCAGGAAGTTCCTCTGGCAAGTAAGGAAACTAGGAATGAGAGAAGAAAAATGTGCGGAACGTACGAAAAGTAAACAGTGACATAAATTCGCGCTGGACTCGGCTTTTTTCTTTTACTCGTCTAATTCATAAGAATCGTATTTGCTTTTACTAAATCCTGAAATGCTTTTTTACTATATCCCTATGGCCGAGTGAGCGAGTGGTGGTCACTGAGAGAGCTCTGGAGCTACCCTTAGTTTGGCACCCTTTAGTGACGATATTTGATTAGCGTTTGTGATTTACAGATTGAAAAGGGCGCCATTATTTTTCAAATTAAATTCAGTACGAGAAACAGACAGATATATATATATATATATATATATAGTAAAAAGAAAAGAAAAAGTAAACGTTTAATTGCGAAAGAAAAACATTGTACTACATTGTCAAGGGTAGCTACCTACTACCATCCCTTTTACTCGATTAATTATATATTACTCATATACGAGCTTGACTGAATCTCACTTTTGTCCTCGAATAATAAAATTTCGTAATTTTATAAAATATCAACATTTCGTGAAAAAAAAACAAACAAGATGGCCGCCACGCCATCCAACAGTAAAAACAACTAGACATTCATGACAATCTTGTTGTATTTTCCGTAAAACTCGACCAAAGTAAAAAATAAAATGGCGACCGTGACAGAGAATCGTCCGACGTATTGTCACACACGTATCTCCATCGGACAAGAAACTGGACAGCGCATCGTCCAAATTAATATACCGACTGTAACAATGTGAAAATAATCAAAAGAGAGATTCGTAAGCTCAGCGAGTGACAGAGATGGAATGCTGGTAAATAAATAGAAGAGCAATTGGGTCATCTTATTATAGCAACTGGGATTTCCACGTCGGTGAGGATTCTGGGTATTGGGGTAGGTCGATGTAATCAGAATATCGGTACTAGTGCATATACGTATATGCACGCATACAATCTCGATATTTGTATTTCACCATCTACGTGTTTCTCTACGCCTATACACTGGTATGTATATATATATATATATATATATATACACACACACATATACACCCATATGTGCATTCACTTGTGTACCTAAGCATTCGCGAGAATGGAATGGTTACCTCCTAGTGGAACGGGGCAGTGTACCTAGTGCAATGGAGAACAACATACATGCCAGGGTTATATACATATAGTAAGGATTGTGCATATAGCCGAGGAACGACTGGCGGACGGGAAATAAAATGACAAAATAAAATAAAAACATAGTAAAAGGCGAATACGAGGGAACGATTGCTATCCAATAGTAAATCTCACGCGATACAATAATGCAACGTGTTTGAGTCACCTGCATGCTTAATCGACCTTCACGATACACACGGGAGTCGAGTCGCGCCGTTATCAATTATTAAAAGAATTGAATATTTTATCCAAGTACTGTTACCTAATTAGACAATTGCATAATTTACATGCAATGCTCGGCCAAAATATTTCGTTATAAATAAAAAAAATATTTTTTTTTTTTTTTTCTTATACTATTTTACTAAGCTACCCGTTATATGAATGCTAAGGCACGTTACACGTATTTAAGGCCGTTAATGGTTAAAGCTACTGTATACAGAGTGTGTTGGCCTCAAATTCTATTACGTGTGTCACTTGGACGTTGAACCACGACAACGGTAATTACTCGTAAGATCAGCTGCATACGACACTGACGTACGACGTACTGCTCCACTGACGTAGAAGCTCATATTAATTAATTTCTATAATTAACGTTGTTAAATTAATCAGGTTGTCGACTTTTACGCGACCCTATACTTTTTTATTGGACGTCGCGTCAACGAGCGTCGAAGTGACGCGAAGTGTCTATATCCCTATATATGCCTATTTTTCCTACCTACTTTTCCTCCTCCTCCCCCCCCCCTCTCTCTCTTTCTCGCTCTCTCTTCCTCAGTCAACCCACTAACCGATCGGATTGCTCGTTATCCATTTAAATGGTTTATATACACGAGCGTGTATGGTTAACTAGCTTTTCCTTTCATTATTGCACTAAGCTGAATGGCGCCGACTTTATTTATTTATTTTTTTTTTTTCCTCTGCCGTCATTTCGAGATCGCCCTCTTTATACGACTAAACCAAATTTCCGACGCTTGCTTGGAATATAAACATTCGCCCGACGATAAACAATATACCGGGTTATTATTACAACGACGATGGCTTGACGATACGATTTACTCTGGACGGTTAATACCTCTTGGGTTTTGTATACAAGGAACAATTGAAATTACGATAACGTTAGTAATTTCATTTTCAATTTTATCTCGTTACGGCTACTTTAACATTCGTTTGACGTTAGGTACTTCGTTTTAGGGTGATGATAATTTTTTTTTTCCCCACTTCGCTCGACCTACATAAACCAGATAATTTATTTGGACAATGTTTGTACTATTATCGATTTAATACAAACTGTAATATCGCCAAGGTAATACCGTCTTTATCACTCCTACATCGATTAATCGAGAAACGTCTAGAATTGTTAGACCTTTCATTATTTCAAAGATTGATATAATATATATATATATATATATATATATATATATATATATATATAGACGTATAAGTAGGTCCTTACATCGAAGAGGTTACGTTCCGATTTTTCATCGGTCCCGTTTCCGGTTTCAAAAATTGATTGATGACCATCGTCACTCTTCCTGAGCCTGGGCATTATTCGATTTTACTATACTACACCCACCCTCGGATTTAAGGGACGAAATGTCCATACCTATACCTACCTAGCGTACATACACCTACATCGACACACACACTGATACTATCAGCATGACATATATAACTATAGCTAATACTCGATACCACGTTATACACAGGGTTCGTCCTCTGTATGCACGTACGAAAAGTCCGACCGATTCGACGTGCGACCTCAAACCCTGGGTCTCCGATCCAATCCCATTATCTACGTCAATTTGTCAGATTAGCTCTCTGTCTATCACACATCCGTCCAATTTCGCATTGGCTACGCACACCTAACCTATCTCACGTTCTTCGACCCACCAACGTCCACCAACACGTTCGCCAAAGCGTCGAGACGTGCATCTCCGTTCCAATGCAATATGGCAGGTTGACGAGTCACGCGAGAGTAAAAAAAGGGGATGTGCCAAGGTACGTTTCCGGTTCGTCCCATCGTACCTTGCGTCCTTCATTTCTTTCCCGTTCTTTCCATCCTTCGTTTTCCCCCATGACTCCCCCCCCCCCGCCCGTCGCCCCTCCACGCTATCCTACATCCCATTCAACAGCAAGCACCCTCAGATTGCCATTGACAGAATGCGCCGTCTCGTTCTCTTCTTCGATTTTCCACGTTCGTCACCTGAATTTAAAAAAAAAAAATCTGGTTGACGGAAATCGTCATGCCCCGTCACGGGTACCAACCTCTATACTCTCTATCTGTCCCAGGTTCTGCCATGTATATTAGGTCTAGTATTTTGTCGTTTGTACCTGTTCTATATTCTCAGGTATCCCTGCTGCTGCCTCTCCAACATGTTCATTTCCTGGGATAATTATTTTTATTCTTTTCTTTTTTTGACAAGAACATTTATCCATCTCACTCGCTCTTGCGGGTCTACGTTCGAGGTAAAACGAAAATCCTGGACGAAACGTTATCTGGTGAAAGAGGCCGGAGGAAGCACCGATGAGTACTGTCCTGGGGATGGTTTTCGAGTGGCGGCCATTGCCGACTCCCGGGCCTCTTCACATTTTTATTTTCTTCCACTTATTCTTTATTTTTTTACTGTTGACTCTACACGTGAGTGATTGCGCCAACGTACATATATGCATATCCGTAGCATAGTTACTTCATCGTATTACCTAAAACTACGTATATTCTATGTATACACTCACGTAATATATACATATGTATTAATATATATATATATCACATACAAAAATACAGAATTCTTCCCGAGACGTCGTATTTCCTATCTCGTTATATACGAGTCGGACAATGCGTTTCTCTTTGACCCTCAGGGCGTTCTTTCGGGGACAGGTCGCGGGAAGTTTCGAACTTTTCAATTGGCAGTTTCATCGGTGTTACCATCCAATTACCGGTCGCTCGTTTTTCACTCGATATTAGCGCGATGCGCCTCCCGGCTCGTTGTCATTGTCATTTCCTCTTTTTTTTTCACCCTTTCACTCCTCCTTTTCATGTTCGCCCCTTCGCAACTATACTGACGTATATCCGCTTAAATTACAGATAGACTACTCGCCACTGGCTGATAACGTCCCTTGACGAATTGCCGATACGTAGGTAAATCAGAGCGGCCTGGACATACGTGCAATCGTCTACCGAACGTGGTACGTAACATCCCAGTATGTGCACACGTGTAATAAATAAGCGCAAAGCGTGGAAACGCACTTGCAAAACGGGTCCGGCCCAACGGTACGAATAATGAATGTCAGATATTTAGCATGTTTGCATCAGTAATTTGGCTCGGAGCTAAAACATTGCTAGCGCGGTCCGTTTGAGCTCGGCATTTTCCTCTGTACGCCGTGCATACTTCATGGTTGTTATATATCGGCGCCATTAGTAACTCGCAGTGTTACCAAACCCACCCACCCACCCCCTCCACCCTCGCCACCGGGTGTGGCGTTTGTTGCGTACCTTTAAATTATAAGAAAAAAAAATCAAGAACAATTAGCGTTCACTTCTATTGCCATTTCTTTTTATTTACCACCCGACCAACCACCATGTTTTCCATTCTACCATCCCACGTTACTACGACTCTACGAGGGATAGAATAAAAATTCCATAACTGCTGCCGAGAATAAACGACAAATCCGACGTTGGGTTTTCGCGCCTATGACGTCGACGCGTCAGTCGTTACAATGAAAATTGCCATTGCGTGACGACGCTGTAGTAGTATTGAAACATCACGATAACAGATTAAAGTGCAAAAAACGTGCAACGCGAAGACGGAACAACGCTCGTTGTCAAAGTAGCAAAAATAAAAATAGGGTTAAATGGTTTTGAAAAAAAAAAGAAACAAAAAAATTTGAAAACAGAAAACAGTCGTGGACAAGGAAAAAAATTAAAAGTATCGATACAAGCGGGAAGTGTAGAAGAAATTTTTTCATTTAGATACGGTGTCGCCTTTCCACTGAAAGCGAACGATTTCCAAGTAGCGAATTGAATAAAGGCCAGCCATAATCGATGATCCGTCTTGGGGCTCTATAGTGAAACACGAAACGGTAAACGAATCGGATGGCTAAACAGTAATTAGAGACAGCCAGAGTGGGCCCGGTATAGCGAAAGCGTAGTTGATATACAATCCTTGGCAATCTGTCCACCCCCATGTGTCTATACTACCCGGTTTGGAAGTGCCGGAAACAGAAATGTTATCCTGAGGTTTGTGAATACAGAAGGAAAATAGGATGGACGCGGTGCTTCTCTTATGATAACAAGGTCAAATGATGATAAGAATGATAATGATAGCCGAGAAGCAGTCCAACCACCAAGTAGAGTAGTAGCTGCATATATATATATATAAAAAGAGGTCGACGGGGGATCCTCTAGAGAGAGTCAGACGTGGGTAATAGTAATGGTCAGAGTTGGAATAGACGAGAAGGGTAAGATCCTGTCTATGGATGAGAACGGGAAGTGCGCTATTTACATGTAAAAAAGCTTGCCGATTATTCCAGCCACGAATTCTGAGCTAAACGACCACGGGTATCTTCGATCAAATGTTACGTAGACGTATTGGTCGAGCGTAGGGACGCTACTCGTGTATGCGTATAGTGTTGAAAAAAAAAAAAAAAAAAGTATTTGTCGCTTTTGGAAAAACCTTCCACCGGCAGGGACTGAAATCAGAGATGAATGCGAGCAGAGAAATGTTTGGTACGATTGTCTTGCCCAACGAGCCTTGGACTTTAATTTCTTTTCCCTGCTATTCGGTACTACGCGGTTTTTTACGGCGCACAGTGTAATACGCGTTTTCTTTTGATCTAGAGGCAGACCGTCGGCGACGACGTCACGCCGCACCCGCGCGAAACCACGCCGCCAAGAGAGCTTTTCTGATGGTTGGTTTGAGACTTGTATTTCCCCCTGCTGTGTTGTTCGGGATTCTCTGTGTTTCTTCTTCTTCTTCCTCTCGCTGTTTACACGTAGCTCTGTCCTCCTATGATTCCGCCTAAACCGTACTTTACTGTGTCGGTGGCAACCCTCGCGAAATTCTCCGTCGCACCTCACTCGTGGTTTATACCCTCTGCGAAACTGGGTAATCGAGGATTGAAGTTTGAAGATCAATCGTCGACGTAGCTAAAACGGTAGGTATTCACTATTGGTAGTTTACTACGGGTTTACTACTAGTATACTATTGTTACTGCTATTGTACTTTGTAAGTAGAGAGATAGAAACAGAGAGGAGAGGGCTGTGTGTGTGTGTGAGAGAGAGAGAGAGAGGGGTGGGAGGATTAGTTGGGATGCTAAAGATTGAGTGAGCATCCAAGTGAAGCGACCTAACAGAGCTGAATGACAGATGGCAAAATTTCTAACCTAGAATCTTAGTACGAGATAGGTGAATAGGGTAGAAAATGTGGAAGCGTCCGAGGATCCATATCTATGCCGAGTGTCCGCGGTGGCCACGTAGGTAGGAAACGTAGACACAGATACCCGGTGCTATTACCCCACCACTGATTCGTTTGCTCCTCTGACGCTTTCCACCCATCTACTAAGCTTCTACCTTCTTAGATTCAGCCCGTTTAACATTACTGTCTATCTACCTCCCCCTATCTTAGTGTCTCCTACCCTCTAGTCAATCTCCCGTGCACACTCCCACAATCTTCTCATCTCACTCGGTCCCGCTTATTCCGCCCGTTTCTCTATCTCTAGTTGGCTCCGTAGCTCTAGCCAATCCTCCCGATGGTCACTCCGGTACACACTCGCACAAGGCAGCCCTGCCACGGCAGCATCCGCTGGTCCACAGATATTCCCAATAACCCCAAAAGAGCACTGGCACCACCTTTTGAAAATCGGCGGGGATATCCCGGGATGAATGATTATGAAAAATCAAGGAGAGCAGGTAGTATGCACGATGACGATGGCGACGACGACAGGGATGATGATAAAGGGGTAGCAAGAGGATGACTCTTACCTGGAGATGCTGAAAATCCTAGGCAATCACGGCCGTGCGGCGGGGTGGCGAAGCTGGCATGGCGTTCTCCTGTCTCACTGGCTCAGTCAGTTCGTAAACGTCCTACCTCGGGGGGTTCGGCTCCTGGACTGCCGTCGTTGAGAGGTCCACAGCCACTCACACCGACTACCTGGTTGCTGGTGCGCTATTGATCTCGGCCCAGACACCCGCCGACCCACGCAGACGCTTAGCGTTGGCGCGTCGCTTTAGCAACGTGACGTCATAGACCACCCATCCCGCCCTCTTTCAACTGCCTCACCTCATCCACCCCTCATCCTCATCTCCTACCCCATCTTTGTCTCCCTTCAGCATCCTCTCCCTGAATCTCGCTCTGCTTACCTTCTTCTCTGTTCACTCTGCGCCCACCGGCTTCCTCTTCATCCTTGGTAGGAACGAGAGGGCCGTATCTCGGTTACTAGCCTCTGCTACTGCTGCTACTGCTACTGTTACTGCCACTGTTGCCGTTGGTCGCTGCTGCTATCACTTATAGGGATGGCGAAGACATCGTTCCTTGGGTCAGCGGTGCTTGTTTGGTACACGAGAGGCTGTAAGAGCAGATCAGTTTGTTAGAGAATAGCTGAATACCCAAAACTGCAAAGTTCAAACCCTACAGAGATTCGTGGTCCAAGCTTGTCCCGCGCTGAGTCAGCTTAGGAATTTTCGGAAATTTTATAGGAATCTTCCTACATCTTTTTTTTTCACATCTTCTCCTCATCTCTCCCTTCCACTCTCTGTCTCTCTGTCGGGACGGTACTTATTCGGATGTCCTCCAGGAGATCTCTCGCATCTTTCCCGCACCCATTTTTCCACGTTCACACTCCGATGTCACACATTATCCCTTGTACCTACAAGGATAGCCATCTACATTACATACATATACATCGACTAGAACCTTTCTATATCTAGGTCAACCACCCAAGGACCCTAAGGGATACCAAAACGAAATTAACATGTGGAATCCTTTTGATTCCTCAATTCCACAATTCCTCGACCCTTTTCCATACTCACGACTCACCATCGAAAAACCATCAATACAATGACAGATGGCTCGAAAGTGACGAGGTCTCTTGAGGTTAGGTTAGGTTAGAGCCAGAGCCCTTACGCTTCTCTTGGCCCAGTTACTTCGTTTCCACGAGCGGAATTCTCGTGCACGCACCGTCATAATCATCGCCATCATCGTCATAGTGCGTAACACTCAAACAATAAGTGATTGTGGCAAAGAATGACGCGCCACTCCCTATCACGCATCATCCAAGGGTTGGTTTCATTCAAAAAAAAAAAAAAAAAAAAAAAACAATGTTCTCAATCCGCCCCAATTAACCTGCAAGCACGTCCTCCCGAGAACACCCCCCAGTGTCTAATGTACAAATCCCTAGATCAATGACTCCACATAACGAGACTTCCGGCACGTCAAACTTTTGTGGCTACAATTGATGTCATTGACAAAGCTTCTGCTCTCCAGTCACACTACAACTCGACCAATTTATTAACGCCCTGACAAACGCTGTATCGTATTCTGATTTCGACGGAGGGTTGTTACACATATTTATTACGTTTTTGTTTACCTTCTCTGTCTCGCTTCCTCATCAACTACCCCCCATCTCTGATATGGTCTTCGTAACCGAACGTCCCACAGATCCTTTATCTTTTTTTTCTCTCTCCTCCAGTCGATGTTACGCAGAGCGATACACTGGTAGCTACCACCTCTGGAAAGGATGATTGATTTCCTGGGCGGGAAATTTAAACCACTCTAAGACCGAAACCCACTCGAATTATTCATTATGAATATTGTATCAGGTTGTTTAGATTCGTGTACCTTCGCAAAAACCAGCTTTACCCCTTGCATCTATACGTGTGATATACTCGAGCTATAATCTAACTATAGGAAATGTAATTACGAATACACTCTTGAATTTTATTTTTTTCATTTTTTATCTCCCTACATCCACCACCACACCCCGCTCTTCCTATTTTTAAATTTCGCGCCTCGACGCCCCGCCCTCTTGCGAATCGTTGATCCAAACAGAACACAATACTACCGCCACTCGGCAAATGCTACTTATTACGGCACGTCAATTACCAAATAAATTTTTATTCTTTATACAATAAAGCATCACAAGTAAAATTGTTCATCTAGATAAATTTAAACTTGATCGTCCCAGCGAGTCGTTCGCTGTCGAGATTTTACAAGATTCAATTCCCCGTGCTATAATGTTTTAAAGTACATTCATACCACAGTATTCATACAATAGTCTATACCTATATCGAGTCATTTCGTCATTACAGTCTATATCGCCTTGCTCCAATTTATTCGTTAAGCACTTTAGCTTCATTGGCTATTTGCATGGTGATCGGTCAAATTATTAAAACCATTTCGACAAGTGCCTCAAGGGTAGAACGAATATTTCTCATACACTCCGAAAGAAAAGTAATATCTAAAAGAGTATATTGAAACTAGATGGTAGCAAGTGGGGAAGTAGGGGGGACACCTCCTATACCCCCTACTGATAAGTCCATTGCTCTCATCAACTCGACAAATCAACTATTTCGCTAACGACCCTACGCTAACTGATTCCGCATTTTCCAGACAGCCCAGAACGTAGACGTATTTATATTTAAGCTCACTGGCTACGGTAATATTTTTACAATTAATTAACTGTTAATTGGACACAATTGAAACACGCTCAGGCGCGACGAATCCTTATTTCCCCCGTTGAGGCGCAGATCCGTAAAGTGACGTACGTAGGTGTTACGCTTTGTACGGAATATTGATATACAGTCCTGTGAACTCGCCATAAGTGAAACACGTACAATAGTGTCCTGGCTACTAATATTCCAAGAACGTCGAGACCGGCTAACGAAGTACCATTGCGAAATTCAGTAACGCGTTAACGTGGCTTACAGAAGTTAATATTTCCGACGTTCACGTTATTCTGGTTTTTTTTTTCCCTTCTTTATTAAACAGTCTACGAGGAATAGCTGGAAAATTATTATATCGCGCTCGGCTTATGGATCTCGATAGAACCGTTAATCAAAAGTCGACACGATGCATTATTTTCCTTGATGGCCGGGCCAAAAAGTCGGGCTCGTCAGGGGCTTTTTGAGGCTGAAAACACTCGAGGGAGGGAAAGAATGGAATAACAAGAAGCAAATGATATTTCAAGAGAGTTAAGTGCGGAAAGGGTTGCTTCTGAAACCTTTCGTAAAAATGAAAGAAAGGAAGAAGAGAAAAAATATTAAGAAAAAAAAAAAAAGAAATATTTTCTACTTTGCTACTTTGCTAGAAATAAAATATATATATATATATATATATGTGATAAGTTGGTACTAGTTGCTGGTTCAAACTACTATATGTATATTATACATTGCTACTGTTTCTCTTTCTGTTATATATATCAACCAATCCGCCATTATTATTTCTCTTTGCCATTAATGCATCAAGGAAACAGCCTCTTAGTCGGCGACGAACGAGGAATAATTAAGATGATATCGCAAGCTAGGAAAGTGTAAACGTGATGGAGTCACGCGATTTCCAACGGCGAGGAAGGCGCAGTCGACCGTTTCGCTGGCTGATGACAAGCGGACGTCGGCGTCGGGACGCTGACTGCCGCTGGCTGGAAGCCTGTGAAACGAACAGTCGCGGTCAAATGAATTACGCCGATTACACCGATTCGCAGAAAATTGTTCGTTCACTCGGAATAGCAGTAAGGATCGATTTCAATTAACACTTACGCGAGTATTGCCCAGGCTTCCCTGCTTCCTCTTAGTCGCAGTATTAACGTTCAAGAAATCAAGTGTAACCAGGAATTACGGTAATAAGAAATTTCAGAGGTTACTTTGACATTAAAGGTTGTACCAAGGAAACCTTTTAGGGCTGATATCAAACTATTATCATACGTAATAAGTAAGTATGAATTTTATAATAATTTTATTCTAATTCAGTATCATTATTATTATACTAAATATCATCGATTGTCTAACGTTACGATTTTGTTCCAGGGATGAAGTCCAATTTGATTGTATCTCTGAGATGAATTTATCCGAATATTCACAGGTATCGGTGCACTTGAGCAATTCGGTATGTAGTCAATCGTGAGAAATTGAATTTGGCCTCTGGAATTTGGGAATTCACGCAGAGGAATCGTCCCGAGGATCATACCCGACGGGGATGGTTATTTTCATTCTATAGCTGGTACGGAGAAAAGGTTTTACTTAGTTGTTACGAAGGTGAGAACGTCGACCATCCGAATAAGGGAATTTCAAGTATCCCGGAACCAGCGCCGAAAACCTTTCCGGAACAATGCCGAATCCTAGCACCGTGAAAAATGGAATTGGAAGACACTTCGATTATCAATATCATTCGGGATGAGTTCCGCCTGGTTCAAATCGGCGACAGTATCAATCGACTAAGAATTGTTACAGAAATCATCCCTAACGTCTTATGTGCATCGATTAAGCAATTTCTGAAATATTGCAAATTCTGAATTTCACAACCAGTGGTTTGAGACACGCGATGAAAAAATTTCTTTGTATACAATCCCGCTTGGTGGGCCACGACTGCTTTTCATTGCTTTTACGAATAATTACGTCAAAGCTAATTTAGTATATCGGTTGAATGCAGTACAGGGAACAATGAAGAAATATGTCTATTAATCAAATCTAATAATCGTACAGGACACACGGAGAGTCGATAAATCGTGCACGACGTCTGTCGCAAATTAATTGAATATCAATCAATGATGACGCACGTCGAACGAGGCTTGAAAAAGACCCAGGAGTCCAGGACGTCCGTAGCTGTCATATGTTACACGTGAAATGTGAGTACATATGTAGATATGCATACACCTCATAGCTATATATATATACATATATCACTGAGAATTAATTATTTAATAAATAAATAGTAATGTTGCAACGTCCAAACGATGAAATATTCGCATAAACTTTCGAAATGTCCTGAGGAACGAAAAAGTGTCACATTCTCTCAACCTTGGGATATCGTATTCCAAGAATTATAAGTTATTCATCTCATAACCTGTCAATAGTCAAAACGTCGAAGACGCCTGGGAGAGTAAATATCCTTTATGGGTGCGAAAACTTTATAGAATGTTCAAAAAAAAAAAAGAAGAAAAAAACAAACACCGTCCTACTGCATCTACTTTCGAATACGTTATTGCGTCCGAAAATAAAATTTCATAACCTTTTCACGAAATGTTTATTCGCGCACGTTACAAAGGCATAAAGTGTAGAAGAAAAATGTGAATGTACATACGTCTCTACGTCGAGCGTCCTAGTGAAAATATTGTATTGGATTGTTTCTCTGGTCGAGATGAGTTCTCGCAGATTTATGGTATTTTTATAACACATTGGAATACCCGTCGAATCACGTAACCTCTTCAGGTAATGGTCCCGGGACTCTTATTCAATGTATTTTTATAGTACGTACGCTGAAAGAGGCGAAGAATCCTAGTTTATTATCGAATTTTAGTGAGACATACTGCTCTTACATAGAGAACGTAATATATTGCATTAAGTAACGTCACGCTTCGATCTTCCTTCTCTTTCTCTCTGTTTGTCTCTTTCACTTGTATCTTCTTTGCACATGAACTTTAGCATAATTCGTACAAGAATCACGGACACTTTCACTACACTCAATATCTTGTGAAAGATACTGTATTATTTCTAACCTCAAATCTATCCGTTCTTTATGCGTTTGACAATACCCATGCACGAGTTTTAACAAATTTATTTTTAACTCGTCAATAGAATGTTAAGGTCCATTCGATTCTACATTTGGCGACAGTATGAGTGAAAAATGTTGACGTATGTATCTATGTATATAGGAATATATATGATTTGAATCAAATATCCTAGCCGAAACCCGTGCCAATCGATAACACATCAAAACACAGAGGACAAGTGTCCATACAATACCGATCGTTGGATGCTGTGTAGTACTCCAGGGCTCTTCAGATATATTCTAATATATTGAATTTTCTAAGTGTACTATGTATAGGTCTACTTACATATTTCCATTCACGTAAGGTACAATCCCGGTTTTCCATTTCCAAAAGCATCAAATTGGTTATTTCTCATGTTGCACTTGAAACGTTTCACATTGTCTATACACGTCTCTAAAAGATATACACTTTTCTATACGGTGAATAAGATCGCATGGTACACAGTTTAAAACAATTCAAAAGAGGTTATCTTTCAATTTTTGTCGGATCACCGTTACGTTTAAGAGGTATGATAAATACTGAGGAAGGAGACGAAAAGGAAATTATTTTCCAACGAACGGCGAAGCACGGAGACAGTATAAAATACTCGGACGCTCGTAAAATAAATATTATTGGTTCAGATTATGGTTTGAAGTTAACCGGCAAAGTGCTTCCATTACGACAACGGACGTCATACTGCGTAGTACGTATTGCGTCCCCCCGGGAAACGAGCGGTGTGGTGGCAACACCCTTTTCAGTGTCTACTCAGTGACATTCTACGTATGTATCCCGCAAAGAGATATTTCCAGGTTATTTCGCAGTATATGTTAAGTTTAATTAGGCTCAATTCCATTGAAAACGCTGACAAGAAGGACTGTACCTACGTTTTACTTAGAATGACGTAGTAAAAACTAAAGGATCGTGAAAGGGAGCAGACGAATCTGATCGTGCAAAGACAGATCGGCCATATTGATTATGACGGTTGAGAGCAAAGAGCGGGAATAGAGCCAGTACTTAAAATCCAACGAGAGACTGATTTAATTTATAGGACAATTCGTTTAACTAGATGCAGATTGCATTGATACATTTTGCATTAGTCGAGGAACTGTACTCTCCACTCTTTCATGTAGATCATTTCGTATAGTTCACACCTCCACGTTCCCTGCCCACTTCGCTACTCCATCAACCGACTTATAAACAACTTTTTAATGAATTGACAACGTGACGTACACATCGCACAGAGTATATGTGTATATATATTTTTTATTTCAGTACACGTACCCTGGCCGCACTTTATGACTGCGCATGTACAATCGTCCCCGTCAATCTTGACGATAATGATACGCAGAAAAATACTGAAAAATTTTCAGCTGAAAATAAAAAAAAATAGTGGGAAAATGGCAGTAGCATCGTTCAAAACCAATTCGTAAATTTTATTCGTTAATACCGTAATGGATACCGCCGCTGCTACTGCTGCTGCTGCATCGATCTCTCTACGTGGATGAAGAGTTTAAACGCAAGGGCGTGTGCCCGTTCTGTATGAAAAATAGCAGTCATTTAGGTATAATGATATATATATATATATTTTTTTGTATCTCTATTTTTCTAAGAATTATGTAAATCGGGTACTTTTGCTCTTGAATTAAATCTATTTTACTTAGTGCGGGTTAATGCTAATTCGAAGAAGATGGCGTACTTGATGTCTACTGATAAAGAGGGGATCAACGTTTCATTTACGTAATGCATTACCTTCAGCCTTGAATTCTGGGCATTCTGTATAGATATAGCGTTGCTATAATTACGTAGAATGGATATGTGTCTTACGGTTGTTTTTCGTTGTTGTTAATTTAATTCCGAATTGCGTGCACTTTGTTTTCGTATTCTGTTGTGAACACGTGAGGAGAATTGGTATCAAGCTGCCAACAGGGGGGAATAAAATTATTCAACTGTTGCTGCGGTTGTCATTGGGAAACTCACGGTTATAGAGGGATAAATGTTGTTTGTGTTTTATTGTTTTATGAGGGAAAAAAAACAGTCGGGATAAAAACGTCGACTAATGAATACACAATTTAGAATCAGCTTTATGGAAGTAATGTCGTGGAAAGTGTCATGAGGGTGAAAACTCTTATGATGCAAAAATTACAAAAAAAAAGAATTATGCTGTTTTATAAATAAAATAAGCGCTGCTCTAAAATTTTGTGCGGGATATTCTCTCACTTTTTAAATGATCTCGCTCTTTTGGAAACTACAGGAGAGAAATCATCAAACAACCTATATGTTCAAATATCTTATAAGGTGGATGGCTCAATCAATGGCCACGTACCAGTAATCGTTAGTTGTATTATAATACTGTAGATTTTGCTATAGTCAAAGCATACTCTAACGATTGCTGGTACATGTTCGATGATTGGGAAATCCACGCTATGCAAAATTTTGTAATATAACATTTTGATTGGGAAAACTGTGCTGCCCTCTGTTGCATTGAAAAATCTTATGAATGTTGGGAAAAAATCGTAATCGATAAACATAGAATTACCAAATAATATTTTATCGTTATTTCTTGATAACTGTGAATTGAATGCTAATCTTTATATTTTAATATTATATGACTTATTTGGTAATTAAAGGTTTAAGTATTTTTTTTTTAACTTAACCCCGTCGATTAGGCAGGGTACAGTGTCTATAAAGTTCCGTATATCAACTTCAGAGGTTCAACAGTTAAGTTTTGTACCGATGATTAATATCATTTATTAACATTTAGTTAATGATGAAACGTTTTTAGTAAATATCTGCTGTAGCCTTGAAACATTATTTGAAAGGAAGAGAAGTGGGGAAAGTTTTGGTAAGTGTGTAAAAAGAAAATTCTTATTTGATATATTCGTCATAGTTATTTCTTGATCCTTTTTGGCTTCTTGCCGTTAATAAGGGGCCAAGTGCCCGGTCATAATTACCATCGAATTGTAAGAAAAATATGTAGATAAAATTTCATTAGACTGTCAAGTTAAAATGTTCGATGTAAATATTATTTTACTTACTATTTCTTAAGTAATGAAGTACAATTACATTAAAGGACATCAGAGATTATTGAAATACAGTTTTTTAAAATGAGCTTACACGGATACTTTTTTTTGGAATAATAGTAAATAAAGATTTGTTTATTTACAATTTAGATCTGCATTTAATTATTACATTGAGTCATATCTGCTTTTAGCAAAGTTATAACAGAATTTCATTTACAGATAACAATGTTAAGATATTAAGTGAGATATAACCCAAATAAGAAGCCATGGATATAATATCTTGCGATACTTCATCTGATGATGAAGATTTCTGTTACACAAATTCAGTTACACAATTGAAAGGTAATATGATTTCTAACATTATTCTCTGTTGTAATTTACATACTGTTATTATAAATCTTTTCAGTTTTGAAAGAAAAATCATCAAATGTACGACATACACCTGAAGATGAAACAAACCTTAAGCTTAAAAACCAAGAAAAAATTATGCCTGTAAATGCTGCGAATCATGTAGACAATTTTATTGATATTATAGAGGATGCAACTAATGGATTAATAGTGTAAATATCAAGATCTGTTCCTTCATCATCTCAGACTCAAAACTAAACAATGCAGTTATTTATTCATAGAATTCTACATTGGTTTTTCAGCTCAGAACAGTCACGACGTAGAAGTAAACGCAATAAACAAAAAACAGTAACAGTGCCCGAAGCTCAACCCAAATTACGAAATTGCAGGAAAAAAAATGTAATGTTTTCAGATATTTTTATTTCATATTCAAGTATCTACACTGATACTTATAATAATTTCTGAATGCTTAGAACTGCCAGAATGTGCTGGATTTAGATTTGGAGATAATTCCTGTTGATGATGACGATGATGATGCGGTGATCTGTGTTGATGCAAATGATAGTTTCTCAGTCTCATCATCTTTAAATATTGACAATAATGATGATGATTTCCTTATTGATGTGAAAGTCTATTGGCGATATAGATCGATCGTCCGCTTTCAACTCCACCAAGTAATAACTCTTCATTAATACGCGTGTCCATACGTGTGCTACAAAGGATATATACATTTTTCTTTCCAGCATGAATCATTCCAAACAGTGTTTGAGCATTTTGCAGCACTAGAATCTGTACCTGTAGAGAATATTGTTATAACGCGAAAGGAATTGCGAATCAGTCGGAATGACAGTCCAGCTTCCATAAATTTGTCAGTAATAGATATTCTCGGTAAGTTCGTACAATTGTATTTAACATTTTCAATAGTAGAACTATATTTATTTACCAATACTTTTATAGAAGGAGGAATTAGTGATTTGCACTCAGCGGGACAATCCAATGATAATGAATGTGTTGATGGGACTACGTGCAAAATCAAAATACAATTGGCAGATAAACGAAAGTTGGTTATTATGTTGAAAAATGATCAAAAATTCAAAACGGTTTTTCTCAGCTGTGCTGAACAATTGAAAATCCAGGAATCGAAAATAAAACTTCTGTTTGATGGTGAAGAAATCAGCCATTCTGATACACCAGAATCATTAGACCTTGAACAAGAAGCATGTATTGATCTTCGAGTAGTAACTTAGTATTTTCGTAAAATTCATTAATTACTAAATATATGAAATTGTTTCTCCTTATATATCTACAACATTTTTCGCTGCATTATTTAATTATTTATTTACGCGACCAAACTACTTTCTGTATCTCTCTTATTATTATCGACGTAGTTTAATAACTGGTATAATCAATTTTATGTATCGATACACTGAAAAATAAGTCACCATTTTGTGAGTAAAAAATAAATTTATTACAATATAATTATAAACCACTATTAAAACACGTAATACATTCAAGTAACAATAATTACATCTTGTATAAATCTCACCTACGTTAATAAAATGGGAACAACCTTTGCCGAGGCGCACCAGTATCGGTGTCTTTCAAGCCCTGATGAAGCAAGGTGTAATGTTTGCGAAACGTCCAGCAAGTTAAAACTTCAAGATGCGGCTTCAATCCGAAAGTCAATTATAACCAAAATAAAAGAGTGTCATTGCCTTGGGCGGTTTCGATTTTCATCTGTATTTCTGAACAGCCGGTAGAATGATCTCGGTTTGAGTGGGCTTTAGATATTTTGGAACGTTATTAATTTAAATGTATATATTAAATTAATGTAATTTAAATGTACATGCAACAAGTTAAAATCTAAGCAAGCAAAAAGGTTTAAGTATTAAGATCGATCAAGTAAATTCCATCCAAAGGAATTAAATTTCGATGTCTAAAACAACTGTGAATCCATTCTTCATCAACAAGAATAAGTGGCGTTTCTCTCGTTTCGTTAATACATCTGTATCGATCATGAGATACAAAATTATTTTTGTTGACAAACACATGTGTGGCAGAATCATCAATCTGCGTTAGTATAATTCCTGCCATGAAACGAAAGAAAAACTTTGTGGTGCTCCAAATATCATCAAAGTAGCCAACAATACCACGGAGAGGTGAGACCGGAGATATACCATTTTCAAACAATGCTCTGTCCATACTTTTAGCTTGTTCCAAGGTAAATTCCATATCAACTACCTAAGTAAGCAAATTCAATATAAATAGAAAAGATACTTTGATGAACATCATTAAAGCAATTGGAACAAAATGGAAAAATTCTCAATCCATAAAAATGTATCTACCTCGTACTTTTATATTATACAACTAAATACACTCACTGCTTCGTCCGCCTTCTCCAAGGAGCGTTTAAGGCTCTCCTCATCAGCGTCCTGGGTATAACTATCGTAAAACTCATCGTACAAATTCTCAAGACGACGTTTAGTTGCTTCACGCATTGATAACAATTCCCAGGGATACCAGTCCTGCAGACAAGCCCAATTTTCCTTTTTCGTGACACGGAAAAGCCAGTCTAATGTAGCAACATCGTAATTTCCGTATTTAATCAAATTCTTAGCTCTGAACTGTCAATTAGTAGTATAAATTACTTACAGGAATGAAGTACTATTTGTAAAAGTTCTAGGTGTTCATACCGTCTTTGGATTTCCAACTAAAACGCAAAATGTTTTCTCGCCTCGTTCATTTTGTACGACAGTCGCACCATGCTCGAGGAGAAGTCTTTCAATGTCTTGCTTCGTGTGCTTATCGTCTCCGTTAATGACGCAGAATTCTTTTTTGTAGAGCAAACGAGTAAGACGCACTACTTCTGAAGCTCTTATTCCAGTGAACTGTTTAGCTACTGTCGGTGGATACGATTTTCGTGTTCTAGGAGTCTTCGTAGTAGGTACGTCATCAATGTCATCACTGGTAGCATGCCGCTTTGATAATTTCTGAATAACTCCAGTGTCCTATAATGTAAAACATTTTGATCACTTACATTGACCCGCTGTATACGGATATAATTAAATAATTGTTGAGAATTTTATTTTTGTCAACCTTAACAAGAGACTTGAGTTCTGCGACGGAACACGCGCTGTACCACGGTTTGTCATTGCGAATTTTAATAACTCTTGGAAATCGCAAACTGTATCCTAAAGGATAATAAACCGTTCGGATCATTTCACTTGCTCGCACTTGTAAAATCGATGAGTTCCGTGGATGAATCCAAAGATCTGGAGGCTGCGACTGCAACGATATTCCGTAGAGTAAAATGCAGATTTATGCAGTGTGATAGAAGGAAATGTATGAAATTTATACCTTTGGACCGATAATACCCATTGGACAATCTTCAGTCCAAAAATTTTTAAATTTTTGTAACATTTCTTGTAATTCCACATTCTTTATTCCCGAGCTTACTCGCACTACTGCATAAAATTCACTTGGTTCTTCATCTTCTGTCAAGGGTGAACTAGCCACACCTACGAGGAAGCTAGTTACCGTTCCTCTACATTTCCCATCTCCATAGTATCCACCAAGAATAACTAAATCGATGTCTTGTATAAGATTCTCAGAATACTGTTAAAAATGATTTCTTATTATTACATTTGCAAGGTAATAGAAAGTTACTGGCAATGAAATACGTACTTCGGCTTTTATCTTGTAGCAACCACTTCCTTCTCGAATTGGTTTGTATATTGCATTACATTTCTTCAGTACAATTCCTTCTTCATCATGGTCCATGCTTTTATTAAAAATACTCAATACCTCTTCACTTGTATCATGAAAAGAACACATTTTTGAATTATGAATAATATTTATAATTGGACCAATTCCTCAAGTAACTATATACTTCCAAATTAGTACCTGGTAGATACAATTGTTATTTTACTTCTCATTAGAACACCCTCTTCTTCTTTAAAAGCTTTTTCTAAAAATTGTAATCTCTCTGTCAATGGCATATCGACCAACAACTCATCATTGTACATGACAATATCAAAAGCAACAAAACAAGGCTGGTGAACAGTATTGTGTGTCAGTTTTTTCACATCATAATTCATACCCTTGGAACCAAATTTTTTGTCACCTTTATGCCATCCCATTAATTCACCATCCAAGATTATTGAATGGCAATCTGACTTCAACAAACTTGCAATTTTACCAGATAAAAAACCACCTGGAGTCACATGAATATTGCAGGATGTAAGTTTATATCTACTTGAGCTCTTGAATATTGTATTTACAGCTGTTTTCATTTTTTAACGAATACCTGAAGACTTGGACTCTCCATAACATTTATTGCTTGTTATATCAAAACCGTTTCTAGTAAAATATTTAAAATTGCCATCTTTCATGTGCAATTGAGATCTTTCCCCATCAAACTTCATCTCCAAATAGTAGGATTGTTGAGAGCCTTGAAAAAGCTTGCCAATATTCTCGATTGCACATCTTTCACAAAGCATAGGCTTAAAGTGTGAAAAAATGTTGATATCATGTCGCATTCTCATTTTTGGATCTATGAGCTTATCACAAATGTCACGTATATTGGATGTTACGTCAAAGAGATCATTGGCATCAGGATGATACGCTAAAAAATAGTATAAATAAACATTTTACACTGATTATAAGATAGTCATTCTTTAAAATCAAAATAATATATACCTGCAAATATCTTCTTGTGTCCCATTCCGTGTCTGACATCTTTAAGAACAATACGGATCATCCATTTGAACTCTTCAGCGCTCAATTCTCTTGCCAGTCTCAGGAATTCCGTATCTTTATTTTGATGAGCGTTATTCTTATCCGCAATTCTATCTAATGCTGCGTTAATTTGTTCCACAGACAAAGAGTTGTTGTGTTCTGCAAAACGTGAACGCAGCACATGGTAAACCTTTTCAGCAAAATCACCGATCACTGTTTTCTGTGCTGCAGGAGCTCTAGTGTATGGAAATAAAATAATATGTTTTGTAAGTCCTTACTATTTCAGCAGATTACTAAATTATTATAGACGGCAATCATACTTGTAATGTATAATTTGACGAGCAGCCGCACTTTCTTTTCCAAGGCAGAATACCCTTACGAGAAGATTACCCAAAATTGATTGTTTTAATCCATATGGTCCACGTTCTCTGTCCAATTGGGGCAGTAACAGTCTTAATATTGGGAACAATGATATATCCTAAAATAAAAATATTTTTATGATATACCTACTAATGTGCAAAATTCTTAAGTTTACTTACAGCATCCGGATCTGTACTTTTCATCTTGCTGCCTATCGCTCTGCATTGATTTATGAATGATTGCAACTCATGAAATTTTTTACTTGGTTGAGTCTTACTAATTTTTTCAAATAACTGGCAGAGTGTTTTGAATTTAATTTTGGAAGCTAATGTAGGTGACATTTTTTTCTGTAAATAATCAAACAATTGTAATACTTATTAAATACTTTTAAATGAGTTGATAAAATATATTCGTGAATTTTACGGTTGAAAAAAAAAAAACAATGATTTGTTTTATAAAAATATAATTTATTAAATAATTGTCTTCCAACTTTATATTCAAATTATGTACAATACCCCTTAAACAGTAATATAATTTTCTAGATACATTCTAGCCATGTGATGATTTTCTGTATGGGAGTAAATGAGATGTAAATTAAATGCAGCTTCACGTTTCAAATCAAGAATATTAGCATTACGCTGAATGATATCAGGAACAGGTGATTCCAATACAAGTTTATAATGATGTACTGCTGCAGGCAGAAGACCTAATTGATGAAATGCTCTTGCAGTGTTATAGTTGGATTCCTGTTCGCAGTCCTTACCACGAATCTGTGAGTATTTTTTAATGAATGCAAGAGCTAAAATAATTCAACAAACATAAATTAATTAACCATACAAAAAAAAATCAGCAAGATCCAAAATCAATACCTTGAATAACAAGTTGGTTTTTCTTTGCAGCAAATTTTTGACATGCCATCTGTAAAAGGGTCACTGCAATCAGTAAAGAAAGCAATGCACTAGGTCCAGCCTTAAATAATGACATGTAATCGTTGAGTGCATATTTATAGGTTCCAGAAACCAGACAATTATTAGCATGTAATATATGCAAGTAGGAAAATGGATCTTCCCTTGCAAGCCATCGCATGATGAATCTATTATGCCTACAATCTTCAGCTCTTTGAACAACCACATTCAATAGATTCCAGACATTCGATTTTGGAAATATCCGTACTAATTCTCGCACCATGTTAAATCCATAATACGAGTCATTGTTGTAAATACATGATACAAGACAGAGAAACATAATATGAAAATTCTTCTTCTCGAATTTTCTTGATGTCAATGCACTGAAGCACATTCTCTGCAATAATCCAAATTTTTTTCTTTTAAAGGCAAGTTTGCACATTTGTAAAAATAAAAGGAACTCATTCCGAAAACTTGGCTCGTTCTCCTTTGAAAATGTCGGTCCATTCTCTTCCTCTAGAGTCTCACCACGAGATAAACGATAGAGCTTCAAGGCTTCCAAGCGTTGACGTACTCCAATAGCTCTGGTCAATGTAGATAATTCTGATCTAGATCTGAGAGATAAACAGTGCCTTGATAAAAGTAATATCCCTGACTGGAAGTACTCATCATATTTTTTTACTCTACGCAGCAGCAGTGTCCTTCGATATACAACTCCAGGATCCAGAATATCAACCTCAGGATCCTGCTTGAGGACTTCTATAGCTTCTGTGAACTGTCCTTTAAGTTTGTATAGTTTAGCTAACTCAAGTCTGGCATCTAAATGTTGAGGAGATAATTTTCTAACAATCTCATAAGATTGTATAGCTTTTTTAATGTCCTTACAGCCAACCCAACATTCGGCGTGTCTCAACCATACAGCAGCTAAACTAAAATTCTTGCTGTCCACTAAGGGTTGTAATAGAATAAGGGCTCTTTCGAATTTCCTTTTACCCATCAAGGCCTCGGCAATGTCTAGGAAAAGATCACCAGACACCTCAGGATCTTCATTAAGCATTAACTGAGGCAAAAGTTGATCAGCAATGTCTACTTTATTTAATTCTATCAAAGTAATCAAGAGTTTTGCTTTTAGATCCACTACCACATCAGCTGGAATCTGACAAGATTCAATATCTTGTTCGAGTTCCTCAGTATTTTGCTTCTTTGCATCATCATTCGTATTTTTGTCTTCAACGACCTGAGCCTGCGAGTCTTGAATATTGCATTTCTTAGCGTTCTCGGAGCGATTAGACTCTTTGTAATGTATTTGTATTCTTGTGTATTTTGTCAGTATATTTAGACATTTATGAAATTGTTTTAAAGCGATTAGTAGTTCCGTCATGACATTAACTTCCTCCAGGGTAACGAGGTCGGAGCATTTTGAAAAAACGTGTTCCATTGCCTCCAATGCCTGTTCGTTATTATTCTCTTGCATGAGACGTTTGGCTAACATTTTAGCATACTTAACGACATTATCACCATCTTCTGGTCCTAAATGATGCAACAATTTCATGTATCCTCTTATATGAGATCGTTTTTCTCCAATTTCTTCTTGAAGATTTGCACGTAGATCATATATACCCACATCTTTGGGACTTGCCTGAATAGCTTTTGTGTAGCAGGTTATTGCTTGCTTTATATTTCCAGATTCCAAAGATTGAGCAGCAAGTCTGATCCACTGATCAGCATCCCTCGGACTTAGATGAGCAGCGATCAAGGAGAATTGTAGTGATTTATCTGGTTGATCATTCTCATAAATCATGGACAGTGTTTGGAATGGTTCGGGAGCACTGGGAATCTGCCTGCAGAAAATCCATGACAGTTAAAATCAAGATAGTGCTCCAGAGTATGCAGCATGGATATCCTATTGAGAAATCACTACGTTGATGACTTGCCTAATTATTTCCATGCACATTTGTGCAGCTAATTCAGTTTCTCCTCTGGCAAACCGCAAATTTGCTTCACCCATAAGTCCTTGTAAAGCTGGAGGAAGAATTCTCTTCTTACGTTTTTGACGAATTGATGACCCGTTTGCTGATCTTTGGAATCTATTTTTACCAATTCGCTTGCTCGATGCTAATTCACTTTCAAATGCTTTTCTGAAAATGAGATGAAAGATGACAAGTCGTTCCATATCCAAAGGATGGCTTAGAGCCTACCTAGATGTCTCTGACTCTACAGCCTCTGGATCAACTCCATAATCCATTTTCAAAGAATACTCCGAAAAAGTCAATTCTCCATTTAAAAATTGCTTTGTCAATTTATCCTCTTCAGCGGCAGCTAAAGAATCTTGTTCTTCAGTGTCTGACATAGCTTCTCCTGCTGAACCACTCTGACATGTCTCTGAATTGACATTGCTTGAAGCAATTTGTTCATTCACTTCATGAAGTTTCAATGCTTCTGCTTCTATGAATTCACCCATATCTACGTTCATAGATGTGATTGCATGTTCATCAAGCACCTCGATTATTACTGGTGCCAACGATGTATTTTCATCAAGCAACATTGGTAGTTCTGCACTGGGCTCTCCAATGCTGATCATGGCTTCCGATGAATCTTCTATATCCATTTTGTAAGGTGCTACTACACTTGGTAAAGTTATTCAAAATACTGTTACTACATAATGTACATCATGAAACTTGCTATACATGATAGTATAACAAGTAAAACACAGTTTTATCAGATAATAATGTACATATAAGCTAATAATCTGCGTATTTTTCCATGTCATAAAATTACTGCATTTTATTATAAAATTATAACATAATAGTTAACCTTGATGACCAGTTATGGTAACGGTAAATAAAAATAAATATATAAAGTATATTCAAAAGATTCTATGAATGTTTCTAAAACTTACTACAGCTATGGCTGTGTCCCACTCAATTGCATAGTGGTAAACAGAGACACGACAATACTCTTACAATTAGTACTAACAGTGAGTTTTAGAATAGACTATATAGCATTTGTCTTTCTCTGAATGTTGCACTATTTCTGTATAACGAGTATTATCAAGCTTAATTTGATTAAATGTTATTTCATTATATTTTTTTATCAATACTCACCTCAAAGAAATATAGCTAATATTTGCTTTCGCTTTTATTATTCAGGATTCGCCTACTTAGCCAGAAATATGACGTTCAATACAAGAGTTCAGGTTAATAAAATTGTAAGCACTCAACGGTGACGCATTTTGATAGAACTTTTAAAGCTGAAACATAAAAAATTAATATTGCATTAAGACTTGTTACTGGCTGGCTTTAGCGGAATGTTTTAATAAGGACCAATTATATAGCTTTGTGTGAATCTGTACCTTTTAACTAGAAAGCTCCATTCATCCGTCGAAAATGTGGAAGCTGTTTGTGCCGCGCGCACAGTCATCTATTTGTTTTTATTATTTATAATTTGTTGTTTACGGTCTGACAAGACGAAGTTAATAAAAAATGTGGATTTGATTTACAAGAGGGTGCGTCTCAACAATAGAAGGGAGGAGAACGCATTGAAACATTTACTAAAATGTACCCCAATGCAATTTGCTAATTCATAGCTACCAAGGTTATAATGTGAAGAAAACAGAATTGTCCAAGTAAGAATTAATTATTCTTTTGTACACCCATCTATTACTAGTAAAAAATATTTTTTCGGGTTTATTAAAATATAGATTTTTAATAAGAATTAGAAGTTTTACTTTCATTAGGAACTATCTGTATTTATTCAGCGTACCTTTACTTTTGCATTGTATATATAGTATTACAGAGATCATTAATTGAGATGATGAAAAATGTATTCTTATGTAACGTCATGTGTATCAATTTTTTTTATAAGAAACATATTTAATTGTATATTTTTTATAAGAAACTATTGAAGTATCTTTTTTATAATTTGATTAGCTTCAGAAATATTGTATGTGATATTTATAGATTCAATTCTTATTGTGTTATTCTTTGATATTCTATTAGGTGCAAATAGTATGAAACCAAACACGTGTTGGCTGCAAGTTTTTCCGGTGCTATTAGTTGTTGCTGTGATAACAGCCAACCATAGCCGGTTGAACAATACAGTTGACACACGGAGCAGCTACAGCCATCCTGCAGAATCTCATCCTTGTCATCAACCAACGAATAGCCCATGCAATTCAACTGGCAATGTGGGAGAAGTCAAAGTGAAATTTTCCACAAGAATTGTGAAGAATGAATATATTGTTGCCTTCAAGGGCTACTACAAACCACAAACTCGAGAAAATTACATTGGGGCTGCCCTAAATTCATCGGGTGTTCAAAATTGGAGAATTCTCTCTCGTAACAATCCTGCCAGTGGCTTTCCAAGTGACTTTGATGTTGTCCTCTTAGAAGAAACTGACAAACACAATGGTCTCAGTGCATTAAATGATCATCCTCTTGTAAGAAGAGTCACTCCACAAAGACTTGTACATAGAACGTTAAAGTATATCAATATATCCGAGGATGCAGATACTCCCGAATATGGAAGCTTTAAGCGAAAAATCAGCAGTTATGTATGTCACATATTTATATAATCCCTAAAAGTATTTTTTAAATCATTTCTTAACAAAATTTTTTTTCCTCTAGAATAATCAGTTTTGGAAACCACAAAATCGTCATGCCTCTCGTAGACTCTTACGAGCCATTCCACGACAAATCACAAGCATCCTCCAAGCAGATGCTTTGTGGGGAATGGGAGTTACTGGACGTGGCGTTAAGGTTTACTACCTTACATTATGAAATCTGATAAATAACATTAAAAAATACAGTAATAAAACACCCGCCCCTTCACTATCAAACAGGTAGCTGTGTTTGACACCGGCCTAGCTGCCAGTCATCCACATTTTAAAAAAATAAAAGAACGAACTAATTGGACTAATGAGAAAACCTTGGAAGATGGTCTAGGACACGGAACATTTGTAGCTGGTGTAATAGGTTCCTCGTCCCGTGATTGCCTTGGCTTTGCGCCTGACGCCGAGCTTCACATATTTCGAGTCTTTACAAATGCACAGGTAATAATCACAGTCATCGTCGTACTCAGCCGAAACAATAATTTCTATTGAAATTTACGAAAATTAGGTGTCCTACACTTCCTGGTTTCTTGACGCCTTTAATTATGCAATTTTGGCAAAAGTTACTGTTCTTAATCTCAGTATCGGTGGTCCTGATTTCATGGATCATCCATTCGTTGATAAGGTTTGGGAACTCACTGCCAATGGGGTGATAATGGTATCAGCAATTGGTAACGATGGACCATTATACGGGTAAAAAATATTAAGCTAAAAAAATGTATTAATCTATACTCATCAATGAATTCCATTAAGAGAAATATATTAATTTATTCCCCTAGTACGTTGAACAATCCCGCGGATCAAATGGACGTGATTGGTGTAGGTGGTATCAATTGGGAGGATCAAATAGCACGATTTTCATCTCGTGGTATGACCACATGGGAATTACCATTTGGTTACGGAAGAGTTAAACCAGATTTAGTTACATATGGATCAGGGGTACGTGGATCTGCTTTACAAAGTGGTTGCAGGACACTATCAGGTACTTCTGTTGCAAGTCCTGTAGTTGCTGGAGCAGTTGCTCTTCTGGCTAGTGGATTTTTAGGAGCGGACGGATCTCAAAATTCCAATCGAAAGGTGCGTAACATTAAATTCCAAATTCGCAAATGATCTAGACTTTCTAAATATCTCAATAGAGAATAAATTTTTCATATATCCTATTTGAAGTCTCCGTTTCTTTGTGATACAAGGTAACACCAGCGAGTATGAAACAAGCATTACTAGGATCAGCTCGACGTATATCAGGAGTTGGTATGTTTGAACAAGGTGCAGGCAGATTGGATCTACTTCGCGCATTTCATTTCTTACGATCCTATACACCTATCGCTACCTTGAGCCCCAGGTAATGGATTTTTAATTTATTGTAATACAGTTTGTTTAAAATCATTCTGATTCAATTTTTCACATGCTTTGTTTTTAGCTATATTGATTTAACCGAGTGTCAGTATATGTGGCCGTATTGCACTCAGGCTGTGTATCATACTGGAATGCCTACTATAGTAAATGTTACTATTATAAATGGTTTGGGTGTCTCTGGTCAAGTAACATCGCTCTCTTGGCATCCTTACATCCGGGACGGTAACGGAGAACGTATAGACGTTTCTTTAACGCACAGTGACGTTCTTTGGCCCTGGTCTGGTTGGCTAGCTGTTGCTATTACTGTACCAGTCACAGCTGCCGATTGGCAAGGAGTAGCTCAAGGTACTCATATACACATACATAATTACAATTTAATTTATTATAATTTATTTTAAATTTTGGTACTGTGACTCTTTTCTGTAGGACATATATCTATGATGATTGAATCGCCACCTGGTGATGGTGAACAAGAACCACGACGATCTACTATAGAGTTACCCTTAAAGGCAAAGGTGATACCAACTCCACCTCGTCAGTAAGTCCAGCTGAATTTACCTTCTGAAATTTTGCACGTGTCGGTAGAGTAACTCAGTTTATGCTGCTTAAATTATATGATAAACTGACTATGTTTAATATTTGATAGTAAGAGGATCCTGTGGGATCAATTCCACAACCTACGATATCCTCCAGGATACTTTCCTCGTGATGACTTGCGCGCAAAGAATGATCCTCTTGATTGGAATGGAGATCACATCCATACGAACTTTAAGGATATGTACCAGCACTTGCGTAATGCTGGTTATTATCTAGAAGTATTAGGAACACCGTTCACTTGCTTTCATGCTAAACACTATGGTACATTGCTTATCGTTGACTCGGAAGAAGAATTCTTTCCTGAAGAGGTACTTTAATATTAATATCATTGGCGATACTTTTTAGTGTTACACTTAATAATATACTGTGATGATATCGTTAAAGGTAGCTAAATTAAAACGAGATGTGGAGGAGAATGGTTTGTCTTTGGTGATATTCGCTGATTGGTATAATGTCACGGTTATGAGAAAAGTTAAGTTTTATGATGAAAATACTCGACAGTGGTGGGTACCGGATACAGGAGGAGCAAATATACCAGCACTGAATGATCTTTTATATCCTAACTGGGGTGTAGCTTTCGGTGACTGGGTTAGGGATGGCCAGTTTGCTCTAGGACAACATCCACCTGTTACATTTGCTTCTGGTACTACTATAGCTAGGTACTGTGTACACGACTGTGGAAAATTGAAATGTGTATTAGTATACTGTAATTATACTTTCCGTAATAAATATAATTTTTTCTTAAAGATTCCCGAAGGAGGGTGTGGTTTTACATGCAGAACTACGTGACCAGGGCCAGGAACTTCTGTCGGAGACTCAGTTAGGAACTTCCTGTTTTGTTCCTATCCTCGGATTATTACAAACTAAAAGTCAGGACATTATAAATGGACTTTACAATAACGCCGAGAATGAAATACCAGATAAAGAGGAAGAGAAAACGGCACACAGAAAAGAAAAACTTGACATTGCAGCTGGTAGAATAGTCGTCTATGGAGATTCCAATTGTATCGACGACAGTCATTTACAGAAACGTTAGTACACAAAATATAAGAGATTAATAATTTACAGAAGTAAAAGCTACTACTCTTTTTTATGATAGCTTGCTTCTGGATGCTGGACGCCATTTTGGAGTTTACCACAACAGGTCAGGTACCTTTGGTTTTCCTAGAGGATGAGAATCGTCGCAAAGTTGAAGATACTGGAGAATCCGGTAATCTCGAACTCGGTGATTTACCGAAGCGGATGGTAGGCAGTCATCTGAGTCGTCACAGTAAAGTTCTGGAGAGTGAAGGTGCTGTAGGAGGAGGGCGTCTGCGTCCACTGCCATCTTGTCCCATCGCCGTTCTTGCTCTCCCAAGGCCATTGAACGAATCAGCTCCAGCGTGAGTGAAACTTTGCATAAGTAAACATAAATATGCCAATTTACATGCCATAAGATAACAATAGACAAAAATCGCATAGGATCAAGGCATTCGTATCCAATTAAACGCTGGTAACGAGGCAATTGATCTTAGGAACCTGTACAAGTCCCAAAAACTACTCTCAGTGGGTGACGCCCCTGTCGCGGCTGTACCCATACCCCAGGATTCAGATCCTACGTGGCCACGAAGACGCAGTGGAGTTGCAGTTAACGTGCCCGTTTTACGTCATTCGGGACTAGCACACGTTGTACACGAAGAAGAGAATGATGTGGAAAATGGCAGATGGTTCTTCACTGGTCGTTGGGGCGTCATGGCAGGAATTATTATCTTTGCTGGTATCATACTATGTATGTGCAATCCATGGAGTTATTGTACTTCAAAAAGGCATTTGAGAAGAAAACGAACTGTAGGCAGGCTGCGGAAAGTCATTCAGGTTATTGCTGTTCGCAGAGTGCCTCAGATGTAATAAAAACTCAAGAATGAGTATATGACTATGTTAAAAACATAGAGATTGTCTATTATCCAGTTAAGAATCATTATTTAGAATATGTGTAACTGACAGAGAAACACTCCTAGAAAATCCTATGTGCCTTTATCAGGAAGAGACGCTGTACTAAAATTAATAGTCTATGTGAAGGTTAAGTTTTCTATTATCTTGATGGAAGAAAGTCGTGAAAACAAATAATTTCATTAGAGAGTTATAATATTATAACATGGATGAGTTTTATTAATTCTGCTGTCAGGCTCCACGTTTACATCAAAACTGACTACGTACATTCTACAGTACTTGCACTCACTACTGTCAAATTCTTGCCATTTGATGGCTCATTGTAACTATTTAATAACATTGAATCAGCATCTAAAATTTTATGATATGCCTTTCAAATGTCTTTTACCATATAATCCAAAGAACATGTTAAACAAAGAATATATTAAAGCGGCATCAGGTGACCTTACACACGTTAAAGTAGCACCAAGGTACTTACTCGAGTCATTTAATTTTTTTTTTACTAAATCTTATTTGGTAATCAATTAATAAATTTGATTATGGTATACAGTGCTTATTCTGTAAGTACTATTATGCAACAATACTCACTGACTAATTCGTGTATTTATGACTCGTCAATCATGAACATTTCGCATACATACTTTTACAGTGTCACGATGCCGAATAATATCTCTTAGGTATAAAATTATCTAAATTAGTGAAAAATCTAGAAATAAATATCTTTTTACAAACTGATTTGTATGCGCAGATTCTCTGCCGTTTTAGGATTCGCAGCACGGAGAAACTGGATATGATTCATAAATGACATACCTGTTACAGCATGCGTAATTATTTTAACTTACATAGCGAATATTAGGCTACGTGAGAAATACCTTCTGCCCGGAAAATAACAAATGCACTAATTAATATCGTCGAAATGAAGAGTTGTATGTTTTAAGGGTATAAAGCGAAATACATAACACATTAGTAAACGAAAAATGTACATAACTTTATTTGTAATATCTTCGGTACATAAAAACGAAAATCATATACGTATGCTTGTACTGATATTACACAGGCATTATTTTTGAAGAAATGAACAATTGTCTTAATTTACATTTACAATATCCATATCCATCCTGTGTTACCCTTTTGTGTAAATGTGGGTTAATTAAGGGTTATGGACGGAAATTATATTATGGATATTAGTGAATTTAATATTTCTCCTGCAATTGTTAATTGTAGAAGGGATTATATGTGATCCAGTGGGCTCTAGTTTGTTCTGAAGCAGACTTATGTGAAGTGAAGAGACTCTTGAAAACTTCAGAAGCTTTTGGATCCTTAGCTACACTGTAATCTTCCTTGGCCTTCTTATATGCTGGGTCCTGTGCTTCGACTCTTTTACTAACTAATTTGCTGGGTCCTGCTTTTTCCTCTTTCTTAATTTTTTTCTTTTCAGGCTCTTCCTGCGCAACATCTTCGACTTGTTCCTTGGCAGTTGCTTGCTTCTTTCGTGATTTCCTTTCAGTTTTACGCAACACTATATTTTTCTCCATTAAGGTGAGATCATCACCTTCAGCATTCATTATGATAACATCAGTTTGTGTAAATGATTTTTGACACTTGTGGCAAACCTAAAAATTGGGATAAAACTATTGTCAAACACTGTTTCACAAATTTCAACAATTTTACAGATAATTATAATGAACTTAATTCATTGTTGGTAAGAAAAATTCTATTTACCGTTGTCTTAACTTCCTTAAGTGCACGCTCACTCATAACACAGCCACAGGTCCACAAAAAGCAAAATTTGTATTTCCCATTCATTTCCAGTCCAATAACAGGACAGATGTATGGACTCTTTCCACCATCCACATAGCAATCTCCTTTTTCTGCTTTGGTGCCATCATATGCTGGATTTGGAGTTAGATTCAAATCTTTAACATCTTTTAGATTCTTAATGTGAGTAGCAGTTTCTGGTAACGTGGTGCGGTCAAGAAGACCTTCTAGCACAGATTCTTTGCTATAAAGTCGTCCTAAACCACATGCAACAACTGGTGACTGAAGAGGTAACTGCTTGATAGAGCAATGTTTCCATCTAAAAGCCAACTCTGCATCCTTGTCTTTCTGCAGTCGAAAACATTTATAATCAGAAAATATATCTCATACTTAAACTTTTCAAACAGTAATTACTTAATACAATTTTTTAAAGCAAGTATAATACATTTATTTTTAAAAAAAGAAACGACGCCGCAAAGGTCGCCTGCCTCAATATAACCTAACACAGCTGTCAGACAACAAAATAGATATTCTTCTTTGAGTTTTGCATACCTGCTCAGGCTTCTTCTTAATTCTTACAAGTTCATCCCTACGGGGAATAGTTCCACCATCACATCCCATGTTTAACGTACACTGTTTTCCAAGTTTACTGAGAATAAATTGAAATAAATTCAATCCCACAGAAAAAGATGCGTCAACACTGAACACTACTGAATTACAACGACACGTACGTAGCGCTATTGCGGGATAAAAACCCACAATGCATCAGGGTGGAACAAATGCATTCTACGAGCGTGCGAAAAACTCAATGCGCACCATAAATAATAAAATTGATTAGTAAAGCAAATTTCGTGTGACGATTACTTTTTCTTATTTATTAAGGATAGTGACTAGTACTTGTCCTTTATCAAAGATTAAAATCCTTGTAGGAAAAAGATTACAGTGGTCTCATTTAAAAAATCGTATACTTGGGAACACATGCGCTATGATTGGCGTAAATGGAGAACACTGTGTGTACTATGAATGGGACCATCTCTAGCATATAAACACTCATCTCTTACCTAGTATTACATCCTGGTGTAAATTGTCATACGTTGCCGGTGCCTTTTTAGTGCTTCGATCTTTTGGCGGTTTCGCGAAACATATTTATTGGCGTAACTGTCACTGTTGAAGGTTATGTTTAAAAATGCACTTATCGATAGTTTACTGTTTCATCTGTGAAATAATGTACTCGCAGAAAGGTAACGTGACGGAGTAGGCTTGAAACGAAATGAAATTTAACGAAAAGGAACTTGCTGAAGCCAGCAACGGGCCCGCGGAGCTAGAAGGTCGTCTTAACCACAAGCGGGCCCATAAATCAGGTAAGCGACTAATTCTTAATCTCATTATATTAGTAATCGGAATCTATTGACTTCATTATAACAATAAAATGGTCCATTCCATCTCGTATGGAGCTGTTACTTAACTTTTTAGTATTGTCTATCGCTTTGAAAGTTCTTTGTAGTAATACAAACCATTTTTGTTCTTATATTTTTGACTAATTGTCATACAGACAGAATTATTCTTAACTCTTTGCGGCCGTTATACTTTTTTTCATGTTTATTCTGTCGGAAATATTCTGGCCTTTGACCGCAAAGAGTTAATTTTTCAAAATGATTATAATTAAATTCATATGTAAAATGTCATGGCTGACTTTGTTGTTACAGGATTCAAAGAACGATGGTTCAAGTTGAAGGGCAACCTTTTATTTTATTTCAATACAAATGAATTTGGACAAATCGACAAAAGGCAACCAACAGGTGTAATTATTCTTGAAAATTGTAATGTTAATGTAGATACATCCGATGGAGTATTCGCTTTTAGCATAGCATTTAGAGATGAGCATGAGAAGCGGCATGTATTAAGTGTTCGTACAGAATCTCAAGTGGAACAATGGGTCACTGCACTTAGACAAGCTAGTTACGAGTATTGGCGTTCCAAGTTAATAATACTTCAAGAAAGGTTATGTAAAAGAACTGGTAAGGATCCATTACTAATGTATCCAAGAAACCAGGGTGTTGTGAGAGATGAAGCTTGGGAAACAGCGCCAACTTTTCGATCTCACGTGCGTTCCTTTAAGTCATCGGTCGTGCCGTCGTCTACGTTAAATACTATAACTAGAGAAGTGAATTTAATTGAATTTTCATAATAACAACGTTAGCGATGTTAGTTAATTAATATACTACTATTGACTACACTATTGACATCAGAAATACGAAAACAAAGGATAACAATGTTTCAGAATATTTTTCTACCTTATCCTTTTAGTTTGAAACAATGAAAATGCATTATGACAATTGAAATTAATTTGTGTCATGGGAGATTCATAAAAGGTACCCCACTAGTATTGAAACCATATTTATAGCTGCCAAAAATTTATTCTATTACCTAAGCTTAGTATAATTGTATAGCTGCGTAAGCCAAGAATTGTAAATTTACAACCTATGGAACAAATTGTGTTTAGTATAATTTCTAAAAGAAAATGTTTGAGAATCAATGGTCAATTTACAAAGAAGAGCTTTATTACTTTGCCTGAACATCGAATTTAGTGACCATCTTCTCTACCTCACACTTTTAGCTCTCAAGTATTCATATACCAAATACTCTCTGCTTTATTTATTATAACAACGCGAATCTGTACGCTAAAGACAAGAAAATAGCTAAGGAGAAACGAAACCGACAAATAAAAATATTTTTCTAATTATCGCGCGTTTTATTTCATGCAGAGCAACTAGATTTGTCAATGACATTCATACATGCTAATCAAACAGTATTTGATAATTTATTTACGTCACTGATCGTGACTCGCAAAAAAGGCCAGTGAAGGCGTATATCTTATGCACAAAAGCCGATAAACTTAGTATAGTACTATAAGCATACATATCCCGTTTGGATAGCATGCATCGCCTTGGTCGAGGATTCTAATAAACTAACCATTACCTTTGACCTGCGTCATAGAAGATTAGGGTTACTACGCAAAAGCCGATTACAGGTTTAGAGCAGCGCGGTCTCAAATCGCTTTAGCATCTATATACTGATACGGATAAACATATTAATAAAATATTTAGCCCGTATCACGCTGCCGATATATAATCAGTGCCGATACTAATAAGAATCATATAAATGACCCGTAAATCTCTTGATAGTTTCTGGTTCAATAAACAGAGTTAAAGAGGAAGATGTAGTTTAGGCGTACCGACCCAATTGTTAATTACTACATAATTGTTAATACAAAATTGTATATAATAGTATTGAACCCTCACTTTACTAAAGAATTTTACGTCGTCTTGAACAACTAAGCGAGAAAGTATTTAATGATCAGTGTGACTTTGATTTGATTGAAGAAGAACACTCTGTGGAGTCAATTAATATTATTGCTCTATAAACTGATGGTGATTATGATTAATAATCAATCTCATTTCAGGTCCTTTCTATACAAGACTGACGTTGCACATTTTTACCAAGGATATGCAGTTCACACTCACTCCGCATGGACCACAGGATAATTCTTCAACCCCTTTCGTTATCATCCCAAGGGAAATTCTTCTGTTATCAGTAATCATTCATCCAAGTTATCTTGTTCATTTATACCAACACGTGCTCCATTCTTGTCTCTAGCCTTATGTTATTGCGTATTCTTTACGCAATCAACTACGCAGTGAATATAAACATTTTGTCGTCACTCCGATCCACTGTATACCAAATTTAAAAAGTGTGAATCTTGTCAAGTAGACACGAGTACTGTGAAACCTTGAATAGAATTAGAAGAAACAGACTCACTCTGAAAAATTAATATATCTATAAGTTATATTATCAAAATCAGTGTATTCTAGTCTATCAGTGCGTAGTTCTACTCCGGCAACCATCCGAGCAAGATTCAAAATGAAAAATAATCAACAAGGTCGACGCCAGAAATGAAAAAAAAAAAAAGAAATACCTAAGATAACAGTGTCAATTACGCAAATCAGATTTGATTAATCGATACGAATAAAAAAATTTGGACGCGCAGCACATTCGAAACGTGACGACGTAGATTTTCTGGGAGTGGACATTACGTGAATATCTACGTAATGGACATCATGTTGATATATGTATACCTACGGAAATGAATGTATGCAAAAAGAGAGGTTGTAGAAAGTGAATGAGTGTGTTGTGTAGAGTATGAGAAGCAGAGAGCGTTTGTTTTGATCCGTATGTTTATTTATGTTTTGACGAGGACTCGTGGCCGATTCGTTATTACATAAGCAGGTAATCATTCCTATCGGAATTACACGCTCACCACTTAAAGTTTATCAGTAGATGAGGAAACGACGACGTAAAAGGAAGAGAAGATCATCTGGCTGTGAAAAATTGTCACCAACAGTAACCTTTTGCTCCCAAATTGTCTTCCACAAAAACGTGAGTTCCTAAGAATTACGTTCTACATATGTAGAAGTACATATTTGTATATCTACATGTTTCACAATTCAAGGCAATAACCTATGCCGTTTCATAGTATATGGATATTATCGGGATCATATAGCGCTCATGCTTGCTACCGATCTACATATTTTTTCTTAGATACATAGTACAAACATTAAAAGAAAAAAAGGTGTAGGACCCAGTTAACGATTAAGAGCTATAATGAATGAGCATATAAGTAAACTAGTTAATAAGTATCTGCTTGTGAATTGGAAACTTTGGCTAATGAGAATCGACAGCGACGGGTGCGCGATAGCAATTTACGAGCAGGACGTGTAGAACGTGCTGAGCGTAACGTTTCTGAGTTATCGCTAGTTCCTGACCAATGAATACGAATATAATAATAAGAGTTCCTGATCCAGGTACGTGTATGGATGGAAAGTAATTAGCAGCAATCAATTATGGTCGTTAGAATACCTAGGGACTTAGCTATACAATATTATGTGCAACTAGATTTCATGTTTCTCCTTTATTAGTAGGAATGTGATGCAACGTTGAAATTGCAAGAGAAGATAGTGAAAGAATTTAAGAAAGTCTGCAACTTCTGTTTTCTTAGGTTGTTACCTCTGTTTTGAGCATATGGCACCACTGTTTTAGGTATCCTCGGTATTTTCTTCATGACTTTTGTTGTATCGAAGGATCCTTTTGTCGGATAGAACGTAGCTGGATGGTTTTTGTTTGTAAATTTTTTACAAGGAACGCCGCACTTTCAGGCAAGTGCAGCTGCTTTGTGGAATGGAAAAAGTTTGACAAAGCTCCCAGATGTTGCCAACAGTAGATAACGAGAACATTTGCTTCATGGAGTCTAGTGACTGCTAGCAGCAGAGAACGTGATGCTACCTTGAATTTATATCCGTTGAAGGTTTCCTTTTCATCCTGGATTTTTTACTCGTGGAGCTATTGAAATTCGTCATTCACCTCCAGTTTGGTTAAAGGTGGAATCGATTAGTACAAATCTTGACAAAAATATAAAAAGATATTTAAATATACCAATTGCTCACTTGACCTGCAAAGAATTAATGAAATTGACTTTGCATAGAATGTCCCTACAAATATTTGAACATGCGTATTTCATATCCAAATAAAGTCTTTGTCATTAATTAGTCAAATCGATAGGCGTTTTTCAGTGAATATTTATACTTAATATACAGGTTACTATGTCGTATTACTCTATGAACATAACCGACAAGTCAAACGATATACATTTCAAACTCGTATAATAAACTCGAGCCTCATGCCGAAGTATCTGTAAGAGTCACTGCACTATGAAATTTAACGTGTCATGTCAAAAGAAAATATGTACCTCGGTGTACCCGGTAAATAATAATTGCTTCAGTAATTTTTTTCTGATAACACTTGAACGTAATATTTAGCAAATGAAAGAAAATGTAAAGGACATAATAATCAATCACCGTCACCACTATCACTAACGCTAACCGTATACTGTGTATGTCTCGCATATTTGATATGCCAGACTGTACTATCTACGCGTAGTCGCGCGACTCTCAAGCGTGCTTGGGTGTCCATCACGAGATATAGGTTAGGCCGGCGACCCGGTTCAGGTGTAGACGGTGTCAAGTGACGAATTCGAAACAGACAAGGTAGAAGGTTCAGTAGGCAAAGCTTGATATCTAGGCAGACCAAACTCAATGTACCTTAAATAAACAGATTGGTAACTAAGTAAGCAGATAGGTCGAGGTAGGTGACCAACTAGGCTGGTAAGCTGGCAGTCAGGTCAAACAGGCATAGTTAAGAGCGGCAGACATATGCGCGCGCAGGTGGCGCGATGTCGGTGCGTCAGAATCAGTGACTCCTGCTTGCCCGGGAGAGAGAAAACGTTGAGAGACAGACGTGTACGGGGTAGGCCTATGCCACCAACCACCATTCCCTTTTTGCTCGTTGTCGTGAAGCCTCGCAGAAGCCTTACCTCGCCCAAGGCAGGCTCGCACGCCGCGTGACAGCGCCGCAGCCCTTCAGAGAGTTTTATGTCAGCCGCGTGAAATACAGTGGTGGTCTGCTGCATTTACTTAAAGCAAGAGACGGATTAGGTGACACGCGCGTGTTGTTTTCCTTGTATCAGGCCGACCTGCGCCTAGAGCAAGCGGACTCTTGTACAAGGGATTCTTTAACGTGTGAACGAACACGGTGGTGCAGAAGGAGAATAGCAGTCAAGGGTGGCATGGGGCGGAGCTATACGTGTCGGCTGCTCGTAGCCTTCTCGCCACTTGCCGTGATATTCGGCGCCCTCGTCGCGACGTCGAACAGCTTCACTGATGCTTTCTCCGAAGACAGTAAGTCGATAATAATAAACGTACATCTTTCCCTATCTGTTTTTTGTTCTCTTATACTTTGATTGGTACTGGTTGGATTTAGCTGCGTCGACGATTTCTTTTTCGGAACATGTGCTGCAATTGTGTATTGTTAGTAAGCTTCCTTGGTGCATCTTTTATTCATATCTTTAATTCTTCATTCGTTTCTATCTTTTACGAGAAAATGCCGGTTGGTTTTGCGTCGATGTAACCGCTCGAACGGAGCATTCGAACACGGGGTGGGTCGCAGCCTTCTGCTATTCATAAAAACACAGCGCCGATTGGCTGACAGCCAATCGAATGTCATGGGCCGATCTATCCTTCGTGTATCTTCGTGCATCTTCGAGTGCCGTCTGCTACATTTAAATTCAAAAGCCACTTCGGGGGCCGGTTTGATTCGCGGGTTCGTTGCGTCACGATTTTACGAAAAATCACGAAAGTACCGAATGTTAATGAGGTAATTGGGTATTGACTGAATAACGGACCCGACAAACTGGAGCGCGAAAAACTTAACGAAATATTGCTCATGCGGGATAATGAAATTCATAAGCTACGCACTCAATCTTAACTAGAGTTTAAGAGAGGCGTATAACGCGTGTTTACATCGAAAAACGTCACACAGCCCTACCCAAATATTCATTCGCTAAGAGTTAAAGTATTTCATTGCCAAGATAAACTTGGCAACCTTAGACAGGTGCTAAAATGAGAAGGCGTGTCCACGAGAAGTCACGATTAAACGTCAGTCCCGTTAACAGTCGTAATAATAATACGCTCCTATAAGCAGGATAATTAAGTTTCACCCTCAGCCACGTAACACGAGAAATTTTCAAACTACGCACAACTGGTTCAAGAAGCATCGAGCAAACTGATGAACTTCTCCATTAAATTGGTTTTGTCATAAAGTATAACTTTTAGTTGAAAATGTTATCATTGTTAATCCTACTAAATTTGTTGATATTGTAATAACTACGTACCTACGTACGTCTGTACTTAAATAAAAACATCTAATTCTCACGTTTCGATTATCAATCCAACATTAGCATATCCGAAGGTCAACGATTTACACGGTCCAGGTTGCTGACCGTGATTTTCTTCGGTTAAACGTGTTCCTAGCCAATACCGTGACCGAGAATTTAGTAACGAACTATGTACACTAGCGAGCAGTAATGGACTTCCTCTTTATAGTCTACTAGCATTAATTCACAATAGTACATTGGGCGATCGTATTTCCTCCCATTGCTTGTCAAATATTATATAACCAGAATCATATTACACGAGTTTATACCGAGGATGCAGTAAATATATGTAAAACGTAAACTCTTGATGTTTGCATACGTCTCGAGTAGCGTCGCAACGTTGATTTCAATGTCAAACTCGTATCGCATTTCTGCACTTAATATATGGGCTGTCTTAATGTCTGCAGTAAGAATATTTTCTAATGAAATTTATATTCAGGGATTCTCGATATTAGTTGTGTCGTTTAAAATTTATTAAATTAGACGACGTTTGGATTGTGTTGTTAGTGATTTTGATAACTCGTACAGGGTGAGTCCTTTCAATAGTGTGAATTAATGTCGAATTTTTGTACAGTACTTGTTCGGGGTTCTTATGCTACATCCGGTACGTACGTCTTGTGTCACGTTTATTCGCGGTCCGGACAAATTGTACAGGGACGGGTCACGATTCTGTTAAATGTATTATGGCCGTGTCAGCAAATTGGCGGACAATTCGTTTCACGGCCGGGAAACGTCGGTACGACACGAGGAAACGTATAGGAAGGAAATAAGGACTGAAGGCAGAGAAAGGAGTAAAACGTATAGGTATGTTTTAGCGTGGTAAAGGAAAAGGTCTGTATTGTAATCTTTGAAAATGAGTGAGAAAAATTTGTTGGTTCTTTTTTGTGTTTCTCTTTCTATTCTTTGCCGGTCACTCTCTCTCTCTCTCCCTCCCTCCCACGTTCTACCTCTGTCGGTCTCTTTCGTCCGCGATCTCTTTCATTTTCGCTCAATTTCATTGGACAGGAAAGATTTAGTTCGACGCGGGGGTATATGGATTTCGTAGCTTTTGTCCTGTGGATGGATATTGCTCTTAACTGAAAATATGTTATATATATAAAATATGGTATATATGAACGCGGCTTTACGTCGGCGACTGGCATATTCAGTTGCTATTGCTTTTCGGAAAAATTTCTATTTCGGGTCGTCTGGTTGGCTAATTGGTGACTTTCGACTTTCTGGTCTCTGTCGGAATGGTATTTATTTTCTGAAAATTATTGAACCGGATATGCGCGTTTAAATTGTCATGAATTCCTTTTGATGCCTTTTTTTTTTACATTTTTTCCAATGTTTCAGTAATTTCGTGCATTTTCGTCGGTGCATCCGTCGCATTGGGAATTACCGGAGTATACATACGCTGGGATGATTTTGCTAGCGACCGTTTTACGATCTATTGAAAATAGCCTTTATTCATTTAAAATCTATATTGGGTAAAGAGAAATACATTCTTAAAATAATCGTTACACAAATCACCGTATAAGAATAATTCAATAAACTCTACTCTAATTACATATTTTTATTTTATACTTTTCACCCGAGGTGTCCTCATTACCCACAATACCCCGCATCGACATGGCGCGTTAACCTCAATCGAAAAAATAAATAGTAAAATTGGAGTTAGTCCAGTTCCCATCGTTTCCTATCTGTATTTCAATTCCGCTAAGCGCTCGTCCGCGAAGCGAAACGAATGGAACGTACTGCGATGATACAGGAATATACCAATTGCGCCCCAAGTGTACAACAATCAGTACATCCCTTTTGTGGTTAGTAAAGTAAGCCTTAATACATAAAACTAACCTCAAAATTAATTTAATTAAATTAGTTTACATTTCCTCCACTCCTCCCATAACAATTATTTTTAATTCTCGCTCACCTGGCCAATGACAGGCAAGGAACAATTTTCTCTCCTTACTCAGTTTCCCTTTTTTTTTCCTTAAAAAAGAAAAAGAAACAAAATTCAATTATTCGCCCTCCGCTCGTGGAAAGCTCGACTAGAAAACTCGTTAATGCACGTAAATGGCTTTGTCCACAATAAACAGTTGGTCCTCCCCTAGCATAAAATGTCTTCCTTGTAAGCGCAAGGTGCTGCTAGGGCCACTTGTCGGTTAAAATCCATTCTAGCATTAAATGCGTGACGCGGTTTAGCGTCCTTCCTTGGGCTGTGTAACTCGGAAGGAAGCTAGCGCGTTATTAATTTCCCCATAGATAATGAATAAGTAATTCGGTCTTGGAAAATGATAGAAGTTCAAGCCTATGAGAAAAGTAGCAACGGCTACGCTAACAACTTCAGATAGAATAACAGTGGCATAACTAACTTGGTTGTATATCTCATTAATTTTCCCTAAATTACTTGGAAATACAATTATATTTCTTCTTTATCATCTTCCCAACCAAACATACACGTATTGAATCATTGTCGCTAATGAGACATACCATAGTAACATATATATGCTCTTGCGAGATGCTACTAAATGCTATTACATCGCGATGGAATCCGTTTACTAACTTGTATATACCTTGCACGTATATAAATACATAGTAGAAAACATCGTCAGACTAATTGAACAGCTAATTAGTACCTTCCCTAATGATTAGGACGGTAATTGTTTTATTTCCCCAGACCATACCTATTACGTTGCCTAGTGTACGTATGGATTTTGCATTATGTGTACCGTAAATATTTAATACTTTGTTACACCGTGTACTCTGTGCTGTTGATTATAAATAAATACTTGTTACCCGCGAATTATGTAATTATGCGAAATACGAAATTGTACCTGTTAAATATTGATAATTTAGAAAATTTTATAATTCTTATTACGCAAGTGCATGCGAATCGAGCGAACGATGGATATCGAAGGCGTAAAACGATTTTTTGCAAAACAATCTTTTTCCTCCCTTTCTCGTACACGTAACCTGTAAACTTGACCAGTAGGAAAAATCGTTAATAATAAAAATTCCTCGGAATCTCACGTAACGGCGGTGTTCCTCAACTTTTTAATAACGTCCCAATTTAATTCTTACCTGCTGGCCAATAGACGCTTCGCCCTCTACACGCTTCCTATACATATATCTTTGCTCTTCGGTTAGCTGCCTTTCCTTTTTCTTCTTCCTCGCTTTACCCCTCACCTTCATACCGGGGTCCTCTGTTCCGCGCACAACGTATAACAGAAGCCCCTTTGGTCGCTTGGATTAATTTTCACAAAATTCACAAAGAGACCGAGGGGTTCGCGAAACTTTTTTCTCATGGATTTTCACTTCCAAGTATCTCTCTCTCTCTCTCGCTCTATTTCTTTCGATAAATTTTTCCTCTTCTCATTCCTCACTGATTCTCTACTCACGATTAATCGAGCATCGTGCAAAAACTGAAAGGTCATGCATTTTTTTGCAGCGATTTAGGGTAGGAGGGGGGTGGGGTTTGGGGGTTCGCGAAATGTATTTCGATAGAATTATCCCTTAATTAAATTATTCAAATATTCCAAATGATCCCCGTTACCATTTTCACTGAGTCGCGGAACAAGAGTTCCAATTAAATTGTATTGTTACCAACTTCCAGCTGGCATAGGTAGCCAGCTGAATAGATATGTATATACTCACCCATAGAGTTGATTACGATCCCATAGAAAATCTGATGCAAATTCCAGTAAGTGCAGCATCCACTCTCTTCGGTCCAGCCGCACAATCCATCGATGAATATCATGGTACAAACTTGAATTCTGCAATTTGTAATCATATCCGATCGTGGCAATGAGTAATTAATCATTCATCAGTGATACTGATATCGGCTTCTGATAGGTGGTTGTGTAAATTGAAATACTTTAATCAATTGCATTTTCAGTGACGATGATCATATTTTCACGTGACACTTGTGTCGTACCTACGTGACTGTGGTCCATGGCGCTCGCGGCTTTTCGGGATTACGGCAGAGCAATCAGTACAGTGGGTAATTATTGACGGGCTTATGAAATTCTTAATAGGAGCCGATTATTATCATCTCACCGTAAAACAGGTCACTGACTGTAGGTATATGTATTATATACTATATATATATATATATATAAAATTCGTGATGTATCGGCGTGATGATGCTTGAGATAATTAATAATCCCGGTGCAATTGACTTCTTGGCCTAAGGTCATAGGTCAGCTTGATTAGGCAGGCTTGATAGTTAACATGTGGATAATTTGGCGAATTGTATTCAAGTGCGTTATACTTGTCAGATAGGGCAAAGATGATGGGGTATCTATATGAAAAGAGAGAGAGAGAGAGGAGAGAAGATGACCTCGTAGATATTACTTATCGCTAGAAGCACGCTGCATACTGCGGACACTAGAAATTTAATTTAGTAACTCGACCCCATTGTAGATTTCAGATTGCATCCTATCGACCACCTATTGGTCCATAAGATGCACAGATGCTGTGCATCTGATACTAAACTTGCCAGTGAACTTGCATTTCGGTCAGTCCGCAATCTCCGAACTACGAAGTCACCCAGCCCGAAGCATTGTCCACAGTGCATAAGACAAATTCTGATTTACCGAACCCAGTAAACGTAACATTTACTCAACTCGATAAATCAAATTCTGGAAATACTTCACGGCTCACGGAACCAGCAATGGTCGTAGACGCGCAATGCATCCTTGAGCTTTATTCATCTTTATCTATCGGGCTACGCAGATATATTTTTATCCGTCAAAGTTTTTACTCGTGTATACCTTTGACGAGTGGGAACATATATGGTTGTATCTTTATAGATGGGAATATTGTAAATATATCAATATGATACTGGATAAGTCAGATCGTGCACTGGTAGATGCATTTTTCTATGCACTTTTGTTGTACTGCGATTCTGGGATGCTTAGGTAAGATTTATCGAGTATTTATCTTTGCTATGGAAACGTCCCGAGGGATCGGTTGGGATAAAATATGAAATTTTCAAACGTGAATTTTCAATCTCTGTGAACGTATTGTATTGGTTATTTATTGATTGTCGAAGGAAAAAATTTTTACTGGCTCTGGATGAGGCAATGAGTTACTTTTAATGTATAATTACTCAATTATAAATTGAATGAAATAACACTTTCTATGTAAAGCGCGTGCGATGCGATGATAAGGAAACAAAAAGTTTGTATTGAAATTGAAGCGCGCCAATTTTCTAAATAAATACGTTTCCATAGTAACGCTCAATTGTGGGTCTACCTTTTGTAGAGGTTATAACAATAACATCAATAATAATAATAATATCGTCTTTTTTGTCAAGATGTTAGAGACACGGCGAGAATCAGCTATATACGTTAGAGTTGAACTGCTTTTCATTCTGACCCCTCGTTATAATTCAGAGCTTCGTTGTTGAGGGAAAAAAAAAAATATCAACGAAGTCCATCGTAAAAACGCTTAATGAAATCCAATATTTGCCGCAAACTAATTCGTAAAATTTGCTCGGTTCATTTCCTTCGTTTCTTTTTCTGTCGTTTCAATTCATTTCGTTCCGCTGGGATTGAAAGGACCCATTTATGCGGGTGGGACGAGTCTAGTAGTTCGCAACTACTCATGGCAGTAATATTAATGTTCGATTATGTAGAAACCGGAGTCACGACAATCGTTTCAGGCAAGGCAGATATTTAAGAAATCGTCGAGTGAACGACGCTTAAGCATAACGAGCGGGAAAAATGGAAATTTTCAAAAATTATACTACCGTCCCGACCAACATCGCGCGTCAACGCTTGCGTAGCTACTATCGCATATAATAAAGATGAATTCTTAAACTGTTTTCTCAGACTTTATTTCTTGCATTTCGTTAAATATTCAAAGCTTCCTTGCGAACTGACTTTTTTTTCCTTCCTCCACGTCGACGTCACACAGTCGTACGTGTCTGGAAGCCACAAAAGCCTCTTGAACCTACGACGTCCGGCGTGAGGAAAGGCTTATTACATATGTCTTCGACCTGGAACCGACAAAGAGAACAGTTACCGGAAGTTCAATAAGATTGGGATCGCGTGACGAACGTATCTTACGGCCTGAGTGAGTGACACTTATATTTCGTGAAATTGTCCGTCGGCCAACGCGAAATAAAGATTGTCAAAATTACCCTGATTTGACTTGATACGTGGTAACCTAACCTAACCCACAAATCTTGCATGTCATAACGATATACAATGATCATATGTCATACGAAAATCAACACTTAACCAATCCACTCTTTTTTTCTGGTTTCAGGTAAAATAGCATGTCCCTTGAAACAATTTCGCTGTAAAAATGGCCGCTGCATACCAATCACGTGGCACTGCGACGGAACTGACGATTGCGAAGACAATTCCGACGAGAGAATCGAAGAATGCAAAAGTGAGTATCGCAGTCTTGACAAAAATTATGATCAAAACCCGTCAGCCGTTATAAGCAATTGTTACGCAGACAGTCAATATTTTCGACAACATCAACTATAGCGCATAAGATTCCTGATTAAGAAATCAGTCGGTTTGTTTATCTTCGAGGCTAAAAAAAAGTGACATCCTCGCTCTAGCGGACATTAACTATATTTTTCTGAAGCTCTCGGCCTCACGAAAATAACCTTTGCTGTATTTTTATGCGACGACAAAACTTTTTGGCTATAGTCACTTTTCTTTTAGTCGTGGCGCTCGTATAATTTTAGAGGACCCGTCCAAGCCCTGCGAGCAGACAGCTGCTTTGTGTAATGTGCATACTAAGCGTGTATACCGACGTACAACATAGCTGTCGCAAAACAGTGCGTAGTAGCATTAGGAGTTGCGGATGTAATAATGAAAATACAATAGTCGCCCTTTGACCTGTCTGACCTGTAACAAGAAATTCATAGAGATAGTATAATATAGATATATCGAATTCCTCGTATTTCACTAAACAATTTCATCCTTGATACGTCACAGGCCTCGAGGGGTTTACATACTCGATATATCTATATTACACATACACAACTTCAGTGCTTTGTATATGTACGTAGATATTTGTGTAATCATTACTCGAGCTGAAAAGTCGCAAGCGTCTTTTACGTTTTTATCAAAAATATTGTGATGCAATCGTCTGAGCATAGTTCGGAAGACGCTTATAACGTATTCTGATAAGAAACGTTTAATTGCAATTCACTGGATGAATGGGATAAGGAATCGTACGTCGTAAATAGAAGTAAGACGTAGTACACTCTGCGCCTTCGTATCACCACGAATAAAGGACAATTCTCTTATTTAAAAGCAAGGACTCTTAAAGTAGCAGAAGCGTATACTTGGCGTCGCGACGCTCTGTCAGGCGTTACGTCGTTAAATTGCTACCGAGAGAGTCCCAAGCTGTATATATATATATATATAAAGTATATAATATATAGTATATACGTACCATCAAACCGTGCACTGTAATAAGGAAGATTTTACTGTCTTGCTTTATAATTGCGCGAGAAATGGACATTCAAAATGTGACGCCTGGTAGACACTATATTAGCGTGGATAAAAACAGTGAAGTGTGAAAGACAGAGAGTAAGAGAGACTATCTATCTTTAATTAATAAATCCTTATTACGCTCCAGTTAACCATTGGATTTTCAGTTGAAGCAAAAAGAAAAAAAGAATCATGCATCTTTCTTATTGGCGCGGTGGCTCGTGTGATGTTTAATTGCGCTGCGATTTTCTCGTGTCGGTGTTTCGAGATGCAGACTACGCATTAGAGATTGACCCCGTTTCAGAAGTCACGGGGTCAAATCGACCCACGCGTGCAATCTTAAGGTTAAAGGCGAATTCACAGGGCGAAAAGCGGAAAAGACAGAAACACGAAGTGCACAATGGCAGTGCTGCCAGGAAGCTCAGTCCCTATTATATGTATCTCTTTCTCTCTCTGTATAAGCGCGCGCGTGTGTGTGTACGTGTTTCTACATATATATACGTAGGTACTATAAGAAGATACGTCGGGAAAATCGAGAAGAGGAGAGCGCGGCTTATCGATCGAGTTCTTGGCCGGCTGCTGGCTCTACTACCTGTGCCTTACACTAGACACGTAGCTTATACACAAAGTGTGTTTTCTCTCTCTCTCTCGTTCACTCATTCTCTCTTCTGTCTCTTACTCTCCCGGTCCCTCCGTGGTACTCTTTAGGAGAGTAAACCGTAGCACTCTATCCCCAGAATCCCCGTATACGTAGTACTGTACATCTACCTACCTACCTACATACCTACATACCTATACGTATCTACAGTTATATACGTACAACTACCAATTCCTCGACTTGTGCACGTCTCCTCCTTTAAACCGCAAAAGTCCATTTTCTTCGAAATCGAGTTATGTGCCCGGGTGTGTCGTGTACCCTCCTTACTGCCACGAGTAAAGACCTTTTCTGCGTCAGGTATTCACAGGTATACTTGGAAAATCGCAACTATCGCTCTCCGTCCGCTCATATGTCAAGTCCAACCTCTTCCACCTTTCGACTTTTCGACCTTTCCTACCTTCTTCAACTGTCGACGCATAGTATGCATATATACGTATATATATATATACCATTATAGTAGCTCTCTCTCTCTCTCTCTTTCTCTTTATCTTTCTCTCTAAGGTCGTTACCATTCCGTCTTCTTGGTACTTCCAACACAGTCCACCGTTTCATTATTGAATTTTCACTTCCTGGTTCTGCTTTCTCTTTTTCTCTCTGTCACTTCTTGAAGATCCTTTTACCTCTCTTGGCCTTACCACGATCGCCTCATCCTTCTCTCTTGGACTGACGAGGTTCTACCCTTGTCTCGTTCGTCTGTATATATATATATATGAGCTTGATCGCGGGTCCTTCCAATAAACATGGATGGGCTGTTTATAACTAGAACGACCACGGAAAATCCCTAGTTCTAGGGGATTCTGGCTGCCAACCTATCTGAACCCGGTCTCCCCGTTTTCTTCCCTCCATGACCATTCTCCGTGATCTTATGCTGTGTATTCGCCCTGGCCACTCTTCCTCTTCCTCCTCTTCCTTGTCCTATAACAGCCGACTGTATTATTGTCGCCATTCACGAGAATCGATAAAGTTCCTTTATCGCTGTTTGAAAGGCGGAAAACCGTCTTAACGCTTCTATCTCGACGATCCTCAAAGCATTGTACTACTTACCTATGTACTTACTCGGCCGAAACGTGCTAATGAGATTTTCATGAACTCCCACCATCCCTCTGCATCCTTTCAGCTGCAACTGCGAGAAACTTCCGTTTCTGATTCTTCAGTCGTTAAACTATCTTATGCGTTAAGTCCTGCACGTTCCTACGTCGCTCACGAGCGTCGCCACGCTCGACCCTATACAAGACCGAGTCGCTCGTCAACGATATCTCTCTCTTACCGTATCAAATCTCATGAACGCCCTTTCGCCCCTTCGCTCTCACTCCCTCTCACGAGTATCCCCATTAACGACCGTATTGCGTTTTACTGGCTTTCAAGAAGCGCCACTTCGAAATCAGATAAATCCCCAGAAGCTTTTCCTCGCTATACCTTTTGCTTCTTTCGTGGGAGAAGCACCATCCGTTTAAATGCTTTTAAGTGTATAAGCATCGCGACGGACGTCCATAGCCTCGCGGCTAGATCGATTATAGAATAAAACCAGCTGCAAGTCGAACGTCTTGCTTATCCGACGGCTCTTACCAGCTATGCAGTTTAACGTCTGCGAGACAACCTAGCTCACCCTTATAGACGCATACTATATCTGTATACATCGCTCGGATACTATAGTCGCATACCCTAACGGAGGCGGCTTCTTCCATTGGCAAAAGTTTTTATTCTCCGTCCCGAGGAAGGTGCTACTTCTTTGTGATTCGATGGTGTCCAAGGAGAACCTGGTGAGGCCAGCTAACGTATTAACGATATGCGATCGTTCGATAGGAAAAATGGTGTCCGATGTGATTTATCAAGCTGACCTCAGCCAGCACTGACTATGACTCGAATGTAGGAAGAAGATGACGGAGCTGCTCGTATTTTCTGCAAGGCTAATCCTCCTCCTCGAAGGCTGTCCAAGAGTATCATTCTATCACGGGTCAAGGGTCGGTACAACCTTTGGACATTCCGCGTCCGATATTTCGATAAAATTCGTCACGATGTATATATTTCACATGGGCTTTTCTTTGCAATATGTATATGTATATATATATGTGTGGTATGAAGTAATAACGTGTTACGTGATATGGTAGCATTACATCTATAACTTAAACCATATCACTCTGTGTCCTACTGAGACTATACATATTTTATGGTTTTTTCTCTCTATATATAGACCATGTGCGATAGTTACGTCACAGTTCGATTAATCCCACGAGGCATAGCTCGTTCTTAATAATACTAATAATATGTCAGTTAGCACTAAGTTTTGTGTCGACGGGCCGATACATTGCTGGATTAGACGCGTAAGGGCATTTCGCCAGGTTGTGTACTGCCTTAAGGTAAACCGGGATAGAGAGAAGTTAACCAAAGCTTCCATGCCTAGAGCACGGTGTATTTAGTACGGTAACGACCCTCCTATCGGGATCCTCGACGGCCACTTTAACTACTGCTTTACGAGAATCTCACGCCTGTGAAAACGAACCCTCTTTTGTAATCCCTCTCGCTTACTCATTCATTTTGCTGTAATAGTCTCTCTCTCTCTCTCGCTCTAGCTAACAGTGCAACGTGCATCCCTCGGGATATATACTTTCCTACTTAACCTGGCACAATGTATTAAGCGACGCATACGAATCCTAGACACAGCCGGGCGCTTTGCCAAACTGTCCTCTGGTATCAGAACCGATTTATATGTTATATATATATTTTACACGTATGTAGGATGAAATTTATGGCCATAAGCGATTCTTTCTATGCGAGGTGAAATTTTTTATTTTCTTTGGCTTTTTATTATTGCTTGAACGAGACTGTACCATCGACAGCACAGGTTCCCTGGTATTACGGAGTTCATGCTAAGGGGTCTTTCCTAGGGGAGGATCTTCAAGTGTCTACTCGAGGGACTTCGACGGGATGACTGGCGTTGGTTGTACGACTGTCGATGACGAGTATTCTGGGTGGATTGAGGATTCTCGAGGTTCATCGTGAACTTTACAATGGTATTTTTTCGCTCGTTTCAAACACACTGGGAATTGCTCGTATCTACTTGACCTCGAGTATTTATCTGTTGCGGAAGAGGTACGTGTACTTTTGAAACGACCCGTAGTACACAGTACACAGTGTACAGGGACTGGAGTACGCTGTGTAGGTATATTGAAATTACGAGAGCAAATTAATAATCATAGAGGTCAAATATGTCTGATCTTATGTACAAGGCTGCTGGGGACTACACGCAGATCTGTTGAGATGTTGCATCAGTCGAGCTGCTTCCCTTTCTTGGATGCTGAGTCCTTACGGCTTATTTTACTTATTTTCTTTTTTCTCATCCCCTTTTTTATCATCCACCACCTCGTTTCGATCCTCACTTTATTGTGATTTGTAGCGCAAGGCCTGCACTGGTTGCATCAGTCGTCCGGATCTCGCGACTTCGCCATAGGTTCTTGGATACCATATAATTATGGTGAAAGCCAGCTTATACTGACTTGCTTGGATTGGCTTGGTTGCTACGACCGCATATACGGAGTGGCCAACCTGAATGGTTAACCATTGGCGGCCATATCGATGGAACTTTTCGCCAGGCGTTACATTGCTAGGCTGTCAAAAACTTTCAGGAAACTGGAGCGCGACATTATTAATGCGATTAATATATGAAATTACGTGGCTTATGTCCTGCTTGGCTACTTCTTTCCGTCTGATTACAAAATTCAGCAGATTTCGAATCAGAACCTAACGGTAGCGGTATTGCTGGTAATTTTGTTCTCTCGTAAAAATTCAACGCTAACTTTTTTTTTTTTTTTCATCGACACAATATAGGACGTGTCGGAGAAATATTGTCTTTCATCGTGAAACGAAGGTAACTCGCTTCTAGCACAGCTACGCCATTTATCTACGTTCTCGAAATATTTTATCGAATTTTTTTTTTTTTCTTTTATTTTCGAGCACTCCTTTTCAGAGAGAACGAGAAGGTCGGAGGGGAAAAAAAAAGAATCGTTATTTTTCTCTGCATATCCATTTGCCAGTTGTCCATTCCCATGGTCGTTTGTAACAAAAAAAAAAAGAACAAGTACCAAGATACGCACCCGCAAGCAGGATAAACTTTACTACGAAAAAGTCCCTGGCTAATTCGTACGCGATGAGGAATTTTCAAACCGCGACATGGGTTTCACTCTAGTGCCAGACTATGATTCTTGGCTGGGGATCAGCTGATGATTGAGCTGACTATGTGTACATGTTGTAGACTCACGTACCCTTATTTTGATGTATATCGATATGTGCCTTAGGTAAGTCTTTTGAGAATATACCTCTAGGCAAAGGTAGGCTGATTAGTATATGTACGTTTGGCGTGCACTGTGGGCACTATAGTGAAATGTACATTTCCATTTTTCTACAAGTCAATTTTCTTGCTTTTAGAAGAAAAAATTATTTTTTACCTATGCGCAATTCTCTTATTCGGTTACTTGAGTAGACAGTCAGTCGTTTAACTTGACAGTCAACATTTGATATGAGTTGATTCGTGACTCATTTTTATTTTTTATTTTTTTTCATAATATTACGTATACGGCGATAGCGTCGCATGGACGAGAAACATGGATGACGATGGAATGGACGCTAAACAGGAAATGAGAAGTGGAAAGATTTGGAAGACTTCTGGCTTGGCAGATAGCAATTTCCGTGGAGATTATACGAGGCACGCTTGGTGAATTCGCGGAGACACGAGAGGGGATCTTTGCGTTTATATTATCATCGTTATTCGTTTTTTTGGCGCGTGGGTAAAGCGGGCTAACGTAAAATGGGTTGGTTTTAAAATTTGTGGATATGTATATATATATATACACGTCCCGTTTACGGTACTCAAATCCAATTCCGTACTGCCTCCCGTACTACGTTTCTCGTAAGTACGAACCGCGTAAAGTACTACGTCGAACAAGTGTAACCAAGGCAGATGCGATTTGCGAGAAACACGCGAAACGGAAATGAGAATAATTTCCGGTACGCAGATGTAGAAATTTTTAATTTTAGTCCGTCCCGTAATCGCACGAGACTCGCACCCGTTTACTCCATACGTATAAGAAATATTATACGCGATTATAAGATATATCAAAAATAAAAAAAAAAATTTTCCAAAAACATAAGCAGCTTCCAAGCATTCCGTACGAGCTGCAGCTTTTGATGTATCTGTACGCTCCCTCGTTACAGAAAAGTATGAAAAAATTTAATTTTCCTACAATGCACGTGGTTGGCATTTTTTTAAATGAAAAAATTTTAAAAATTTCCCAGAATCGTATACGTTAGTTACGCTCTCATACGTGACATGCGTAATCTCCGTGCGACGTCTATGGCAATTGGTCCAGACGTAGTAATCCTATGAGAGTGCACCGAGGCCTCTTTGCATATGTCTCCAAATATGTGAATATCTTCCACATATGTATCCACATATGTGAAAATATATGTACACCACTATGGTACCGCCACACGTGCTCTGGTTCAAGTATGCATCTACACGCCCAATTCGTATATGCAATTTCTCATACGCAACTGAACTCTCACACATCGGGGGATACGATCGATCGCGCGTAAGGTCATATAGGATTTGCATTGCCGCAGCCATATACGCATGCATCGTTTACGCTATCCATCCTCCTGCACACTGCATATTATGCAGATGCGCTACTCTCGTACGCGTACATCCTCGTTGCGCTCGCTGCGTACCTAAATTAAAACGCACGTTGACTGCGTGCTTAAAGCCTTATAACAGACATACAGAATAATGGCGACTCCCTACACGGCCAATGCGGCTGGACAAGATTATTATGGCAAGTCAGCAGTTTCTGGTCTTAAGAATGCCGCTCGCTACTATTGCGTCTGATTGGACCGACTGCCCCCGATCACGTGTTCCCTCCTTTTCCTGCACACGACTCTCCGGAGCCGGCAATTCTCTTGCACCCTTATTATCTACCGCGCGTTCCATAATTTCACGACTGTAGCACGTAACATGACTGCCAGGCATCTCCTACATATGCAGCGATCAGACTAGAGGATCTGGATTGAATCGAGGATCTTATGGAAATAAAATTCCTCACTGTTCTTGTATTTAATGGCTACTTCGTTTCTCCCACAACCCTCTTACACCACGCGAATAATCGAGGAATTTTAGCATAATATCGTTTCACTAATCTTTTAAAAACGTTATTATTTTATGTACACATATTACCACGTATCTGTCATAAGACAATCGCATACTATGGTATATTTCATATACTGACAGTATTGTCCTATCTAGCAGTGCACGTTCTCTGATTCGACCCTACATATGGCTAACTGTCAAAGGATTTACCGTCATGAGAATTGTCCTGTAAATTTACTTTATTGACATGACAGTCTCGCCGGGGCAGGTACACGTCGACGTGACACCGTCGACAATAACCCCAAGCATCCATTCAATGCGTTAACAGTACAGTGTATTCATCGAGAGAATTTCCCAAAGCTGTAACCGACCACATGACGATATTAACGTCCTAACAACAGATCTCTTAGAAGATAAATATTTGAAAGAATCAATTCCTCCCTGGATATTGAAATCCTTCGAAGAGTTTCCCATTAGACTGATTACGTTTTCCAATTCGAGAATACCAGGTTTACGTATATCCCCCAGGAAGACCAAGTAAGCTAGGTATTTCGAATACCAGTACTTATAGCATATGTGTCATGTGTGTACCAAGCTCTTGGTAATACTATGTGGTTCATAGACGCAAACTCAAACACGTATAAGTATTAGGCCAGGTAAGCTTAGGTGCAAGGATTACAGTAGCAACAAAGGACTGGCTTGTTTGTGCAGTAGTAACTGCAGCTTTCACCCACAGGGCATAGAGTGCGTTCGTAATAATTTCTCTATGCATGCCGTGACTCTGTATATCATAGTCGGCAACCCGTGACGTCACGTCCTCGAATAATCCTTCCGATCTGGTATCACGAGTCGTCCAGGGGTCGACAATATTACGAGTAGCAACTATGCAAACGGATCCAAAAGCAACGCGACGCTGTTGCTGCAGGAATTGAACGCGAGCAGGCAAACCTCGGGGAGTCGCGAGGAACCGACCGGCAGAGGGAATTGTAGCTGCGACGTATATCTATAGCTGCCAAACCAGTTTCCTCGACAGTTTCGCGCTCGTCCAATCTCAGCGGAGCGATCGGAACACGTGGTTTCCTTGTTGCCGCAAGACTCCTGGAGATAATGAAGCGTTTGATCCGTGGGAATGCCTTGGGTATATATACGGGCCTTACGTGCGCGGAAGCGGCTTACAGCATCCGTGACTTCCAGCGCGTTCACGATTCTCTCTGTATAGAATACGGAATCGTTAGACTAGTTGGCTGCTGATATTAGGGTGTAAAACGGACAAGCAGACTGTTGTGCATAGAGCTTGATTATTATTATTCGCGTGATTAATAAAAATCGCGGGAGGGTTTTGGTTTTTGAATTTGGCGCCGATCGATCGACGCTGGAATTAACCGAAAATAGTTGACGCGGCTTGAAAGTTTCGCGAGGACTGGGACCAAGCCCAGGTCCCGGAGCCTGGGAAGAAGTGCATCTGCACTTGAGTAGTCTGTGTAGACTGTAGCGATAAAATACCTTTTTTCTCTCTACATTTTTCTCAACGCTTATTGTATATACGCTTGGGGAAATATTGTTGTACGGAAAATATATATGTTATACGGTACGCGTGAGAATCGTGCGGAATTGACGTGAACGTAAATTGACGCTTGGTCGAATTGATTGGTGCATCCTTAGAGAGATCCAATTATTAGTATATTGTATCTTTGAGAGACTGAAGTATGTCGCGATTAATTAATTCGTTTTTACTCATCGGACTGTTGTGCGCGGTCGTTGACGTATCTGGCTTCGTGTCGCGCGATGTTGACAAACTCAACGGATTTTCAGCCAAGACCAAGTGCTCGCATTCGCAGTTCATGTGTGACAACGGAAGGTGCATCCCGATGCATTGGCAATGCGACAACGAGAACGACTGCCTGGACGGATCTGACGAGAACCCAGAAGTGTGCAGTGAGTAAATTTTCTATTAATTTTCCTATCGCTTAAATACATTTATTATTAATACATTTTGCTCTCTCCTTCTCTGTCTAACGCGTACACAGTAACGGGTGCATCCTTACGATGTAGACGATACTCGGGTGCGTCTTGAATTTCTGCTGTCGTTTCTCAAAACGTATTTAAGCCGTATTATGGTATCGTATACTGTGGTTTGATATTTCGACTAATAGTGCACTTTGGTATTAGTACTCCAAATTGCAATCCTGCAATTTCCTCCCTTTTTCGAGAATTGTATCAAGTTAGAAAAGCAGATTACACGTACCTTTCGTCCCTCGCGCTATACTGTTTTTTCTTTCTATCGGTCTAATTGACGTAGAAATTCATACGGCCTGCTGAAAAAGGAGACGCTCTCTCATCGACATACATCGCCATTCACTACTCGACGTGTCTCTCGAGTTGAAGTTGGTCTTTGTATAATTACGAAGTAAAATTTTTGATATTTGCATCGAATGCGAGTGCAGCCACTGGGGTCTAATGGCAAAAGTCAGCCGAATGAAACTCGTTAATTTGCATATTAACGAGAGAGTCCGACTGTGGACTGGTTATATGTCAATAGACTTTTCCCAGTAGGGACAAACTTTCCATTGCTGATAATCGATCCTATTGGTCGAGGGCATTTAATTGCTCTGAATGAATCTCTACTTAATATTCATTAATCCTTCTATAGGCTTAGTATACAGGTCACTCTATTTACAGATCCATCAAAAGCCTCGCGACAATGGAATGTCGTTCCAGTGACACAATACCAGAAATTATTCTTGGATAAATTACTAATCGACCTGTACTTTTTAGATCTGTTATATTTTTACAGCTCTTATTCATAAAGGCCAATGCGGTTTGGTCGCTTTCGGATTGTCCAATTTATCATATCGATACGACGACGTTACTTGGGAAATCGTATACGCTACGTTATACTGCGTTTCTATGTTACCATCGTACGGCTGGGAAGACGCTTAGAGAAATCGATGGATTTCACGCGAGACCATGCCGCGTCGGTACGACCATAAATTTTCTCCTCGAGAGAAAAGAGTCAAGTCCTGTGCCTCGTTACGTACGAATTTTTCGTTTTGGCTAGAAATTCTTCTTGGCATCGTCAACTCATATCTTCGTGACATAGAAATTGAGCTTAACGGATCTATTTCAAGGGAAATAACAAGGAAGGCCATCTCGGTCGTCGCACTTTGATTTTCATGAAACTCAAACACGTTGCAGAGCATAAGAAACTAAATGACACGTATTCTTATTATTTGCGGATAAACGATTTTAAGGGAAATGAACCCCTAAAGCTGGGCATTCCCAGTTCGATTTTCGCAGTTTTACATATCTTTACTTGATATTACATATTTCCATAACAAACGTGATAGAATGCGTTTAAGGGTTGTTACCCTCTGGAGTAAAAAATTGTGAAATTTCATTTTTACAGTATCTGACATTGCAAATGTCAATTATTCACCACAAGCAGTAACCTCCAATTGGTTTCGTTTAAATATCTCTAGTGAAAATATGCGAAATTGCGAAAATCGAAGAGAGTTTCATCGAAATCGAAGGTGAACACCCGAGATACCTTTCTTGTGAGATATTTCGTATTTTTACGTTTATACACAGTAAACGTTACTGCTGGACGTTACGATTCTAAGTGCAAGATCAAAAATTATGTCGTCTCCTACGTCTTGGCCTAATGTGGTTAAACTGTATTTACTTAGGCACCGACGGACTTATGTTGTTATTATATTTGCTTTTATATCCACCTAGTTCCTTGCCGTGCTTTGTCTTTTAGATAAAATGGCGGTTTGAGCTTCGACGAACAAGGTATTAATTCTCTTTGGCAATGGCAAACTCTCTCATCCATGGACGCCACGGGCTCCTTCATTTCCGGTGCTCATCTCGTTCCGCTATTTATCTCACCCTGTGGATATACCTATAGTCGACTCAACCGTCCTCGAGGATATTCCGGGTAACAACGGATCCGACCGATTTTAATTAGCTCAGAACTCTCCTACCGTACAATCCAAACAGACGTGAAAACTACCGCCGGTCGTAGTCCGTGACTGTGCTTTTTTTCTTTCGTCCCTTTGCCTTTGCACGGCCAAAAAAATATGTCAGAGTTTCCGTTCTATTGAGGAAAGGCGTCGCGACGCTCAAGGCTACAGCGCGATATCTCGGTGTAGCGCCAGAACGTAAATTCTCTTATAGGTCATCGTCGCGTCTTTATCGCGTGATTTTTTGTACCTTTTTTTTTTTTTCGTTGCCGTCGCGATTATCGTTAACTACGCATCGCCTTCACCAATGACCCGATCCAATTTGCCAATGGCGCCTTTATTGCTATTCCGGTATTTAAAAGTTACACACACTGGTACCGAGATACGTTCTAGTTCCGCGTACGTATATCAGTACGCGTGTTACATGCATGTAACGAAAGCAGAATGTAGCTCTATGGTATTGCGCCACGATACTACCACGGCGATTAAACGACTTTGATCGATCGGGTTGGATCTGGACGAAAAATTGGGCGGAATTGCCTGGCGTCGTTTAGCGAATTTTTTTTCTTTTTTTCGTTCCTCCTTTTCATCGGTCGATTTTCGCTTTTGCGAATTTCCAATTGCTCCTGCTTTTCACGGGTTCTTTCATTATGCCAAATACGCGCAAAACTATCAACAGTCAACCGACAGCCTCGGTATACTGTGAATCCCGTAATCTATCTCGCTTCGTGTAAACCGCCCGAATGCAAATACATACAACTATATACATTACCTGTTTTACATATCTCAACGTGTTTTCATTCAGCCAGACCCTGCAACCTTCGTGTCTTTGCCGGCTGTGCAAATGAAAATTTTACCGCTACATATCTCGGCTTCGATATTAACGTCGTGGTTGGACGTCGCGATGCCTCGAAAGTCGATGAAACAAAATTTCATCCACACAACGTCAACGCAAATTATGTCAAGTCCCAGTTGTGCTCTAATGCGAACAACATACATTTTTTTAGTAAACTTTAAAATGGGACGCTAATAGTCCACGTTTACGGAGGTATGTCGGGTATTTGGCAGCCACTTTACATTCTCTTGTTAGATATATGTGTGTGTGTGTATATATATATATATATATATATCGTTCCATTTTTTTTGTTACCCGGATAAAATGCATCGTTTCGTTTTCACGTGTGTCTGACGCTTATATAACATTGAGCTAATGCAACGTATATCGGCGATACGTTTAATCCTGATTGGCGTCCACCGATCACTGCAATCCGCATCGACATGCATCGCTGAAGGCGACAGGACAGCCGTCATTATGCACTTTGGTCTGTGATAAATATCATGTAAAAGGAAAATTTGCGAAAAAACTAAAGAAATATACAATAATTGATATGCTCGACCGAACGAGTTTTACACGATCTATCGGTATTTTTCAAATGTAATCGTATCGGCCAAACCGTACGGCTCTTTAGTATGCGTGACCCCCTGCACCTGACATCCGAACACGCAAACGGCAGCTACTCTTCGATGCTAATGGAACACTGGGTTGACACTGAAAATTGTCCTTGAATATATTTTTTTACCATTTCTCCCTCCACGTCGCCGCGTAAACATTCTATTGGCAAAATCTCAACAGTTCCCAGCTGTACTAAAAAAAATGAAATTACTAGTTAAACAAGGTATGATTACTTTTTATCGCTACGAAGCTTCGATATTTTTAATCGACAGGTCGAATCGACGTCATCGTATCGATATGAAAATTTTTAATTCCAGCTAACGCAATCAAACATCTTTCATCGATTTTGTATCAATTGTGTAATTCATATGTCAATAATGATCAAAAGGTATGCGGACGTGCGCAATGTCGCAGTTCCAGTGCAGTCCAGGCGTGTGTTTACCCATCTCCTGGGAATGCGACGGACTGTCCGACTGTCCCGACGGTTTAGACGAGATAAACTGCAGAAGTAAGTTTTCCAGGTTTCCTCTTCTATTCTGGTGAGACGAGGACGAGGAGTGCAGCAGAGAAAAGACCAGCGGCAATTGTGTGAATAGCGCGAACAGACGACAGACCCCGAGGAAAACGGTATCGAGGATTGCACCGTTATTGCTTTTGTGCCCGGCGGGTGTTTTCACGACTTTCCCAGAGCGCACCGACGCCCTCGCGTCTTCTTATACCTTGCAAGAAACACGGTGCAATCCGCGAAACGGTGTCCTTAAAAATATCCCATCCGAACGAAATTCCTATAGCTACACACACACGCGCGCACACAAATATGCCTGCATCAATCAAAAGTCATCTACCGTTGTCTATATTTTTTTGTTCACGTAACTCTTCTCATATTTGCACTCATAATTAATGACTGTATCAACGTAATTACATATGTATGTCCATCTAATGTGGGAAGCGTCGTGACGCGTACTCACAGTGCCATTCGGCCGTTCTGACCTTGGTTTACAACGTTTCGCCAAATTGTCGCTTTATAGGTATCAAGAATTGCACTTCGGATCAGTTCACGTGTCACTCGGGAAACGGAGAATGTGTGTCGCTGAGCTGGATGTGCGATGGCACCCCGGACTGTTCGAACGGTTCCGATGAAGCTGACTGCAGTAAGCTTCTACACGAGTTGCATCCTAGGCCTGCCGCATGCATGCATACATAGTAAATGGTTTTCAGGGTTGTTTTCTTTACTATTGCGTATGTTATATCTCTCTTTTTCCATTAACCCTTACATACCTATAGGTAACATTTGTACCATTAATTTACTACCAACACGGGACACACTTATACCTGTAGGTCTGTAAGGGTTAAACCTGCCACTTGCACGAATCGCTCATTTCGAGCGAAATGTAGTAATTTCTTGTGTGACTGATGACGCCATGTTTGTTTTATGTGCATCTTTTAATATTGCAGTTCTACGAAGGCTTTGAACTGAAAATGCTTAGCAATGTGCATTCTTATTAATTTATTGCTTATATATGCTGTGTATTATTAATGCATTTTTTTTCTGAAAGACTGGAAGGCTGCACTTGCTTCTCTTTAATGCACTTTTTCTTCGCACTGCTGTCTGCGCCTCTTGCATTTGCCTACTGTTACTGCGCATGCGTACTACGAAGATTCTTGACCTCTTCTTCACTTCACTCATCTTCGCTTACTTCATCCACTGTTACTTCTCCCGACACTCGTCCGTGCTCCTGTTGTCTATTCTTGCACTGTACTCTGCACCGTTGTTGCTCTTTGCTCCTCTCGTGAAGGATCACTAATAAGCGGCTGAGAATCTCTACGACGTTGCGCCAGGATATAGATAACTGGTATTTTGATTGTATAGAAATTCTTTTTTTATCTTTCGTTTAGTTGATTTATTTCTACGGTTTTCACTTTGTATACCCAATGTCAACCGGAATGAAATGATTTATCATGCGTACGATTAATTGTGCTACTCTTATCATTTTTTTATTTCCTTCTCTGCCGCTTATCGTGTGTCTCAGCAAACATAGAGCGACAGTTACGTATTGTCAATGCTGCAATGCCCTGCTTAGGAAATTGCCGGATTAATTAATTTTAATTGAAACATTGACTTACGTAACTATTATATCCCTAAAAGGACATTTTTTTTATAAAGCATCGATACGTAATAGCCACTTTTTGTTTGTTCGTGATGTTATAAATTTTTTTTATAGTTGACTTTCATACGTAATATTATTATCTGTTTTCATTGATTTAACGTATCTGCACGTTTGTACTTTTTTTTTTTCTTGCGTTTTGTCCCACTGTCAATGAAGGATGTATCTTTCTGTTTTGTATCCTTCGACGAAAATGGGAATTCAGTGTCACCACTGTCTCTTCGCATATCTTATTCGTGAAGCAGTGATACTTATTTTGTTTATTGGTATGTTTTGCGAAAACGATGTACTCGCGTGCCCAGGAGGAATGTTTACGCGACAACATGTATCGTCAACGTCGACGGCCATTTCGTAATTACGTATTTTAATGTATTCCCGAAGACGCCCTGGAACAAAACAAAAATAGTCAAATCGCGCGTCATCAAACACGTCGTGTTGCGTATCGTCGTTCTTGTTCGTTATAAAAAATACACAGAGCACTATATGTTTTGGACGGTAGAATTCTGTCCCCCAGCAATCCAATCTTCTAGAACAGGATGGAAAACACATCCATAGTTAATGCATTTCTTGCGTTATCCTTCATACCCTATGTCTCTACGGCAATCTCATATTCTCCGGCATATTTGCCTGCGTATGTTCTCCACGGTTATTTTCCATGACGTCATATTTCGCTCGAGTAAAATATGTAGAGATCCACGAGGAAAGAAATCAAAGAAATCCATCAAAGACGAAAATCGTATTACGTGTATTTTTCATACCCTTATAGTTAGCGTACTCCTTGTAGTTTTTATCAGTCTGATTTCCTACGCCATTGTTATTGAAGCCGTGTTGCCCTTTGACTTTGACTTGGCTTTCTCAAGTATTTCAAAGAATATGCTGACGCGAAGCTTTCTAAGATGATTTTTTTGTGTGTCTTCTAACGACGTTCTTTGCCGTAGATGTCTGAACGTCGAGACACTCTTCAATTCTGCCATTGGTGTGCTCACGTCAAACAATCTCCTTGCATCGTGTAGACACTCTGATATTGTTGCTGTTGTGACTTTAGGAGAAAACTCGATATGTCTATTCCAGCTTAGTTTCACCTTTCTTTCCTTATGGTCTTATTCCCAATGGGATATGTGCCAGTTTCCATCTTAGTTTTATCTCAGATACTGCAGACTGCCTATCCTCTGACGATAATGAAGACGCCTTTACAATTACGATTTTCAGTACCCACAGACAAAGCGAAGTACACGTTTCTGACTTATGACGTCGCCACGATCGTTATACATACGTTTTTATATTAATTGTTTGAAAATACAAGTTCCTTTGAACCTCCCGTGAAAGAGATGCTATAGGTGTATGAATGTTGTAGCGATGCACTGAAAGGACACAGGTCGTATCTCACAACTCAGTAAACTCGCGAGAACATTGAAAATATGTCTGCAAGCCCGAAGGGTATTCACATGGTCAATATTTCTCCTGGACACGCCCTCTATGTCGCTCGGTTGTTTTACGTAGTTATCGACTTTCTATGATTCTCAACTGAATTCCCTGGTATGTATAGAATAGTACAGGGTAAAAGTCGTGAGACGTGCAAGTAAAATTTGTCAGTGTGATTTATTAGTATTTCTCACCGGTAAGTATACCATTCCCTTCACAAGGGTTGACAGGCTGAATTGTTTAATAATATATAAGTCCAGACCGTGTTTGCGTCAAATGAAAGTGTAACTCCCCTCTTATACTTCCCTTTTATAGGTGTATAATACATTATGTATACATACTATATTCACTCTACTTGATTTCCTTTGATTTGCCATTCCCTTCGAGGCCGGGCCGTTATTTTATTTGCCTACCGAAATACATGAGCTTTGAATTTTTTAAATGTAACTGCGATCGCGCGCCGTTTCATCCGTCGCCAAGGTACTATCCATTCTGCATAACAATAACCCGCGCTACCTAACCTACACACGTTCCTCTGCCTGAGGAACTGAAACGTCTGACAGTTTACATCTCCGGGATCTATACGGCAATAATACTTGCCCAATAACCACCTACCGATTCTCATGCTGCGTATGTGAATATGCAACTCTGATACGTATGTAGCTATGCATTTTTATTATGACGTATAAACGCAACACTCATAGGATCTCACTCATTGCGCCGGGTGTATTCAATTTCCTTGTAAATTATCCTTTACCTCGTACACTTTGGAGGTTATGTATCTAATTCGTACGTGAAGTCCCACATTGATGCTATTTCCCATCGGGACAACGGAATTCGTCGGCGAACCGTTGACGGGAGCTGAAACTGCAGTGAATCAGCATTAGCGAGACGCAATGGCTTTGGCGTAAAGTAATTACTCGATCCTGCACCAACTGTTCCTTTAATCATACTGATTTAATCTGTATCACGTACCACTTCATATTATCCAATGTACCTTTGGTATGCGTGCTCGACAATTAACATGAAATGAATAATTTCCTTACGGTTTATTCAGTTGCACTGACGCGAGAGGTTATGTTTCATTATTATCGGTACATCCTGTATAGGTATTAACATGGAGATCCTTTATTACGAAATTCTTGAAATTTTCATTGTAATTATTGTTGATTGCAGAGACGGTTTATTACGCAAGTTTTGGATACAGTATTAGAGTTATGTTCATGTGAAAATATTTGAGGCTTGTTATACAGAAATTAATTAACGTTCTAATCATTCGAGGCCTTTCACTGAAAATTATATGTCAATTAATTTCACGTAATTCTCCAGATGTCTCGCTGTAAGATTAGCCTGAGTAATTTCTCTGTGTACCTGCTGTTCTGCTCTAGTTGGTAAGACAAACCCGTTTCGTCTAAAGGCACGAAGTTTGATTTCTATATAGTCTTTAACGTCTCTAACTCTATCTAAATTTCGCGTCGCTGTGGCAACGCCGGTACTTTTATGATTTTGCAAAACTCGACCCAGTTTTCAGTCGTCAACGGAATTTAGCAAAGGGTCGTGACCCAAGAGACTTCAGACAGTCGTTAAATCTTCTTTCGCGCGGGTGCCAAAAAAAAGAAAAATTCCTCGAACAGATTTAGATTTAGTAGTCCCACGAGCGTTGTGGTTAAAGTTACATTTTCATTAATGGCGCTTGCTTCTCCATGAACATCGACGTTGATTACGTATAAACCATTTTGCAGCCAGTCGAAAGATCCCGAATGAAATGGTATACTGATAAGAGAAGAAAACGAGATAGTAAATTAAAGTGACAAAGATGAAAGTTTTTAAATCAGGATTGTATCTAATACATGATTTTTACATTGAACATAGACGAAACTTGTCGCCAAGATGAGTTCACGTGTGGCAACAAGAACTGCATTCAAGAGCGATGGGTATGCGACGGTGACGATGATTGTGGCGACGGAACTGACGAAGTGAACTGCAGTACCACCACATGTCGACCTGATCTGGATTTTACCTGTTCTCAAAGCTATTGCATCTCGATTCGATGGCGTTGCGATGGCGACTTCGACTGTCCTGATCACTCCGACGAGATTGGGTGCGAGAACCATCCACCTGGTAAAACTCCCAGTCATTGCGGTGACCGGGAGTTCGTCTGCGGTGACCGTATAACATGTATACACCATAGCTGGCTATGCGACGGCGACAAGGATTGTCCCGATGGCTCCGACGAGTCGCCGGAACGCTGTCACAATGTTACTTGTAGAGCGGACCAATTTCAATGTAGCGATACGACCTGCATATCAGGTAACGAGAAGTCAGATACTTGTAGGAGCTTACTATTATGAAAATGAGAATTGCCTTTTTTAATAACCCTTGCACAATTTTTATAGGTCACCTCTATTGCAATGGGAACAATGATTGTCGTGACGGCAGCGACGAACAAAATTGCACGACAAAAAGTGTCGCCTGTGACCCTACAACACAGTTCGAGTGTAGCGTTGGCTCCTGCATACCGCTCAGCAGTGTGTGTAACAAGAAACCGGATTGTCTTGGCTGGGAGGATGAAAATGTTGAACTTTGTGGGGTTAACGAGTGTCTGCACAACAATAGCGGATGCTCGCAAATCTGCATTGACTTACCCATAGGGTTCAGATGCGACTGCAGACCAGGATTCAGGTTGATTGATAATCGCACCTGCGACGGTAAGTGATGCACTCGCGATATCATACTGAAATATGGATGCGATAGCTATTGTCTCTATTACAATGGTATCTATATTATTCATCATAATCGTTCGTTTTCTTGTACAGACATTGACGAGTGCATGGAACCCGGAAGTTGCTCGCAGTATTGTTTAAATGAAAAGGGAGGCTACAAATGCAGTTGCGCCGCTGGTTATCATAGGGATCCACGTAATGTTACACGATGCAAGGCCGCTGAAGGTCATGCTAGTTTACTGTTTGCACGTCGTCGTGACATAAGGAAAGTCGCCCTGGATCGTCAGGAGATGACGGCCATTGTGAACAATACCAAAACGGCGACAGCACTGGACTTTGTCTTTCGTACCGGTATGATCTTCTGGAGTGACGTCAGTGAGAAGAAGATCTATAAGTGAGTTACTGGTCAGGGATATAGTTTTATAGCGAATTCATATACTCGTGTTATTTGTATTGATATCGTATCGTTCGTCAGAGCTCCTATAGATGAAGGCAATGAGCGTACCGTCGTTATTGATAAGGATCTTACGACTGCCGATGGTCTTGCCGTCGATTGGATATACAATCACATTTACTGGACCGATACCGAGAAGAATACTATTGAGCTTGCGAATTTCGAGGGAAATATGCGGAAGACTCTTATAAGAGATCGCATTCAGGAACCCAGAGCCATTGCTTTGAATCCTCTTGAGGGATGGATGTTCTGGACCGATTGGGGAGATGAAGCTCGTATTGAAAGAGCCGGCATGGACGGTACACATCGTTCGGTATGTATCCCATAAGGACTTTCGTTTATGTATATCATATTTGAATCATAAGATGTTTTACGACATCGTTGCCTTGTACGATATCAGAGAGTAGATATATGATATTTGTACGTTTACATTGGCATTCTTTTGCGGACGAAACTTTATACGCATTTCTTTGGTTTTCAGATAATCGTGGGGACTGAGGTTAAATGGCCAAATGGTTTAACACTGGATCTGATAGGAAAGAAAGTATATTGGGTCGATGGAAAATTAAATATTATTGCATCTTGTAATTATGATGGTTCAGGACGACGTACCATACTTTACTCCATGGATACATTGAGGCATCCATTCAGCATCACGACTTTTGAAGATTACGTTTACTGGACCGATTGGGATAAGGAGACCATTTTCAAAGCCAATAAGTTCACTGGAAAGGAAGTCGAGGCTGTTACTTCCTTGAATTCTGTTCAACATCCAATGGTGGTCCATGTGTATCATCCTTATAGACAGCCTGATGGAAAGAATCATTGTTTGACCGTTAATGGTCATTGCAGTCATTTGTGTTTACCGGCGCCTAAGATAAATTTGAAATCACCGAGTCTCAGCTGCGCATGTCCGGATGGTTTGAGGCTACTTCCGGATGGGCTCATGTGCGTCGAGAACGGTAAGTGCAGTTATTTCAATAATTGTGTCCTTCCATGTGCATCTTGTATAATTGGTATATCTTTATTTATATCTCATGTGTATTGTCCACGTTAGACTTGTAATGCTCGATAAACGCTACTTTTATTTATTTAATTTAACATACAAGTTGGGATATATACAAATATAACGGGTCTGTCATTACTGACAGTTGCTTGACGGGGTTTATCACTTGTAACGTGCTTTTCATAATGTGTCATCTTGGGCGATGATGCTCGTTAATTACAGAAATTAAATTAATGACAAATATATATCAGTACAACACGTGGCCTGCAATAAATACAATGAATTGTCGCATTCGTGGGCGATTAGTATGCAAATTGCGTGTCACTAGGAGTCAACGAAATTAATTCCAAGTGACACGTTGGTGCATGAGATGCGAACTAGTAACTTAGCAAAATTACTCAGTCGCTGCTATGTATTGGGAAATTTTCTTTTCTTATGCACACAGTTTCAGATTTACAATAGCTGTTTTGTATTAATCGATAATAGTCCTGGCCTCTTATCGATTTCCGTTACTTTTCGTGAGGTCGTATTATTCAATTATTGTTTGCATCGATGTTGCATGATAAACGGGATATTCCAGTGACGACAACAGCAGCGCCAACGATGCAGGAAGTCACCGAGCCGTTCAAGAGGCTTCTTGATCCTCTAAATGTTTTCGATACGCCAAGTAAGTCCAGTATCCACGTCAATACGAGTTCTCCAAAAAAAATGCCAGAAAACTCTAAAACCGAGTAACACAAGTCAACTAGGAGGAAAAATACGAGCACGAAGCAGTCGTTCATTTTCTTAATCTCCAAGCAATAACGTAATACAGTGACTATAGTATTACATCGGGTCTGGAATGTGCATGGCGCATGTTTTCTTTTTAATTTACCTACATACTGACATATTATCTTGCTCATGCTATACGGTTATCCATATAGCATTACTATGCAATATACGATATTCGTATTTACCAATGGCAGCAAAGCATAAACTCTACTGTTTATATATCATTGGTTATTCCGCACAGTCAAACAATCGACTTCCAAGTGCATAGTCGGTACCGACTGACTTATCCTTTGCTAGTTTTGTATACTGAACTACATTCGGCACTATCTGAACAAGTAACTTGCATTTAGGTTCAGCCAATACGACAAATGAAAATGGAAAGAACGTCCTGGTCGATGATGCTACGGATCCAGGATTAGTCGCCGTCATTGTCATCGGCGTCGTCACCGTCGGCGTTATCTTACTGGGACTCGTGGCAGTGTTATGCTACAGGCATTATCTGCACCGTAACGTGACGAGTATGAACTTCGACAATCCTGTCTATCGGAAGACCACCGAGGACCAATTCAGTTTGGAGAAGAACAGGTTTCCGTTACCCGCAGCAACCGTTGGGGAGGAGGTGGGTTTGAGTGAATAACCTTGATTTTATTTTTACTTGATTCCTTATATTCATTGACTGTACCTACAATTTATGACCCATGGGTCTGTCATGACTTTAAGGGATGGTCGTTTTCTTTCAGGCCCAAGAACCACTGACGAGTCCTGGTACCAATGACTACGTTTAAGACTCCATTGGTCTGTGACGGGGCTCAGCAGGCTGAGAACGTTTGACAAGAGTGTCGAACGAGAATCAAAATGAGATCAAAATGAAGAAGATGGAAAAAAAGATTAATCGCGATTAGGTTCGAATTGTTCATCACGAGACGCCTGCCCGAATGCCCAACCCGCCCGCCCGCCTGCCTGCCAACTCAGCTGTGATTATGTTTATTTTTTGTACTGTGTTTTTCTTTGTTTATATACATACATATATTGCATATATATAGATCACACAAACGTATATATATACGTTACACATATATATATATATATATATATATATATATGTGAGAAAAGGGAAGGGAAAAAAAAATTTATTATAAAACTTACGCGTCACACGTAATTTCATATCTGTGGCTACGAGTTCGCGCAATGATTCATCTTCTCTCTCGGGCATAAAAGGAGAAACCTTTTGTGGAGACGCTGCACTTGTGTCATCGTTTCTTCTTTTTCTTTTAATTCTCTCTCATCTCTATCGTTTGTCTCGAAATTCATTTTTTTCCTCCATTTTGTTGAGTCGTCACGATTTACGACAAGTAGAGGATCAAGGGGAGAGGAGACGGGAATTATAATAAATATTATTCTCGCTATTAGAATTATCATTATCATTATTGTTATTATTATATTTACTTACATACTTACGTTTAACGTGATCGAAAAAAAATTTTCGGTTGTAAAGTAAATGCGCTCCACGGTGCCAATTGTACATAGATTCATCTTAGTAATTCCAAGATTTAATCTTATAAGGTAATCGATAAAGGTTGAATCTACTCGAACGGAATGTCGGTATAAGTTACTTTGTGCTTTGCGTGCATATACTTTGGAAATTCGTTCGCCACAGCAGTATTTGAAAAGAAACGTTTGCCAAAGGCGTAATCGCGTGCGAGTATCACAATATTAATATAGGGATGAGCCACCCTCCTCTTGTACCAGAATAAAGGGGCGAGGAGCGGCGGAGGTTCTTTCAACAAATACAACAAATTATGAAACACACGCATTCTACGCGCAAATGATATATAGGATAATTGAAATTAAAAAAATTAAAACAATTAGATTTCTCCTTTTATGTTTGTCCTACGATAAAGTGAGAGGCGGTGCGTGGCACGTTCTCGATTATCTTTGGAGGCTGCCTACTGTGTAATTTCTGAATTAGGGGACGGCGTACGTCCCAAGATGTCATTTTACTTGATGAATAAAGTGCGGTATTAGTTGATTGTCATAAACTAATTAAACACAATAGGATACAAGAGAAGCAACTCAGCTCAATGACACTAAGTGTTGACTGCGCGTCGTCTGTGAAGGGGTTACGATTAACGCGTGTCCGATTAGGTTTACTTTCGAATTACTTATTATACAGAGAAACGAAGATGACATGAACGAGATGAAAAATAAATAAAAAAGGAATGCTGTCGGTGTATGAGTATGTGCATAGAAAAATTGTAATGTCTCGAATTTAAGAGTTTTAATTATCATTAATATTATTCTATTGTGGTTAGACGATTGAGCTATTCGTTGTAAGACTTCTTGTGTTAGTCATTGTCAAGCTATAGTTTTGTCTAAGGTACATAGATACGTGTAAAGCGAATAGGCTTAGCCAATATACAGGCAGCGAGGCCTACGAGTCCGCGTGTGTTGTTATGCGTGCGCGGAATTGTCAAGTCGTAAGCGTAAAATTGAGGTGGATCTTTTAAATCGGTTTTATCTCTCTTATGCTTTCTTTTTCCTTCTTTGTTACGTCGCGTGACGCGCATAGATCCTAAAATGTTCCCTTTAGCGAGCTCGTGTGTACTTTTTTAAATAAGATCTCCACGTGTTGCGCACATACTCGTCACTACCTGTAAATATATGAATATTTGTATGTGACAGATCTAAGGGCGCGCCACTTAGATAAAAGTATACTGTTAATGCGTATGGCAGTGGTGGGTGAGAGTCGCGTAGAAAGAGATTGCGTGGAAACAGGTCTGATGTCTTTGTCAGCCCCTGTACATTGTGTCAAAAATTTAACGCTGAGAAAAAATTTTGCTCAATGACTACCATGTACGGATTCCAGTATACCTATGTTGCAGTGGGGCGTACGAGTTACGGAAAGTTTTGAAAGGAGGGATACGCGTTTAACGAAGTTAAACAAAAAAACGCGGAGAGGCTTGGCGTTTAGTTTAATTCGATTGTCGGGTGATGCAAGTGCGCGAATGGAAAGTTGCAATTTATCGTGCGAGTCATTAAGGCATTAATTACCTTATCCTAGCCAATGTACCCGCCAAAATCGTGTCAAACAATATTTCTATAAGATATCATTTCAATACGTATATAAATATATATATATATAAATAAATGAATATATATTATAACGATTATTGTATAAATAAATATATAAAGTAAAACTCGTACTATTGTCATATTATTGTCGTACCTATGTAAAATGTAAAATTTGTAAATAAGTGATTTAACAGAAATATATTAAAATACGATGGATCACTTTTTTTCCTACGTATTGCAAGAAATCTAAATCGTCCAAACTCGACGCGAAGAGTCGAATTTATTCTTAAATGAGAAAAGTAACTTGGCGAATTTAACCGAATATATCCAACTGTCGTGTCTAACGAACGATTGACAAATGCTTCTTTCCTGCGTCTCTGCTTAAGTTTCTGTAGGAGATACACCAATTTTTGGCTGTTTTACGTGATATCTGAAAATCTAATTTCGCGTTTGGATTAATTAAACTAACAAAGTTTCTCTTTAATTCGTACGACCTCAATTAAGATGTATTGTTGTATTGTGTAATTAAATCATGTGTCACTCTATTCGTTATAAACTATCATTGTTACTGCAACAATTTTGTCGAATGTTAACAAATACATTAAGAATGTCACAGTCAGTCGCTATCAACCATTTGTAAATATACTATATATAAAAAAGAGCAGACAATCTAACCCGGTGATTAAAAGGATGTCGTTGCAGACGCTTATACCGGATATGACGCAATATGCTTTTTTCCCTATATTTATAAAACAGAATACGTTCCAAAATTTTGTCTCATTGTCAGTACAGATAAGCAGGTGCTCGCAAATAAATTTGAAATGTACTCATAGTTAGCATTGTCTGCTTACGTAAATCCTAGCTCATGATACTCGAGAATACGGGATTAATAATTGGCTTGAAAAATTGACGAATGAAGGAAAGACGGCATTCGTAATTCTGAAATCAATTTTGCATCCCATATCAGTGGTCATCGTAACGAATCATTATTGTGTGATTATGCAAAGGGGTATTATTAAGTTTTAACATCAATTAGTTTTTAAATTATTTATTTCATTCATAAAGCAACAACGTGTCACCTCCTTAAGACATGATATATATATATATATACCCACAGTGTGTATCCGTGCACGTCAATCAATAATAGCAGGGAATATTCTTCTAATGCAAGACAACAATCGCTGAAATTGATTAGAAGGTTTACCATATATTGCATATCGCGTAACGGCGGCCGTTAACTATCAGCTAGCAATTCTAATTCTCCTGGTAATCCGTTGCAGTTAGTTTTTTATACTTTTGATGTCATAAATTATTTGCATATAAAAAAATAATAAGTATTATCAACATTTTTCTACGTAATCTCGTCAAATGTAAATCATCGATTTTCCTCGTACAATACAATCAATATTCGTCCTACCAAGTTAGCGGAAAATTCGCGTTCAATTTTTATTTTTATACATTCTACCAAGCTTCGGTACTCTTCGGGTAGTTTCGATACAGTTCGGAAGTTCCATCATTTAAACGCTTATTGTCTTGTGCTTCAGCAAAACTCTCGGTGACGGTGGCGCCGCCGCCCCGTACATTAAGGATCGCGAATAAGAATCAGTATAACAGAGGCCACTAAAATTCGTATATGATAAAAAGATTGCAGCGTCGCTTAAAATTGTACAATCTCACTCACGTGCCGCAAGCTTTAAGCTCGTTAGAAAATGTAAGATAAAAACTTTTCTCAGTTCAGAGAAAAATCTCGAAGAACCTCGTTTACGGAACGCATGATACTTAAACTCATTGCAACGTAATCGTTAGATCGGACAATCCTTTCTTTGTTTTTCTTTTCTCTCTTCGTTCCAATACATCCAATATATGAGCTCCGCTCGGCACAAGTCCCAGGGCATACTTTCCAAATCCTCGAGACTCCCTGAAGATTATCTTGGACTTTCAAGGGAGCACAAGGTCGTTGAGATTTCAGTATCATCAAATCTAGGCAACACAACGCATTTGCTACCACTTTAATAATTTACCTATTATCGAACTACATAATTATCAATTAATAAACGTCATTGGCGCATGCTCGTCGCGCATCCATTATAAAGCATAAGAAAATCATCAACAAAACTGCTACGTAAAATCCCCTTGAGAATCCTAATACGGAAGTGCGCGTCCCACCGAGCTATAAATCTATTGGTCTAAACTTTTCGACACAATGACCGTAGTATATGAACAGCATTGTTGAAAGTTACGTTAACAGTTGGGATGGGACGTTCAAGGGGAGTATATGTGAAAGGACTTTTGACGATGAAGGAAACACAGAGTATCTCTTGAAAGCTTGATAATATTTTAGTCACGTGCTTTTAATGGTTATGTAAAAGAAAAAAAATAGAGGAGGTGGAAAAGAAGAGAAGAAAACAACAGTAGCAAGACGAACAGAGAGTCGAGTACAAGAAAACAAAAAAAGACGAAAAAGAAAAGGCGAAAAATAATAATAATAAAGAGCTAATGACAATATTAATAATGCTACGTAAAACTAAAATACTTGGACCATTGGCGTGTCCCGCTGTAAAGTGTCTTCTTACTGCTAAAATGTTACTTTTGAAATCAGTCGTTATTTGGTTTAATAATACGAGTGTCTCGCTCACTATATAAACGTAAGTCACCGAACGCAGAGGGACGTCAGATCGACGTCGTCGTCGACTCTACGTATTAATTCTTTATTTACTCCTTTTCCTTTCTCACTATATTATGTATGCACTTCTCTGCGTTACGGTACTAAGGCTGTTTCGTTTTTCCTTGGTTTTTTTTTTTATAATTTATCTTTAATCTTTTTTTCCCTTTTTTTGTTCACGTCTAATTCTCGCTGTACCCACGTATACGCCAGATCCCTCGTGACGCTTTTACAATCACATCTAACAAAGTAAATACCCCGCTCTTATTTCGTTTCTTGTATATTCGATTCCACCTTGTCGCATTCATACGTGGATATAGAACTGAATAAATATTCTCTAACGTAATCCAACGGGACTGTAATTATTGACAGAAATAAATGTTAAGAGCGCACGACATTCACGAACGCAGGGTATCCAACAAGCTCAGGAATCATACGTCAAATTTTGTTTTCAACAAAGAACAAATTCCATCACACTAACGCGATAGTGACGATCAAAGTGAGAGAACGTGAGGGACGCTAATGAGAATGACGTCAACGAAGACTAGGATGACGTCAGAGACAAGGATTTCACGAAAATATAATAAATATTACTATGTATATAGCGTCGATGTTGGGTCCCGGTTTTATATGCGGGATTTAAAAAAAAAATTTATTTCTAGTCCTATATCCTCTTCTCGTATTCACAACGTAATTTCTTCACCCTATACATTCTTCGTGCTAACTTCTATCATACATACATATCATATACACAACATATTTTCTCTCACTCGCTCTCATTGCTTGTGTCGTTCTCGCAATCGCCTCTAATATTTCTTTTCGATATATCGTATAGTAGCTAAAAGCTGTAAGGATAACACGGTAATTGTTACGTAGTTAGATTCAACTTTTGCTCGGCAAACGTCCTGCGTCTCGTTTGGTTTTCTTTAGCAAAAAAGAAAACAGAAAAAATCAGAATAAGAGAACAGAACATCCTTGCGATTTTTATTGTATTATTAGAAATATTAAATACATGATAAACCCTTCCTCTCTCGAGCGAGAACCATTTCGTCTGCTTGAAGCGAATAAAATTTTTCATTAGAAACGCGAATGCATTGCGACTCGATAATTATACTACGCGGCATCGATATCAAATAAGAAGATAATAATAAACAAATATAGAAACGTTGTCGAATTTCGGACGAATACGGTTCATGATAAAATGTCTAATCAATTTCATAAAAAAAAATGTAATAATAATAATAAGCGACAATAAAAGAACTATATACGAATATTACCAGCAATTTCTCACAGCTACCGACAGTATCACCGAGGATGATTCGCATTGGGAGTTTCTAAAGTCACCGTACAATCATCCAATTCTACCTGAATCATAATCACCGATCGAACAATCATCACACCAAAGAGTATCAATGAATAATTTGCAAAAATATTATTAATTATTATTCAACAAGAACGACGCTACTAATATCGCATACGCAGGTTAGGTAGAGAATGAATTTTTTGCGGTATCTAATTGTCCCTCATTCGTTTAGCCAGAATCAAATACTTGTATCAATAAAAAAAAAATCAATCACTGGATCGTCAAGTGATTGGCGAATCGATCGTTAGTCCAAGAATACGAATGCGTATCACATATGATTGAAATCTAGCTAAAAAATTCATACCTCTATGCTAGACGAGTAATGCATATGCACGTGTGAATTGTAATTTTGGATGTTGGTCGAGTATGACTGTACTAGCTTACGGTATAAATTACGACTGTTACAATTATAATCCGAGGTAGAAGAAGAATTATAACGGCGAATCGGTAGTGATGTTAGTAGATTGATCGTAGGGTGTTTTCGTTTAGTGTATCCTTAGTTGTATCGTGAGTTTCGCGTGCGTGTCATCTTCTGGCTGATCTGCTCTTCCTGCAGTAGCTGATCCCGGAATTGAACGGTCTGACCTAGGGCGTCGTTCAGTACGTCGCGTTGCTGGACCAGAAGTTGCTGCCACTTTTGGATGTAAGCTACAACAGATAACATTTAATACCGTCAACCATGAGGACGTGATTAGATGTCAAAGCGTGATCGTTCAGCCGGCTGGCATAGTGACGACCAATGATTACGTTATTTTCTTTCCATATAATTGATTTTTTGAGTTACGATGCATTTTTTTAGTCTCGCTCGATGACCCAAGACTGATGATGATATACTAGCTGATCTTGCAGACACACAGCCACCATCCAGCCCGTGAGCCTAATGTTGCTGCAACTCCTAGATCTCTAATGAGGTCAAGGAGTCATCCATGTACTTCTGAACTAGTATTACTAGAGAATAGACTAGAGGATACACGCTTGCGTTATACAGTACTAGTACCTTGGTAAACAGTAAAGGTTTCAACTTTAGACTCTTATCAGTTGCCAGTACTGTAATCAGCGACCCAATTATCTTTTCTGGTTGACAAGGTACCAGTATGCAGGTGCTCGTTAAAAACGTCAACTGAAGCGTCATAACGGTACACAGTTTGTACACGGAAACTGGTTTAACGAAGTTTCTAATGATTCCAGCAGTCTATTAAATAAATATTTACAATTCACAATCTTTATAACTACTTGCAGCAAAGCGTACAGTCTCACTAAACTACCGGCAAGCCTTTTCATTTCTGTGGGACTATTTTCAGATTTCCCGTATATGCGGTATGTGTATTGTTTACTAGATACTCTGCACCAGCAATTGCTGGTACGTTTCGCGCATTGGATCTTCCTTACCAATATTGTTCCACAGAATTTCAGAGAGGCTCAATATACATTGTGACGCGTTCCCTAAAAAAGTAACATGTAAACAGAATAGTGTACTTTACGTAAAGCGTTGTTATGCGAAAATGTATACTTTCTGCTGAAGAACGATGTGAATTGATCAAACGATAAATGTACATATATATATATATAACAGAATTGAAGAAAAAAATAAAAATGATAAGCCAAAAAAAGGCGTGGTAATTGCTGATAATTTTTTATGCAGTGGCGAACTGTGTACCGTATATTTTTTTACATATTATAAATATTCACTTGGTTAGTATACAAATAGGTGCCGGCAAGGGACACCCGGTTAGAATCAACGTACGTACGTATTAGCGTGGAATAGTACACAAGACTGTTAAACTTATGGGAAATCCACAAAAATAAAATTTATTAACAATTTTAAAATAATACACATACAGTATATAGCTGCGAATATGTAGGCGGGTTCGAATTTCATACACGAGACTAACTTTAGAAGAGAAGTCTTGTACGAGCTTGTAGAGAATTCTATATCTTTTTTTTTATATAACGAAATTTTATTTGTGCAATTAGATCAATAGATAGATAAATAATAACTATGCACCAATATGTTGGAAACCCGTAGAGAAAAGAGAAGCTTGAGGTTTGCCTGCCGAAACTTTGAAAATAAAAATTTTTAATGTCGACGCAGCAATTTTTTTATGAAATATATATATATAAATATATATACACACACACATATAAATATATATATATATATATATATATATTAATAAGTGATATAAATAAGCGTGCTCGAAAACTGATAGAAAGCAGCTTTCCAAGGATACATATATGTATGAGAGAGAAATTGATTGAAAAATTGTTATGAAATTGTTAAAAAATATTATTTTTGAGGATTGCCTTCGTACTGAGATATAACATTTATATATGTGCTTACTAATGACTCCCGATGATGATCCCGAATCAAGGATTAAATTAGTTAGAGACAACTTTAGTGCGTATTAAGATACAAAGAGTAAAAGCTATTGTTTTAAAGCGCTTTATATTTTGCTCGCTGTTCGTACCGTCGGAAAATTGCTTTCGCTCTTTGAGACGCCTATGCAACGAGAACCGCCTCAGGTAGGGTGACTCAAACTTTGTTCTTTTCCGTCTCAAATCTGCAAGGGTTTCTGGCTCTTTACATTAAATTCATCATAAATAAATACTGATATACGTGATTACAGTCAAAACGGAATGAAATTATTATAGTAAAATTGTACTGTGATGGAACGGCTAAGTTAGACCATATTTGTACATATATAAGACATTCGCGATATAATTTTGCCCGTAAGATATCTATGCGTGTGACAGAGAGCTTTTTGTGCATTCGGCCATTTCCTTTGCAAAGATCATTACGTGATACAGGATGTCGGCACAGTGTAATTCACATTTCAGTGCTTTATTATTGAGAAAGAAATTCACACGCGCATGCAGTCATGCTAAGAACATTGGAGACCCTCAAACGGGTTTTTGTGTGAAATAGAATAAGACAGAAAGAAAGTGAGAAAAACATGGCAGCACACGGCACACGATAAAGGCAAGAGTCGTGGAAAGCTCTTTTAATTAATTCCTAACTGTAGTGACGTACAACAATTAAAAGTAAAATATACTCTTAAATATCTGAAATAAAGAAGAAGAAAAACGTATTTAGATTAGATAAAATTCTATAATAATAATATTAAAATTCTAATCGTTATCAACTAGGAGGGAAATAACATCACGTTTCATGGCGACATTCATTTTCAATCGGTATCGACGTCCCTGTCTGAATATTCTGCTTCTTCGTGCTTTTGCATATAAACGAAAAGACCAACGTATATGCTTGGCAAGATTAAAAGCAAAATAAGATTCTTGATCAAATTCACCAGAAACATCCAAAAGAATCTGCAGAACGATAGGAACCAGCCCGATCGTTTTAATACTGCGCCATTTTGGTCCTCTTTCGTTTTATTGATAAAATTTTGATCTCTACCGGAAGTCTCCACGCTGTCCTCGACCCTCGTGAACGCGCGAGTGTCGACCGTGACAGGTGGCAAATCTACTACAATAGTCTTCAAAGAAGAATTACGTCTCTTAACGATATCCGAAGTCGTATCAATAAATTTGTCATTCGTGGTACTTAAAAGATTTGAGCATCTCCTATATCCGGTCGTCGCGATAGTCACGTTACAAGGTCCGTCAGTCATACGTCTTGGATTCGAATTCCCAGGGTTGGAAAATACGTCATCATCGTGAAAGCTATCCTCTTCATTTAGTTTCGTATAACTTGTCGAATTCAACATGACCCTCGACGTCCTCTTTCTCAAATTAAATACATGCTCTTCTGTTTCCGCATCGTTGCCATAGAAGAGATCATCCACGCTTTTCAAGGATGATTCTGCATCCGGAAGAGAGATCATGTCCGCAAGATAATCGTTCATGTTATCAGTGACATTAAGGTCATTATTGCTATCAGTAAATACATTTCTTCGTATACGATCATTGAAAGTCCCAGTCCAATGATACTTTGAGTTTCTGCATTTCCCGAGAGTGGTAGAGCTGCGCCCTTTCTGAACTCTCTTGGCCTTGTTCACAGGGGTTGATCTGGCAGTGAAGCTCTTGCTGAGAAATGTTTTCTTCCTGACAACGTTGGGAGCGGAGCCACGTATCTTCTTTAAGCTCGACTTGATAATAGTTTTGTATTCGCCAGCATCAGAGTCAATGTCTGTCGACTTGTTGCTGGAATCATTGCCTGATTGGAATTCGTCCCTCCAGGGGGACCTGTTCCTTATCTCATTGGCGGATAATGTAAAGGTCGAATTCGACTGTACGTCACAATCCGAAATATTATCCGTACCGTCGTTTATTGTAATTGTAGTATTTATCGTCGCGCTGCTGTCTCTCCGGGTGCGGCTTAACGTGAAGATTGAATTTGCCTTAGTCTTAGCGCGTGTATCTGTCATAAAACGCGATTCACAGTGATAACAGACATACCATATTTGTCATTCAATTCGATTATTATCAATACGTGAAGCCTCCAGGTAGTTGATAAGGGCTCGACATTTCGCTATGAGGACAAAAAAGCTGGGCAAGAAAATGTCGCTAAGGGAGAAGGATCAGTTGATGCAAAATAATACTTTATCAATTTGCAAGAGTAGCGAAAGAGAATTCAGTGCGGGGATGAAAAAGTATTAAGGGTTGCAAAACAAATAAAATAAATATCAATACTTAATCTCGCACAAACCTTAGCGATTTAGTAGATGCAAACGAATGGGTAGAACAAAAATACCTAATTTGGATAAACAGATACGCTAACTATGGATGAAATTGTACAAGAGAATCAAAATGTTGTGCTAATGTTTGATAGACAATTGAGACACGTGCTGGTAGGCGTGACGGACAGTCTTACCTTCCTGATCGTAGTCCACCTCGTGCGTCGCACTGAAAACGCTATGGGCGTCATTAAGGAACTTGGTCGTGTTATCCATCACTACTTTGTGTTTGTCCAAAACTTCTTCCTCCAACAGTTGTAGCGCAGAGACCGCTTCATGAAACGTGTACAGATCTTGCGAAAGTTCACCCTCCTGTAAATATTGGCAAAACTCGTTAAAGTATAAAGTTTAAAAATACACATAAGACTGTATGAACGTGGGAGAATTAACTAGTTAACAGTCAACAATCATGCAAATGTGGTTACACTGTACAGTGATTAGTGAAATTATAATACAGATAAAAAAATAATATAAAGTACAGTGGAACCTCATTTTCTATCCAGTGACAAGAACAGTCATGTAATCTTACCTCGACTCTTGAAAAATCATTAAGAGACTAGCGAAATAAACGGTTAATATTTCTTCAGAAAATTCTTCTGTAATACCGTGAAGAATTTATTCGAATTATTGTTACAGGCAGTTGTCTAGAAGGCAGTGTAGTTCGAAAAGAAAAATGAAGTTCCACATTGACGAAAGAACATGAAGCAGCATTAGGAGAGTGTTAAGGACGCAAGGAAGCGGAAGATGATGATGATCAAAACAAAGTATAAATCTACGATGACTTTTCAATTTCAGAATGGGAATACTTTTTGGTCAATCATCTTGGCCTCAGTACTACTCTTATGAGACGGTATGATCTTCTGGAATGGAACAAGGATATTCAGGCTGGGAAGGATTGGCTGTAATAAGAAATAGAAGATGTACTCACGTTAAGAGATCTCAGCTGTGCCAAATCGCTGTCTGACAGGACACTGTTGTTCGATTGATCTTCAATCTTCAATCCTAAGTCATCATCGGTCTGCAAATTCTTTTGCTCGGTTGGATCTGTCGCGGCTAATTCCTTCACTCGATCCGCGTATCGCAAAGTATTTAGGGAGTGTTCACAGGAGCTCATACCAGGACTAATCATGGCGATCTAAGAAAGTATTAATAACACTTAATAATTAGTATCATAGTTTCAATCTATATAAAAATGGGATTTAACCCTACTGATCAGCACATATAACTTACCATGCAGGTTTTTGATTTTTCACCAATAAAACTATCCCTAAGCACTTGAGTGAGTTTACTAGCTCTGAAGGGCAGATGCGTACCCTTGCGACCTAACGCACGGATGCACTCCTTCAACGCCAAGAGAGATTTGTTGATCTCCGCGCCTTCCATTCCTAAACGGATGAACAATTCACAGTTGAAAATTGATTGATCGGTGGATGGTATCGAATGAAGTGTTCTCGAAGCTAGTATGGTAATGGGAGCTTTGCTATCGAAATGCGCTTACGAGTCTGTCTATTGGCGGACGATGTGTCTGCACCTCTCTCGTTACCAGCAAGATCGATGAGGGAGAATTTCCCATGAACTTTGTGCGTTCCTGGTGTCCGTGCTATTATTTGAAATACGGCATGCGACCTGGAGGAATTCGAATTCGCACTGGTCTGTCCACTGGTCCTAGCACTGTTACCGTGCTGAATAAGTTTGAGAACTTCGTCGCTAGTTTCTACGACCTTCTCAGTCAAACCTACTATTTGAACCTGTTAAAAAAATTAAAAAGCTTATGGATTACGACTTGCAAATGATAATAAATATAAGTGCTAATGTAATTGCCGATGATAACTGTACCTGCTGTTTGCCATCTTCCAAGACCCTGAGCTTCTCCTTGTCTGCTAAGAGGTCAAAGACCTTGCCGGAGTAGATCTCGAAGAAGCTGGCGGAGATGACGAGATTGAGCGCCCGGAACTTGGCAGACTTGTGACACTTAAAGACGTCCTTGGCTACCATAGCGTAAATGCCCTTCTTGCAGTCCTGCGTCTTACCGTTAAAGTCACCACCCATCGTATGAGTCTTTCCACTTCCGGTCTGTCCATAGGCAAAGCACGTAGCCATACCGCCTTCGAAGATAGTTTGAACGAGTGGCTTGGCCGTGTATTTATAGACTATCTCGTTGGTGCATGTATCGTCAAAGGCATAGTCAAATCTGAACAGTTGGTTCTCCAGGTATTTCGTGAGGTCGACCTTAGCCTTTGGCTCATGGACGACCACTTGGTCCTTACTTGGTATACTTATCACGTCAACCTCCTTACGTGCCATTTCCTTCTTGTTAAGAGGACGCTTCCGCACGCAAACAGTTATCTGATGATCATCCACAGCATCCGATTCGCACAACGGCCTGAAGTCTATGCTGTTTTGATACTCCCTGCAAGGACAAGGTGTTTCAGCAATTTCACAGTTAACCTGCCGCCTTCAAGAGACTTACCTGATCATAGCAAGGAACTCCCAGTTCGGATTGCCAGGATCCAAATTCATAAGCGCCTCCTTCTCCTCCTTCAATTCAGCCTGCCGCTGTCTTCTCTCCTCGCGGTTCTTCTTCAACCGCTCCACCTCCTTCACGACGTTCGATCTCCTGCCTCTTCCGTTCTCCACCTGAGCCTGCGTCGCAGCCATCTGCTGTTGCTGCTGCTGTTGTTGCTGCTGTAGTTGCTGTTGCTGCAGCTGCAGCTGCTTTTGCTTACTCAGCGGAGTGGCAGTCACAGGCGTCAGCGTCGGCACTGCCGACGGTGGCGGAATGTTCTCCACTTCGCGACGTCCCGTAAGACCCGAGACAGAATCACCATGACCATTCGACGACGTCACCGATGGCATAACATTCGTCGGCCGACCTGCTTGCCGTGATATTTGCCTGTTCGAACCCGCTGAAATAAAAAAATCTCACATAAACAATCCGCAAGCAATCATCAAACGTAACGTCCACCTCGTTCCTTCAGTCAACCTCAACATAAAAGCCCCAACTCCCTTCAATCAATTTTACGTCAAACCGCAATATTATGAATTAAAACTTCACGAACAATGCTCGTTAAAAAAAATACTGTTACGTTACACCCGCAAAAAAATTTGTAAGAACCCAACAAAAAATTACCAGTGTCGATATGTCTTATCAGGGAGTGAATGGCATCCTCGCGTTTCTCCTCGACAATTTTATTTCGCCTCTTAAAGCAATGTATCAGAGGGTCGAATTTCATTGCAGCTCAGGTTAAGAATCCAATTTCGTTCAAACGATCAATAATGTCTCCCGCGCGTAGCAAAATTGGGCGAAAAAGAATAAATGTACGTAGGAGCGCGGTGAGAAGACAGAAGGCAACCTCGCGCTGGAATACAATACGGCACACTGTCCGAGGTTCTTGCCCTTGTACGTTACATATAGTACGTATGAATATCGATAGAAGCTGGTGAACTCGCGTGAAACGGACAATACTTTAAGGCAGTGGTGGGTTCAACATCCTGTACATGAAATTACCCCTAGCTACCAAACCCTGGTTGGGGCGTAGCGACAACCACACGTAGTAAGTCAGACATGTTACAAAAACAAATTTTATGATTTTATTACTAGCCTCAATGATTAGGAAAAGAAAGATGGCTACTGAAGATATATATATATATATAAATTGAGGTCATTGAATTCACACTTACCTTTTACTGGAATAGACGGCCTGGTCGAGTGCTGCAAGTAAAGGAGAAATATATCTTTAGTCATTATCCTTTAGAGAAATCGATAACGTAACCTTTCCGTGCGACAAAGCGAAGCCAACAGAACGACAGATAAATACACAGTGCTGAAAATCAAAAGATATTTAAAGACAGACGTGTGATTCTCCCTTGTTTATGCGTATGATACATTGGTGCTTTGAACGGAAGGAGTGATTGCCTGATAACCATAAATGACGTCTGTGCGATTGGGTTTAGAGACGCGAAAACAAAGCCGTAGGATAACGCGCGAAATTCAAAAATACGATATCGTCAAATTTTCTTATGGACTACTTTCAGATTATTTTTCGTTTTTCATCGCTACGGAGACTTGAATTTTTTTCGGCACTGTAAAAAGAAAAACTGCGGGTGATGAATATTTTTCTATGTAACAACTCCTCGTGGAGAAGCGTCAACGTACGAAGACCAATATTGATTTTTACGGCTAGTCTGACTAAACGCCAAGGGTGGTTCGTACGCGGTAGCCCGATGGAATGCAACAAATAAATACATAAATAAATTAACGTATGGGAAACACGTGACGGCAGGTTTCTATAAGAAAGACTTTAAACGAACACGAAGCAGACATTTTTCTTTGATCTTCCCATCCGCGTGGACGACAAGCTCTTCGGGAAGGAAGTCGTGAAAAGGTAACAGGGTGCTAAAATAAAAATATCGTAAACAGACAGGTGAATCAAAAGGCAGTGGCTCCGAAACAGTTTTGTAAAAGTGCATGGAAGAATGACAAAAATCGCAGCGATTGCCGTGCGTGACTACCTTCTTCCTGTTTCAATGGTCAAGAAGAAGGTCAAAGGGGGTCAGCGATTCGGAACCATTGGGACAAGGATAGAGGATGGATGCCCTTAAGGTTCGCGTTACCGAAAGACGAGATGTGACTCGTACAGGAAGTGTTGCAGAGGTGAGGCCATTCCTTACGGTGTGGCCGCCATGACGCCCAAGAGAGCCCTCGTCCTGGTTCTCCAACTCGTCAAGGCCCTCGTCCTCCTCACCGGAAGAGTCCTGCGATTTCGTTTATGCATTTCCGGATGAACGGCATACCGATTGCATATAAGAAATTCATAAGGCACGTCGCGGTCGTCGCGAATGTCAGTGAAGTAAGAAAAAAAAATCGTCCGTACAAAGTAAAGAAGAAAAAAAAATATACGGCCAAATAATAAAACGAAATCGACGTGTGTTAAATACAACGTAAAATTACCAAAAAGTCGATCAAACGAGCGTCAGAGGGATTCAGGGTGGATGATGTCAGTACGGAAGGCGATTCGATGTGTCAATTGTTAAGGATTTGTTTTGCCAATGGATTCCAGCAGTGTAGTTCGCAGATCCACCGTTGTCGAGCAGCCATTATTAAGAGCAGCGTCCATGAAGGAAAAATTGTTACCATGTTAGTCAGATATTCGCCAACTTTTTTTTTTAACAAATTTTACGTTGTTCTCGGCGCGAATTTTTTTGGATTGTTGTCAATCAAATAGGCACTGATACTTGGTTGCTTTTTTTACGAAATTAAATTATCAGTCAAACCTGCTGTATACGTGGCCAATCACGATGCTTTTAACTTGTCTCGCGTATGCGCGGCAAACGATTAATGACTTTCTTTGTGAAACGAATATTCAATGGCGTCCTGGTACCTATTGATACTCTGGCAAGTCTTTTAATAGTTGACAAATGAGAGAGAGAGAGAGAGAGAGAGACCCGTATGAACGTATCCTTATGTTCACGAAAGAGAAGAATTTCCAAGTATCATGAAAGTAAGCACAATCTTAAAAAAAAAAAAAAAAAATACATAAGATTAAGACAGAGAATGACTACAATGAGTCAGATAACAGTGACAATTATTACGAGCACATAACGCGAATTAATCATTCGTGTTGTACGTAACATTTTTACGATGCTCTATCACGCACTTTCTTTAATCTTGTCATTACTCAATTTCTTTCATAATGAAATTACGTGTGCGCATCCTTCGTTTGATTCGATTGGTATGGCAACGTGACGGGAGAAAAAAAATTGTTACTGTAAAACAGAAGTAAATTAAGTACAAAGCATACAAGATGTCATTGACAGAACCGAGGATAATGGTGGTCGAAACTGAAAAGTAAATTTCATATATAATTTGTGCTTGATGTATAAATAAAAAAAAATATTAATCGTTATTTAATCCAGGACTGTGTTTAATCATTAAGAAAAAATTTAAGTGATTTTTACATAAGAAACAAATGCAGTGGTAAGTGATGCCGATGTGAGGAAAGTTGATTTTAAAAATTCTAACAAAGTGGATAAATCAATGAGAGACAATCGAATGGATTTCAAGCTCTTGATTTTATGCGGGGGTGTCGAATCGTATATTAATATAGTTATTTATGTACCTGATAGATGAACAAATACTGGAACATTTTGGAAAATTTAACCCAAGGAACAGATGCACATTCTTTTACTGACAGACAAGAAAGAGGTTAGCGCGTAACCCTGGCAACGCGTCAACAAAATTCAATTCCCAGTCGATAATAAACTATACGCAGCTACGTGCTACGCTCTGACGGATTTGATGTTCACTATTACTTTGTTTATCGCGTACCAAAAGTGCAATGCAAGTTGGGACTGTATACGCGGCGAATTCTCATTTGCGAGCAACCTTTTCGCGGTAGATGCAACACGTGTTTTTAATTGCTTTGAAAGCGTGAGAAGGTCGACAACGTGAATAAAAAAAAAAATGAAAAAATTCACTGAATTATAATTTTGATAGAAACAAAAGTTTGCAAAAATTTCGTCTGCTGAATGTCAAAATCATAGAGTGGCAAATAAATTATATTTTTTAATGACAGTCATTTCGTCATAGGTATTGTACAGGTTCTGACTCACCCTGGCTTTGGTAGCTAACATATGGTTGTTCATTGTCGGTGGTGGTGGTGGTCCCATTGTTTTTGGGACTAATTCCGGATTCAAGGCTAGAATTGCATCGATTTCCACCTGAAAATAATGATTTTCATGAATCCTTGGATTGGATTGATTTAATGGCTTTGACAAGCAAGTTAATATTTCAGATTTTGAAAAGACTACCTTTCGCCGTGGTATAAAACTCTGTGGTGCCATTGAGATAACGTGACTGATAAAATAAAAAATTTATCAACTCGGACACCGGTTTTTTTTTTTTCCCGAAAATTTATCACTTTATCACAATCGCTTTACTATTTTAGTAATTCACTTGAAATTAATTTTTTTTTTTTTTCACAGAAACCTGTCAACAGTCACAGTTCACTGACAAAAACATTTTTTTGAATGATCGAGAATGACAATGGATTTTGCAAATTGCCACAAATGACATCTGTACTTTCACTGCTCGCACGCAAAATTCGAATGCTCCAGGTCGGTTTGAGCGACGTCGAAAGAACTTGAAGCCCCGCCGGAAATAGACTGGTGTTCCCAATAGCGCGGCACAGGTTGACTTTTTGGCATTGCATAAGCACGAAATTGAAAATAGACGAATAACCATGACCTAGGACATTTTAATATTTTTTTTACTGAATACTAGTGGCGAGCATTGGCGATCCAAGAGAAAGAACAACTTGCATCAGTGCCAAGATCTGTCATTAATTTTTGAGAAAAAAAAAGCCTGTACCAAAATCTGCCAAAAAACGGAAGTAAGAATTCCCCCAAAATACCAACGTAAAATCTGAACGTTTTAATAACTTCTTATCCTTTTAGTCAATAATGAATTTTTCACCGTAGTAAATTCTCGACCCGAAAAATAAATAAGAACCAGAAGGCGAGGCGGTGGCAACGACTGTACGCTAACTATTTGACAAAAATATCATTGACCCACCGTTAAGACTTCGTACATTCTGTGGCCTGAACTATGAGTGTAAACGATGCACGCGAGATTAGACGTAATTAGATTTAAATTCACGATCGATAAACTAACGTTGATGAACCTAAAGTACATTAATAGCGTTTTTACAGAGGAGGAAGTAGTTAGTGAGAAATTTTTGAAAACAATTTTTTGACTCACCTCCTTCCCCTTGGTCTCTCCTCTTTCGAACCATTCTACAGTTATACTCCGTTGTTCCCAATTGACACCAGAAATGATGGCTAAATGAACCCGGCCTGAAATAAATATTGAAAAAAAAAATGAATAACTGATAAATTACCGAGACATGATAAATAAAAATTTTCAATCGTTATCAAATCATAAAATCCATCGTCGCTATGATATAAAGAGGTATGCAATTTTGGTAAAATTTATTTCCACTTAATAGGATCGCTTCTTAAGAAAGTTCCACGTGCAAGTCCCGCGGGCTTTGTTCACGTTTTCACGAAAGAAGAATCTATTTTCGGAGTAACGAGGCGCAGAAATTTTACTGCTATTTTCCCAATGCGTTGCGACCGGACTGAAAGGGAAGCTGGGAAAATTTCGCAGTTCGCCAATCGCAAATACTTTTGAGCGGCTTGAAGCGATTGCGAAGGGAGTGGTTGTGGGACGCGAGAGTGGCGTTTTAATATGAGTGTACCAGAGGGGAGAAAAAACAGCTGTAGGGTCTAATGTAAACAGGGAATTATTTTTTTTACTTAAAAAAATCCCCTGGGATTGGACCAGAGAAAAAGGGAGAAGAAAATTCAAAAGGGAAACTTTGTGTAAATTTATAGGAGCCACATATAGACGACTGCCATATCCAATATAGTTGTACCGTCTTCGTCATCCTGCGCGTCTTTGGGCTGATCTTTGGGCTGCTCCTCCGCAGCATCCTTAATCCTTCGAGAGATCACTGGACCCCTCGGGATCAGAGACGTCTCGTTTCTACACTTCTGACGAATCACTTTCTTGGGATCATCGAAAATCGGAATTTCAAAACTACAAGAATTTACGTTCTCGCGAAAATCCTTTTTCTCGAAACTCGGCGTTTTCCTCACCACAGGCTGCTTCAATCCTGATTTATTTCTCTCTTGATTGACTGTTCGACGCGAGCAATCGTTCCCACGATTACCCGGATAGTCAGACAAATTTGTATCAATTTTCAAATTTTTCCTCTCCTCGTCCACTTGCAGCTGTGGCAAAACATCATAAGATTTGCCCAAAACCAAAGACCCGTGCATTCCCCCAGGCACCCGGCATTCCAAATCCTGAGATTGATCCACCATCAACGATCTGGTCTCGTCACCCACAGCATCCAGTATCAATTTTTCAGAAAAGTTCTCCGTCGCCTTATCAAAGTCATCCGACCTATCAAAATTCCCTCCATTCCCAAGCACAGGTTCTCTCAATACATCAACGTTGCCACCAACGGATTCAAATCTCCTCCCACTTGAATCATCCAATTCCTTGATCTTCCCTATCTCATTATCATCATCCACACTGACATCCATCTTATACGTCTCTCCACCAGGTAGACCCTTCTTCTTATTCCCAGCAGAAACTTTCTTCCCACCATTCTTATCACCTTTTTTCTTCCCAATATTTTTTGACTTCCCAACATATTTTTCAGCCTCCGTCTCATCCCCACCAAGATCAGTATCAGAACCCGTACGTCTCGAGCCGCAGACACACTGAGTAAGCCAACCCATGTTGTAAAAACTTTTTCAACACTTATGACAGGAGCATCTTCACACGGTTAACCTTATCCAGATCGTATCTTCCATCTAGGCGTTGATCGACGTAATAGCGATAGATCATCCATAGTGAGTCCATCGCATCGAGTCTACAGCCCCGCTAACTGACAGCCATGAACGTGAGATCCGTTAGATATTTTCTAAATGGAATCAAGCGGGCAAATGTCTATGCAAATATGACGCGACGTATGAGACTGAACTCTGGATCACGGCTAACTTCAGACATGTCAACTCTAACGCTCCGTCCGACGTAATTCCCGCAGTATTTTTGCAAGTCCCAATCCCATTGTCCCTTTCTCGTTTTACTCCTTTCACGTCGACGAGCAATTACGCACTGCTGTGAAGTCCCGCTGTGTCGTAGAAATAGAAACTCTCCCGTTTCTTCCTCTTCTTTCTCGATGAACCACACGAACCTCCCAAACAATCTTATTTGGTGGCTGTGGTATTCTTCACAAAAAAAAAAAAAACACCCAAATAAAAATAAAAATTCCAATCCAGCAACTGTGTCGATTTTTACTCGTTTATCCTAAAAACGAAGAAAAATATGTATCATCACCAAAAAACCCCACCACCCGTCAGGTATATTCAAAATCTTTAATTTTTGTATCCTACGAATGAATTTATCATCGATAAATCTCAAAACGTTTTAACATTGAATACAACTTTATCCTCTTCCCGCTAGCCGCTCACTTCGTATTAGCAGCGCGGTGCGCGATCAACTGACAGCATCCTCTGGCCACTGATTCATAAACGCATTTATTGCCCAGCGAATAATTTCACGGCTGTCCGTACTCGCTCGAGCATCAACATGAAGCCTTTCGCTCTGCAGTACAATGAAGGATTGACATTATGATTATAATAATCCCCAAGTAAAGGCAAAATCGTAATATGTGAGTTAAAGAAAAAATCTAAATCCCACATACGAGTGAAAACGATCTAGTTTACAAAGATCGTAGCCAGCTGCGTTTTCAAGGATCGAGTCTCAGCGTTGTCTTGGATGTCTGCGTATGCATGTCTACAAGTCCCGCGAATCGATACGAACCAGCAAATCACATGCGTATAAAGATACACAATATCGATACTATAGCCACATACTGTTAGCGTACTTAAAAAATTCTCATGTGCTATTTATCGCAAATACCAGACACGTTCGCGCGTTACGAGGAAACGTTAGAGACTGAGTTTCTTCTAGTCCACCAACTAAGACGTCGTTAATAGAGCGTTGGTCGATAATGAAAAAAAAAAAATAATAATTAACGTCACACGACTAATCGCCGTTACGAGTGTTAAATAAAAAGATGGCGAAAGGAAAACTTGCGTGTTACGCAATACTGGATCAGGGTATCAGAATTGAAATCCCTGCGGGATATAATTGAATGGGAGCAGACTGTACAGTGAATATTTATCTAGTCTTACTGGATTCTAAAAATAAAGCTTGCGTCCACACCGAATCACGAAGTCCGACGGTTAAGGTTCAACGGTTGGTTTCAGCGTAAAAAGGCAAATTCTCAATGTACGACGGCTAAACGTTTTATCTTGGGGAATCGATTATCCCTGTCGTCCACGCGATATCGATTAATTCCAACAGAAATAGGATTTCGCAAAATTCCGGAAAAAGTGAAAAGACCGTCGATCGGTTAAACGGATATAAGAGCCTCGAGATTTCGAAAGAAATTTTCAATGGACGATATGAGTTATGAAGAAATTTATAGGAAGTCCAGACAATTTTCGATAAAAGACGAATCTGAATAAGCTGATAGATTCGAGAGACTTTGATTAATAGGTTATGTGTATAATGGCAGCATAGACTGAAATACGATGACGCGTTACGGTCATGGAACGAAGAAGCCATGAGAGAATTCAAGTATTTTCTATGGGAAATAAGCTCCTACGCTCGTCTAGCGTTCGCAATAGGCGACGCGGAACCCATGAGGCGTGACTGCACAGAACAGCCCATATTTATTTACAACGGACTCGGAAGTCGACATGGCTGGTATCGTCGAACAAAGTCGTCATTTATTAATTCAACGATAAAACTGCCTAGGACTCATCATACGTAGCATCCAAATACGTAGATTGAAGAATTAAAAGCCTTTAGCTTAAATCTCGACAACGGGTATTGTATTGATTTCATTAATTGATGAAATGCAACAAAAATATTTCCCATAATAATCATAAACACCATTGTTATTACAAGTCGAACGTTTCTATCGATGCGTTGCTGCTGGAGGTAAAAATCGATAGGCTGAAGAAATATCAAATTTTTTGAACACCCGGTATATTTACGAGGGCACCTATGCACGTGAGCGAGAGTGAACTAAAGTGCATTTCCATTTGTATCAAAATGCATTTTTTTGATATCCTGATTAAGTGGCGCAATAAAGGTTTGGGGACTCGACCACGGTCTATTGAACATTAAATTTAAGCAGCCACATCCTGTTACCGATACAGAGTGTATAACTGAGTACAAAGACAACGGTGGTTATTATGTGCTATGGTCGAATAGTAGTAACACACCCAGTGACAATGTCGGCGATCAGACAGAATGGAGCATTGAGCAATTACGATAGCGAACGTCGGTGACAGTAGGTATAAAAAAAAATTTTAATTTAATAAAGAAATTTGTATTTTTTATATGTATTTTCTATCAAAAATTAGATTTAACGAATATCTCATTGTGCATCGATATCATTCGCTGACCGCGTTTATAGTCTTTATTCTTAATTATATATCGGACCAAAACAAAGTGGGCTTCGAGCATCCTTGACACGATCCTTTTAAGGTACACGCGAAATCATACCTTATTCGGTAGACACAGATTCCGAAAAGCCTTGACATTTATTCATGCTCATCAGCATCGACGAATCTTGGTGAAAAATTAAAAAAAAGAAAAATTTCCATCCACCGACAATCCTTCAATTTCAAAGAATTAAAAGCGAAAAGACTACACTGTGTACATACAAGGATGCGTTCATCGCCACGAATATCAAGAATAAACCACGTGAATGAAATGATCATTTAACCATCGTAATTAGTCAATTCCGAATTAGATTCGGTAGATCAAGTAAAAGTCTTCTATCTCCAACTGATCTTGAATTACCGTTGGCCTTTGAGAACCGTCCAATGCCTACTATAGTACAGTATTACTATATAACCTTGTACTACTATACAGTAAACACAGTAGAAGAAACGGTTGATAGTTCTCGAACCGTCCACCAGTGTCGCCACTTTCTACGCCACTCAATGCATTACCGACGAATTCAAACGTACAATATTTTACATCGGTCTCGAGTAACGCCGGATGAAATTTCTCGACAGAGTCAACAGACACGCTCGAAAGTGCCTGCTGCATACTGGATGCACGTGTACGGAATAAACTGCAGCCATTCGATAGTGAGTTACACCTTGAATCGATGAACCTTACTGAAATGCATACCACTTTGCAAGGAGGGTAGTCGTTTCATGGTAACTGTGACTCACTCTTACATGCCACAACGTCCCCAGGACACCAGCTCTGCATGGTAACTGACCAGTAGCCACGCACACAGAGCCTCATATTAGCAAAACACAGACCATACAATATAGCCCGTATGAGGAAACAATAATTATTCAAAAATCAATATCTAATCGTCTGCACCACAAGTTTGCATATATTTATCTCATTTGTATAACATTTAGTTCCCATATGAAAAAAGCTCAATACCACCACGACAAGCATACGACATAAGGATACCGCGTAAGTCAAATATAGACAGTTACAAGATAATATTAGAAAAGCGTCAGGGCATCCTTCGAAGATCAATCGGAAAGTAGAAAAGCCATAAAAGAAGTTGCAGTTATTTACCATAATGTAAGTTTTAAATCCTTCAACGTGCCCGTCACGATAAAGTCAGCCATGAAAGAACATTTCGAGCAGTCAGTATTCTTTTTATATACACAGTCTCCAGAGTTCTATCCAGCAGCTATACAGAAACCCGGAAATATAACTGACTAATGACGTACCATATATTTGACATATGCGCGACGTCACGTGCATACGTGTCAATAAAGGCTCTATGTATTTTCCATATATCCGTAACAGTATTAACATACATATATACAAGCAAAGAAAACGGTGTCACGGAGTTATTAGATTAAAAAATCTGCTGCTGGCTTAAATCCAATCGGACGACGTTGTCTAGGTTAACCGGGACGCCAGAAGGAGGCTCGATCTATCGAGTGGATCGCAAGACAATGTCGTTCACTCGAGATCCGCCAGGTTCGAAGAGCGACGGAATGACTGGAGTTGATCGAAATGCAAGAACCCGTGATGAAGGGAGAGGGGAAGGAGGGTCCAAGTGTGCAGGGGGTCGTCGCAACGACGTACGTCCCATTTCGTCCCGACGAAGCACGTCGAGCGGTGCAGAAACGACTCGCACTGTAAAAAGACGGTAAAAGCAATGGTAAAGGTGAGACAAGGTACCATTGGAGAAGTACCTTTATGCGCGTCCTTATAAGGCGACGTCGCCCACGTGCGCAGCAGCACAGCGACTTCCACGCTTTCCGACAAGGACTAGAAGTGCGGGTCCCACTGGTTGTAATTCTCTTTCTTTTTTTTATCCGTCGTATACAAGATGGTCATCCATAAAATGACGTCTTGGCGTTCAGAAACACGTGCTTCCTGCTACACATTGATTAATGGCGACGAGTCAGGCAGACAGGCGATAACCACGCCGTGTGCCGTGATTATTGAATTGCGAGGACGAGTTTCGGACGTGTGGATGAATTGGTTTCTTAAGAAAAATGGTTGCAGGCAAAGACACGTCGGAAGAGTCAACAGGAAATGTAAACAACACGCGCCACGTTGCATTTGGAATATTGTTAAAAACAATGCTTATTCGCGGTTGTATCGTGCACCCTGAAACAACACATGGCGAACCGTTGAACGGTTACGACCCTCGTAAATCGCACCGAACGCGTGGCCGGGCTGTGACCGTGGAATTTCTATTCTGGTACTAACGAGTTGCACAATTCGAGCCTGCAAATGTTCCTGAAACGATACCCACGGGATTGGTAATACAGGAGCGACTGCTAACCAAGATTTGGAATCTATCGTCAAAACTCATGCTGTTACGTTTTAACACAATGATACCGAAGACCGCTTTCACTTTAGTTCCCTTGCGCGCCGCCATATTTGGCATTTATTCTCTCCTAGTAATTCGTGCCGGCAAGGTCGTCGTGTATTTACAAACAAGTAATGCGTTAACACGCTGCAACACGATTGTAAATCGACTTGAGATACGCGCCAAGCAGAAAGCATTAATTTCACTGAAAATAATTTCGTAAACGTTCATAAAAGTCAGAGCCGATCATTTAGAAATAATTTTTACGTTAACAAGGGACAAATTCTTCGACAACAGAGCGCGTACTCAATTCCACAGCATAGTGAGGCGCGTCTTCGCGTAAACTGACCAATGAACATATTATGATACTAGAGCCATAAATTTATACAAGCATCGAGACGCATCCAGGCCTCGCACATTGTTAATTCAACAATGCGTTCCACTTGTACAAAGATCACGTACACTTCGCTCTATTCTTAGTGCACTCGGTACACGAGTAAACGACAATCTGTCCACCGTCGCTGTACCAAGCTCCAGATACCATGGCCGAAATAGAGGAGACCTAAAATAGACGAGCATTGGCTGCGAATGACCCTCGATTATGGAAACGAAGGCGAACGTACGAAAACATAAGAGGAAAGGAAAAAAAAGGCAAGCTACAGAAATAAGGACAAAAGATATAAAGGTCAGCGACGGCATTCCCTTAGCGATACCATTTAACATCCCTGAGTGGCCGTATTGTTATTGACCATCTCGGAGCTCCGCTTCAAAGCAAAGGCTTATGAGCTTAACTAGGGACAAAGATGTTTGCTGTAGAAGGATAGCGGAGGAATAAAAGCATCATCGGTGTTGCTACGTCAAATAAATATTAACATGGAGGAAAGAAAATGGCGCGCCCAATGCACGATTTCTTCTATGGAATCGAGGATGATGATATTGGTGCACGGGAAATGAATGTCGCCGCATTGAGAACAAGTATGTATACGGATGTTACTATTTTGACCTTCACGAATCACGAATCATTATGCATTCTCGTATAACATATGATACGCGAGGTCATAATTATGTATGGTTATGTATACGTGTACATATATATATATATATATATATATGTACATGAGAAACGCGTCTCGGCCATTTTATTTTATTCCATCGAATACCGAATACGCGTGTCAATTATAAATCACTGCAGTAATTATTATTATTCTTATTATCAATGGCTCGCGAGAACAGGAAGTTTTCCTATCGCTCGTTGCGATACGGCCGTAAAAGTCGTTGTTTTTCACGACCTTTTATTCTTCCTGAAAAGTTACAGAACCAAGTCGGACAATGGCCCGTGCACGCTCTTGCGTAACACACTGGCCGATTGACATTTTCAACGGAAGCATTTTCAACGCGCTGCGATTTTCAAACGTGGCGACGACTAACCCAATTCACTGCATTATTCGACGGAGTTACAGAAAAATTTGGGCTATTCTTGACCTTTGATATTAGCTAATAATACGGGGCCACTCGTATTTAGGATTAATTAGAAGATGTATTACGCAATCCGTAAAATTGCGTTGGTCACGCGTTTCCCATAATAACCGTAACGATTACGTTACCCGTGAAGTCACGAGATACCCAAACTAAAGAAAGCAAAGTACGTTACGGCAATTTCATGAAAATTTGACAATGAATTAACGACTGGAGCCTGCACGGTCATCTAACGAAGCATGAACGTCCTCGCTTGGCAACTAAACGTGTTAGCTTTGGAGTAATTAATAATTAAAAAATAAAGAAATTATAATCCTACGAGCCGCCTTTCCATAACAGTCAGTTAACCCAGGAGAAGCGCGGGAATTTTGAAAAACATCATTTCGTACCGGTACGCCATCTAGGCACTCGGGATATTTACTGTACTAGTAAAGTGTACCGTCGGCAGCCATTTTGAAAGCTTAAAAAAAAATTGAACAATTCCAAGCGCGTTGATGCTCGATGATTATTTCTGCCGTCAAATATATTGCGAGTCCCGTAGCTGCCAGTTACGTTACCACCTAACTGACGAAGCACTCGAAACCGAATACCTGCCTGAGAGCTCAAGTATTCCAGAAAAGTATTCATACGCGTATGTGGAATCCTCATATGCATTATTGATGTCTCACAATCAGCCGACGATGATACGCGATTAAGTGGAAGACTGTGACTTGCGTATAAATATAGAAATGATTACGGAGCGCCTAGTTACACCCACTGACACTTTCGATTCTTACATCGAAGTACCAATTCTAAGTCCCGACTAGAATCTCAGGAACTGGTCGAGCAACTTTCGAGAATCGAGTCTCACGCACTGTCTGCCGTAGCATTGAGATGCTCCATATAAACGTCACTCGCTCCGAGTGACATAAGGACGAAGAAACGAGATAAGACGTTATCAGTTGAGTCATAAGAGTCATGAAAATCAAACGGTTCACAGAACTTATGAACGAGGAAAAAAAAACAGTATTTCTTAATCGTCCAAAAATTAGACTACAGCAAGGTCAATCAAGGCTGCTGATAAGGCACGGATAACTGATAAGAATGATAAAAATTCTTTTCATCGAACACAAAGCAGACTTCGATACAATAGACAAGCGTGAAGTAACCGTGCAAAGGCCTCATCCAATCCAGACACCCTGTGTACAGTGCAATTTTTACACGCTCTAGCAGTAACATGCGTGCCATGTGCGTGCGCCCTAACGTGTGGGTATACATATACTCATGTGAATGCGCGTGCACATGTGACGAGTCAAGTCGGTGCTGGTGTGTACAAGCTATTAGCAAACCCTCTCCTTTAATGGCGAACGTTCTGAGTCACTCAACGTCGAGCGCGTAAATAAACCAAGCGATTGTCTTTTAAAGCGCGTTCGCAGCGAGCGACATCTGAAGAAAAATTAGCCGCCAATGAACCACCGTAACCTTTACGATTTCGTCGGCCTAACCTAACCCCGAGTCCTAATCAAACATCATTGACCCCTTCGTACCGGTGTCGATCGACCGACCTGGTACCGTTAATCAGTTTTCGCGACAGCAATTAACAAACTGTCGCTACACCGAGATTCGCCTTGTCGTTCAGTCGCTTCATCGGTTAGACAATGATTAATGCCGCGGTAACTTATTAAGCGGCTATCCCAAGCCTCGTGAATACTTTCTTTATATTTGACAGGGATCTTCAAACGGTCTGCATTGTAAAGGCGCATACGCATGAAGAGTTCCTGGCGACACGTGCCGTATGGGGTTACGGTGAATAATATTGATTGTAGTATAGTTAACGCTCCACCGTGAGTATACATGAAACGACCGAGAATACAAGACAATTAGAGCATTGAGGATAGTCCACTTTTACATAGGATTCCTTTCTTCTTAGTTTACTCGGCGAGTCTAGCAAGAAAAAGATGTATGGTCTAGCACGGCTCGATGGAGTTTCAATAATTTTTATCGGTCGCTGACTAGTTGCATACTCTTATTTCCAATGGACGATCCCATTAACGGTCTTCGCAAGGATGCGTCAGGCTGGAGGATAAATCGACTCGTTTAACTTGGCGTGTATTTCCTTTAAAAGAACACGGCAATGCGACACGGGCTGACAGTCGTTCAATTGAGAATGGACCGTATATACATATGTACGCAGCACTCTTGCGATACTGACACAGTTTACGATGAAAGATGAGAATCGATTCCTCAGCCTATGCGTGTAACCCTTATTAATTAGTGAAGAACCGTAGCTACGCCATCTCGACGCCCTTTGGACTGTGAAGAAATTAAATATATATCTATACACCTATATATCGTCCATAGCGTTTTCTCTCCACGTGCCGGTTAGCGCCCACGCGAAAAACAAATAAAAAAATTTCAACTTTCGAGGACGATGCAGAAAGGATTCAAGATGTCGGATGTAGATTGAATCGATGGAAATAAATATAAGATGATTTTATCTTGACGAGGCAGATAAATTTTCCTAGTATCTTTCCTAGATAAAACTCCGCTAGGACTTGCTGCAATAATAACTCGACTACAGCGATTGGATGACAGATGTCAAATTTAACAGGTATCACTATACTGAATAGCCCTATAGATTTATAAGTAATGTAACGGGTGTCTACGAATACCACAAGTAGTAAGACTTGGACTACCTTAAGTCACGCACAAATAAACAGCCTACTATGAAATCACTGACCTCGCAGTTCGAAGCTCGTTCATTATGAATCGATTCTTTGGCTAAATGCAGGAGTATTGATTATTTATTGATTTCTAGAATTACTTGGCTGTTTTAGGTCCCAACGTAATTCTTGCTCCAGCACAATCATCCTTGTTGCCAACTGTATAGGACTTGTATGTAGAATACAGAATTGACTAGAAGGAAATGTTTCTTCTGGTTTATTCTCAAGGTTACCTGTATGGAAAAAAAAGAATGGGAAGTGTTGCGTTTTCGAAATCGTAGCTAAAGATGAATCTTTATGGACTGAAATCCCATAGTTTAGAAAAAAAAAAAAAATGGAAAAAAATACCAATGTCTTATATGGTCTAAAAGTATGGGATTTAATCCTTATTCGCAGTTTGGGAAACGCTACGCTTTTCCCATTCTTTTTTTTGTGCGTGGCTACCGGCGAGTTATTGTGTTTAATGTACTGATTGTGAGCATGAGATTATTTTGAGTAGCTTCAATTTTATTTGTATACTTCAAGTTTCCTGTGGCGTGCACCTATTCAGTATTAACGTAACACCTCGTTAGTCTGTATAATCAATAGTGTAGTTTCTGCTATTCATACCAAAACTAGTATAGTTAGTTGCTAATATTTACATAAAACATTGTTTTAACAGATACGATATTTAGTATACCACAACAATGATAATGGAGAATTTGTAGTAAGGATTCAGTGTGATATTGATACAGGTGAAAGATTTCGATGAAGACGTATACAATATTATAATGTAGAACTTATTTGTAGACTTATCAAACTTGAAAAGAATTGACAGGCTATACGTTCGAAATCTCGATAAGATAAGTATCGCAAGATTGAATCATTCTTTAAATATCCCGCGAATTCCGCCATTGTTAGCATCTTGACATTCGTTTCACCTGGATGCTTTGTCAAGACTCCTGGGACTGGACTTGGCTCACAATGATGGGAAGGAGGGACAAGAGATGGAAAAAAAAAAGGAACGAAGAAAGGAATCACAACAGCGTTTAAATCCCAGTCGTCGGTTAAGAATACTCTGGTGAAAGGAAGTTCCTCCATTACCAGTCGAGGATCGAATAGTCAGGCGTTATATGAACGTCAAGAATTACGTGGGATAATGGCGTGTACACTTATGGGGTACAGACACAGTTATTAGTACGTTATGCCTCCTTGTTTTCCTGTGACAAAACCGCCAACGCATCTTGAACTCGTTTCGAACCTCACAGACTGGACGTAAAGCCATGCGCGAACATGTTGCGGCTAGGAGGTTAACTTCAGGAAGGGTTGGGATTTTCGCGTGGGGCTATAGTGGATGTCGCTCGTACATAGAAACGATATCCCGAATATGGAAAGGTCGACGGGCGCGAATCGAACGAAAAACCGGTTGAAGCCGGTGATGGCGTTTGCGAACCCACGCGTTATCGTCAGAGAGCGATCTGGGAGTTGTGAGAAAATTGTGAAAAATTCTTGACAAGCCGTAGACTCGTTGGATAGAAATTATGTGTGAGGATTGGTGTACAGTAAAGGATATTATTTTTCTCTGTACTCACCATCAGTCCTTTTGATATTTATGCTGGTGCCCATCTTGATCTCAAACATGTCGTGGTCCATGGTCATTTAATCAATTTCGCACACGGCACACCATAAAACGCCCGGTTCCTCGCGGAATAATGATTTGTTTCAATGGTTTTCCTTGGTTCGGTTGTGATTCACGAGCTCCTGGAACGGCTTCCCGGTACTCGTTCACTTCGGCACGCTTCGTTCGAGAGTTGACAGTTACGAATCCGTTCGCATTCAAAATCTCCTGGCCGAGACGTGCGCCAGTATTTTTTCAGGGAATCCGATTTACCAGGCACGCCCGTTTTAAAGTTGCTGTGTGATATCAGCGTGATGCGTAAACCACCTGGCGTCTCTCCGATAATTTGTACGCACTTGAAAACGATCGGTGGTTTGGTGATCACATTGAAAATCCTTGGATTTCGCGAGACGTTGGGTTTTGAGCCGGGATACACTGCTAGTGTCCGTTATTGACAACGGAAAGACTACGAGCGCCAGCTCTCGGTGGCCTGCGTTCGGACCGCCATCTATCGCCAGTTTCAAGCATTCGTTAACAGACAGTTGAGTTTGAATTTATGTACAGTGCTGCCATCTTAATAGCCTTGGAGTTGTGGGAAACTTGAACGACTAAATTTCCTACTGTTTTACCAAGACGTTATGATACTATGCCGACTGCCTTAGAATACATTTCTTTTTAAATCTTGATATCAGAAGTGATTAAAAGTATTCGTTTGTTTGATTATAAAAATATATTTAATTATTGACACTGTCTTTACGTTATTTCATGGGTGTCGGCAGTAGTCGACGATGAGACATTAACTGTTTAATTAATATTTTTAATTTCTCCTTATTGAAATTGCCGTCGTACGTCTTCAAATATTTATTCAATTCTCCCCAACTGAAAAAATAACGTAATTAGGTAATAAATAAGCGTAAGTTACTCGTATGCATTGCAGTTTCGTTTTATCGACTGTTATGCGTCTAACCAGTGCTGCTGCCATTTTTGTGATTCCGATGTTGCTAGAATTCCAGCCTTCTTGCATTCGTAGACCTGAAGAAAATCGAGAGCGATGAGGTAAATCGTTATAGCTCAACCAAATTCTTTGAAAACAATTTTACACCGACCTCCAAAGCACGTTCCACCACCTCTCTCTCCAAACCCGTACTTTTCGCCACGGAATGCGCGAAGCTGCAGGTTGCTGTTCCAGGAATCACACGATAGAGAAAAACCAGCGAGCCATCCTCGTTCACGACATACTCGAATGTCTAGATAATAGTTAGAGAGACCAACAAAAAAAATTACGACACAATAACAATTTTAACAAGTAGAAAACAGTCGCCACTCAAAGTGCACGTACTTGTTTCTCTACCAAAGGACATTGCGGTACGAAATCCACGACACGATGAATGTGCGTCGCGGCAAATACATGTGGGCAATTCGATCCTCTTTCTATGAAGCTGCTGAGCACACTGGCTAATAAAGCCAGACCATCTGTTTCCAACGTGCCTTTACCAAATTCATCCATTATTACCAATGAATTACACGTGGATGAACGTAGAGCCATATTTATCTGTAAAAATAAATAAAAATGTGTCAAAACTTTCCAAAATGTTTTTTAAAATCAATTTTACCAAACCTGTCTCAGATCTATTAGAAAAGAACTAGCATTCAGAGTTGTACTTTCGATCGACAGAATTCTCGTCAATAAATGAGTGACTGTGCCAATGGTAGCTGATTCAGCTGGAACATAAGAGCCTATATGTGCCATAAACACTATCAGAGCAACCTGTTTCAGATAGATTGTCTTCCCGCTGGAATTTGGTCCAGTCAGAATCTTGACTCTGTTGGAATCTTCTCTGGAGTCTGTGTCATTAGGTAAGAATGCGATAAGACGTTCCATCAGTGGATGACGACCTTGTTTTATGGACAATATTGGAGTCTCGACCATGTTTGGTCTTACGTAATTATAATCTTGAGCTACCATGGCGAAAGATATTAATCTGAAATTATAAACATGGACATATCAATATAATCGATTCGAATAAATTGGTTCTCCATTATTTATATATATAATAAGGTGCTTCACATACGTATCCAACTCGGCACAGTATTCAATGACTTTAAAGACAGGACTGATGTGTTTATTTATGTAACGAACCAATTTCGACATTATCTGACTCTCACGGTTGATTATCTTCAAGAATATATCACCCACCGTATCATCTAGTTCTGAAGATAATTCACAAGTGTACATAATTCATGTCCTTTCTGAACACTGCAATCTCGCAGTTTACCTCGGGCGCCGTTGCTCTTATAATGACGGATACCATTCACAACGAATTTGAATTCCAAACCAGGAACCTCGTGATCCTCAGGTGGCGAACTGATCCATTCGGTTACTGCCAACACGTAGCAAATATCAGGAACGTAAATCATTCTACAACCGACTACACATTTTGGCAAAGTTTTCATATCTTTCTCGCCCATTAAGGTAAGAAGCTGCGGTAGGTTACTTCGTTGATGATTCACTGTGTAATTTTAATGAAAGGTTATCAGCTGTTCCTCCATGTTGTCATTGTCAATTCGTTGAATAAAGACAAAATTAATTTTACTTACATTCGTCGAGCTTTGGATCGACTCCAGGATTAACAGAAAATTTATTTTTCTGTCTGACCCCATCGAAATCTACTACGTATTTAATAAAGTATTTTAAATTGTGCATCTCGTTCGTGATGCCGTTGGAAATCTTGGCAAAGAGTGTACCCTTGCTACGACAATTTCCGCAGATCTCACCAATGCAAATCACGTTCGAGATTGTCTAATCAAATGGGAATTATTCAATATTACATTGTAATCAGTAACCATCGGACTTACCTTGTGTAATTTATTCCAATCAGAAGCTGTAGCTTGTGGAGCAGAATGTCTGTCAAGAATGTTCTTACTCAAAGGGTATACGTGTCTTAGACACGATTTCAAGTTCTCTACTATATCTTGATTGTTCGATTCGAGACAATAATCGATCACGTTGAATCTCTCGTTTAGTGTATCGATATTTCTGGTCGGATACCTCAAGAGTTTCCTGAGAGAAAAATGAAAAGTAATATTCGAAATAAACTTTGTTTGTTACCAATCAGATACTTTATACTTGCCATAGAAATTGAACTCCTGATCGTGACTGGCAACGATTAAGAATACTGTATAGACTAAGACCCTCCTGATTCTGCAAGTAGTTGCCAAATTTGAATAAACTGGGATGATAACGTGGCTGAACAATGTGCAATGCATTGTAAGTGTCATCGTCTACCATAACAGCATCCTTCCTATGCGACAATCATTCGTCATAAAATTGATTAAATATATATGAATAAGTTTGAAATTTGTACACTCACAATGAAATATAATTAATATGAAGATACTGTGCATTTGTATCGCTCTTGAGTGCCAATCCACCCCAATTCTTGTCAAGGTATCTCAACAGTAACCCAAGCGAATGAATCATGACGCAGCACTTGAAGTTGAGCACGGAGTTGAGAAAAATGATCCTTTCGTCATTAGTGACGTCAGATGGTTCGCAGACAAGTCGAAGACAGTGAACGCGACTGCGACAGATGTCGTAATTGTTTTCTTTCTTGGGCATAATCTTTAGAATGACTTGGGACGATGTACTGATCACTGATGACGTCTGGCTATTCGTTTCTTGCTGTTCCTCCATGTTGTTAGTTACTATCAGTCGTTTGATGACATTGACGAAATTATCAGAGACGCCCATTAGCGTCACGACGTATCGTGGTTGACATTGTCTGTATAAAGTCTTTGTGATGTTGAAATCAGGGTTGCCATCAATTATGTCCTCCATCACGAATAATTGAGACGTTACCACGTCGTAGTATGCTGCTCCAAGTTGATTCTTTTGGTACATCATAGCGAGGATGATCTAATTTTTGGGAAAGAATTGTATCAAGGTACGTTGATAAATTTATGAAGAATCTAATTCAATTGTAATTATTGACTTTTCATAACCTCACTTCCATCTTCGTTTGACGCACGACTGATTTTGTCTGTTATGTTTTGATGTTGCGTAACGTCACTTTTTTGAATTTCTTCTTTCGAATTTCCCGCGCATTCCTCCTCTGAACTGTCCTCGGACAATATCGCCTCGAAAAGACCAGTCAATCTTTTGACGTATAACAATATTAAGCGTACCATAAAATACGTACCAATAATAGTAATAAGACGGTTACTAATTACTTAAATTTGTTCGTCACGATCATAAAATGATAGTCTAATACTTACGCGGAAGAGCCCTCTTCAAATTCGCCAGTTTCTACATTACTACTCGAAGCTTTTGGTTCATTCGATGAATTTTTATTTGGAATCCTCTTATTCTCCATACTGATCCAATTTTCGTTAAATATCCCACTACTCGACAATAAATAAAAAGAAAAATTAATCGTCCACAACCATTCTTCGACTTGCCTTCATTACTGTCGTACGAACGTAACCACCCAAGTCAAATGTCTACTCAAATGAATTCCCATTATGCTCGTAATAATATCACAAGATAAATATCAAAAGGAGTATCAAAGCGTATAAATTATTTGTAAAGAAAATATAATTATTTGTAACAATATTTCCGTTTATTTGATTACGTTACATGAGCAAATATCGTTGTCCGTTTGTTCCCTGTACATAATTACAATACATATATACCTATATATACTGTTCCTAAACCTCTTGAAAAAACGTATCCGATAACATTTACCAATACGAAGCGTCACTTCAACTCTTGTTATGTATAATTCGTTGTGATGTAATTACATATGCTCTATGCTAAAGATCTTTGATTGGACGGTTTGTTAATACTTATTCGTAAAGTGGAAGTAAGTACAAGACGGAGAGACGTCGGCGTCGTACACGGAACACATTTGGTTAGGAGTTAGGATGAGTTTTGTGTTATGCAACATGAATATACTCATTTAATTATAGTCATAGATATCGGAAGGTCGTAACACCTAAGTATAATCGTCCATTAATAACGATTAATGAATAAGTGAGGGAAAACTTGAAAAAAAAAAGGCAATTTGTTCTGTTCACCCAATTTCTTTTGTCTAACCTCTTAATTCTAATTAGTTAAATTTAACTGAACAATAAAAACGATGTTACATCTATATTACATTTTGTCCATTATGTAAAAAGGTACATAAAAATAATTTATATGTATATGTATAATATGTGTATAATCGATTCTTCCTACGCACTATTATTATCATATACGGACACATGATTTCGATAATTTCTCTAAATGACTAATTATAGATACATTGATCGAATAATCCAGAGTAACTACGATTAATGCCTAACTGGGAACAGGCGGAGGGGATTGTGGATTGAAAGAAATTGGCCGGTAGCTCTTCTCTCTGACAAATGGCTGAATTCCATTGAGCATCAAGCCATTCAAAGGATTCCGTTCTTGTTTGATGGCCTCCAAGGGAATCTCATCCTCAGAGCTGACGACGTCCTCGCTTCTTGATGGGCTAGCCGACCTGGTTAACGTTTTCTTACACTCTCTACCCCATTCACTTATATGTAGACAAAACATGTTTTCCTTACATTTCATAAAAATCCCTCGAATCATTTTCATCTTTCATTCTCGTTTCCATTAAAGCGCGCAAACCGCATTTGCTCCTTATTGTACCACAGGTACCCAGTATACCTACTTGTACAGCTACACGAATCCCAAGGCGTTGTTAGAAGCGCACAATTTGCTTATGTCTTTATAATGCTTTCTCTCTATCGTTTTGTGTTTAATGAAGCGTTGTTAGATGACTAGAGGTGTTAAGACTATTTACTTATTACGCCCACCTCAAAACCTGCGTAAAATCAAAAATCGAAAGCCAAATATTAACAGGTATATTCGTAGGGATACTTATGGGTATAAGGGCGATCAAAGGTGATTTGAGGGGTTTGAAAATACGGCGGGAAGGATTATCCTTTAGTACTGCTAATCGTATGAAAGCGAGCAGGGGTTGTTTGTTAATAGTACTTCTGTTCGATTTTCTACTAAAAGGAAAAAGAATACGTCGCCTTAGAGTTAATCCCAAAAGTTCTAAACAACGTCCTTGATACTTGGAGCATAAGTTTTTAATGATTGACATAAAAAAAAATAAATAAAAATTTATTTTTAATCATATGTATATATGCAGTATCCTTGTGGAATCCATTCATGCACATGCGTATAGGGTTAACATCCTTTAACTCCAAATTGATAATTTTCTGGAGTATTTAATTAATCTTGCACTATGGATTCAAGCAGCATTCAGGGCAATCAATGATACCATACTACGATCATACCTAGATCGAAGTGGCTTATTCTTGTTTCCGGTTTGTCTAGAGTGTGGTCTGGTGTTTGGCTGCGAGAGCTCACTGTCGCTACTCGCAAGGGACGATCTGGCCGCGACGGCACCGTGGGCAAAGTCCTTCCTGTTGTACGAGAAACTGATTATTACCAAGTAATTACATTATAATTTGCTATACTACATCTATACATAAGGGCATAGAGGAAGTTCCCGTACGCGCTGGGTGTCTCGCGCGTACGTGTACCGTTAACATAATCGTATTATGTAGAAGCGTGAAGCACGCGCTTTGTAAAAGTGGGTAAAACTGTTTCGCTAGCTGGGAAGACGATAGTCGAGTAACGTTAGCGAAGCATTGCTAACCAGGTTATTATAAATGTACTATAGAACCGATAATGAAACCTGAAGACGTTTATATTATAGTGGTACTTGATGTTTAGAATTATTAAAAGTTATCGCTCAGACTGTACTGTGGATGTAATAGTATAGTAGCTCCACCTGTAATTATCCGATCTTGGAGTGCTGTTTGGATTGATTGGTTTGCCAATATGAACGTTTGCGTCGATAAAGACTGGATTGCTCTTGGGTATGTCGTAGACGACCTTAGGATGAACCGTGGTATGCTTGTATTCTATGTGCGATGAATTTTCAGGCGCCCAATCGTAGTATCGTGGTCGATAGTCTTTATATTCTCGTTGTTGTTGTTGTTGTTGTTGTTGTTGTTGTTGTTGTTGTTGACGGTATTCCTCTCCAGGAGTTATTTTCCTGTGGTATTCGTCACTACTGGCACTGTTCTTACGAGCAGCTGCCAGTTTTCCGGGCGTCGCTGAGGTGGGCGAGGATGCTGACGAGGAAGGTGCGCCATCTGGATCAGCTCTGGATAATTGAGTATTGTTGTCCCAGACGGTTGGTAGGCTACTGTATTTGCAATGACAGGTTAAAATAAATTATATGGGTTATTGTTTTGGGGATTATAATTATTTACCTGAGATTTTCATCCATGCTAAATAATCTTAATTGCTGTCTGATGCTCGCCTTCTCCCTGGCTCGTTTCTTCTGAAACTCTTCCTCGACCTTTCTCATGGCCTCCAGCTCTCCTTTCCTTTGACGTTCCTTTGCCTCTGCTTCACGTGACAATTTCTCTGCCAATCTACGCCTTTCGATTTGTCGGACGGTGGATTGGAATGTGAATCTTTTAGATTTTGAGTTTTGTTTCGAGGCAATCTTCAGATCTGACAGAGTGTCCTTGGCGTCCTGAAGATTTTCTGGTCCTGGCGATGGTGACCTACCTCGCTGTTTCATCTCGGATATATTCTCGCAGGATTTCGAGAAGCTCGAGTGCTTGTATGATTTTGGTCCTAGATCGGTAAAGGATCGTTCTCTGAAGAGTCCAAGATCCTTGGCTATCTTTGAAGTTCTTTCCATCTCGGCTGATCCTGTGGGGTATCTAGAGGACTTCTTAACGTCCTCCATGTTCTTTCTGTACTTAGAACCAGTGTTACAGGGTATTTTATCGTTCTCTGAACTTGTATTCCTGTAGGTGAGACTCTGAGTTTGGTACTCAGTACCACTAGACTCTGGTAAATACATGACGTGACCACCAGAAGCCAGATATGAAAAAGACGGTGGTTTCATAATGATAGGAAAATCTGATTTGTCCTCTTCCTCATCATCTTCCATACCAAATCCAGGCTCCCATGCAGGTGAAGTTATAGCGACATTATCATTCGTCTGATTATGCTGAAGAGAATTAGGCGCGCTTGTGGATAGCATCCAATTGTCATCCAGTGTATCACCACGTTGTTTCCGCTCTAAATCCATGAGTCCTAGTCCAAGGGCGCCGGAAACGGACCTTTTGAGCTTCTGCAGAGAATTAAATGGCGGACTATCCTTGCTTTTGTGTTCCGAGTTGTAGAGCGACATTCTATTGTCATCCCGTGGCAATGACAGCGAAAACACATGGGCTCTTGGTGGGAATTTAACAGGCGTCACCATAGGGGGTGGAGAATCGACGCCGGCGTCGCTGCTTGATTCCTCGCCAAGATCTTGCTGCGGCGTCCATGTAGGTCTTACAGCAGTTTTGGTTCTACTGGTAGCAGTGATGTCCAAGGATTCATCATTGATAGCACCTGCGTCGCCGGAAATGCCAGAGTCTCCAGATTTATCGTGTGACGAACGTGGTCCCAGGGCTACCATTGGTGGCGGACCTCTTGAGAGCCGCTCAATCCGTTCCTCAAATAAAACCTAAAACATTAAATGACTTAAAGGCAAGAAGAAAGATTATTTCCTTAGTCAATCAACGTAAGGGCACTTAAAGGCCATTTCTAGCTAACTAGAATAATTTATATGCGGCGAGGCGCAATTTGATTTACTTTTATTACGCAATATCTTATGTCATAAGTGTTATTTACGATCATTAAATCACTACTTGTGTCAGTGAGTCATTCAATGAGCCAGTAAGTCAGTCAGTATCTTGCTCGTATATCCAAGTATTACGTTCCTCAGCAACCACTTACCGGACAATCTTCGCTTGCTGTGCTCATCGTCGGTCCAGGAGTCTCTAATGCCGAAAGTAACCGCCAGGCGGCTGAGGGTGAGAATCGTGGTATTTCTAATTGTTTTTTAGGGAGGGTTGGCCTTAGTTTCAAGGCAATATCTTCAGTTCCGTTTTTGTCTCTGGTCTGCTTAAAAAATATTGGATTAGAAGGCAGAACAAAATACGGGAAGTAGAAAATTTATATATTTTTGATAATATATTTACATCGTCTACGTCGAGTGATGGCCCTTCTGGCGAACTACTAATATCTCTTGATTGCAAACTCGATTTAAGCTGATCAATGCAATCTCTAGATTCCTTTGCTAATGACTCGTCCATACCGAAGTAAAATGTCTTGGGTGGTGACTTATCAGTTGGTGATAAACTACAAATAAAATGAATAAAGAAATTAACCAGTGCCGAAGATTATTAATATAATATAAATTTCTAATCAATGATCTTACGTCTCCCAATTCTTCTCCTGGACACCTTTAACGTCTCCCGTTTTTCTATAGAGCTTTTCTTTGGTTTTTGTTTCCGTCATTTCCAGTTTCGTCACAGGTTCGGATTTGCGTTTCTCGTTGCTCTTGAAGACGTTGGACCTCAAGTCGACGTTTCGTCTCCTGGAATCATTGCTGTCGCAATCCTTACTTCTTGGTGGTTCCGGTGTACTTTCTCTCCCGGATCCCTGACCTCGAAGATCTACCTTATCCCTAAACTGTCTGACAGGACTCTCAGACCTGGTCCTAGCAGAATCTATTACATCATCCAATTTCCGGTTTTTCACTCTATCACCGTGTCTAGATCTCTCGTCAGAATAGTCCTTTCTGTGCTTATCCAATGGTCGATCATCCAGAGATTGTCCTCTGACGTCCAGCCTATCGTTCAACGACTTCCGGCCATTTCCACGACGTGGACCATCGACAAGTTCAGTACTCCCATCATAAGTAGTAGATTTTCTAAGTAGCTCATGCTTAGAATTTCTTATCTCGTCATGACGATTCTCGAAGGATTCCTTAGAGATGCTGTCAGTCCTTCTGCCATCAGGACGTCTGTCATCGAACCTTCTCTCATTCTGTAATCGAGCTACAAGTCTACTGTCGCCATTACGTCGATCCTCAAAGTACTCCTCCTGAATCCTACCGCTTCGTTTATCCATCCTACGATCATCGAAACTGTCCTCGTGTCTTCTAGCGTTCCGATCATCAGCAGTACGATTGTTCTGAGTCCTAACAGGTACTTCCCGATGATTGGCAGGAGTAGCCTCTCCCACGGGAGCTTCCCTTTTGTAATTTAACTTATTACGAACCTTCCTAGCGACCTGCATCAGTTCCGCCTGGAACTCCGGACTGCTCAGACTCCTCTGAAGAGTATTCTTCCCGTCAAAGTGCTTTGATCTTCGCTCTTCACGATCCCAACGCTCTTCCTGCTCCCGCCAGATTATATTCTCCTTGCCAACGCGTTCCTGACGCGACGCCAACCACCTTTTATCCTGCTCAGCGTCCACGCGTTCCTGCAACGAGGTCCAATTGACCTGAGCCCGTTTCGTTTCCGCTCTCGTCTTGAACAGCCGCGACCTCCTAGGCGGTGGCTGTATCTCATCCGGACGTGTCTCGCGGTCCAGACCGATTTCCCACTTGTAGGAGTCAGGAGAAGAATCTCCGTTGGCCGGGGGTGCTGGAGCTTTGTACTTCTTCTTGCCCTTGTAACGGCTCTCTCTCTCCCGGGCGTCCCGTTCCGAGTAGCCCTGGTGACGAGGCTCGTGTCGGCGTTCCGCTGGCGAGTATCTCAGGTCAGGTTCACTTCCGAATCTCTTTATCTCAGACATCTCGCTGTCGCGCGACTCGCCCGGATAGTGGCAGCACTGATCACTTGAATTCTGAGTACGACCTGCATTGCTGTATCCTGTCGCCGATGTACTGCGAGATCTGTATGCTGCTTGCTGCAATAGAAACGCACAGGTTGCAATTGATTCTAATCACTGATACAATAACACCAGTATTGACACCGAGAGATACCGGAAATATCAGTGCAATTTTTACATTGACCTCAACGGCCTGAGACCTTTGCTACTGAATTGACCAGGACGAAGTGAGGCCCACCTTAAAGGAACTTCTTTTATATATAACCAGAACAATGTGTTCGTAAGCCAATTTCCAATGGGTACAGATACTTTCTAAATATTTCCAAAAAAAAAAGAAAGAAAATTCTAGAACGAACATTAAACCCGGTTACATGCGTAATCTCTGACCAGATGCCAAAGTGTCCAAGTCAAGGTCCGTGAACTCTTTTACAACTTCCCGATCTTCCCCGTCGGTTCCATGAGATTAACGATTTCAGACGCGTATTAGAAACTCCGCGTGCATAATGAAGCCGGCTATCGAATAATACAGCGTAACCGAGAAAGTGGACTGAAGAGTGACAAACCCTGATACTCTTTTCACAACTTCTTGCAACAGCAAGAATCAGTCCCAGCATTGTCCTACCTTATTGAGGTCATGCGGCAACGTCAACGCGGATGGTCTGCGTCCACTGATGGTACCACCATTATGTATGATACTTCCGTTATTAGTAGCGCGTAGCCGCTGATTGGGTGGTTCCGGAAGTACCTTGAGTCCCTGAGGTTGAGAGTGTCTGGTCAATTCTCGAGGAAAAGAATGGGTCCATCCCCGTCCCATTTCCTGGGCCAGACCACCGCCCGCCGCATAGTGCTGATGAGAACTGTTATTGTTTCCCATATTTATTCCTTATTTCTTCAATTTCACGTCTTCACATAAGTACGCGTCATCCTTGACCTAGAACAAAAATAAAATTTCTTTAAATTCCTCCTACAACTGTTACCTCAAAGTATTCATCGCTATACACAGTATATCCCATTCCTTGTACCGTACAAGTATGTACCTATACGTATTGCTCCATTGAGCTCTGCACGAAGAAGGTAAAGGTAGGTAAGTGCACAAAGTCTGGCCAATCCGGACAGGCCAGTCATCTTACAGTTAGACACCGCTTAACCTCGTGTCAGCCTCATCGGTCCACAGCAAAGCAATGTGTCTTCCAAAGTGAGTTCTTCCATTCACCTGAGCGAGAGCACCTGCCTGTCTGACTGCTTGCTTGGTCTCCTGGGCCAGAGTCTGCACTCGGAGACTGAACTCGACTCAAAGACTCAAAGTACCGCTAAGCAATGACTAACAACCCGGCGGGCGTTGCAAGCGCGACGAGAAAAACATTGCCCGGGAAATATCATTGATTTAGAGAAGGACAGACAGAGAGGAGAAATACCATTAGAGATATAGTTTCATCTGTTTTATCCTTTTCTTTTCGACTCTTTCAATTTAGCACCGATTACCTGTATACGTACGTGAAGGTACAGCCGCACTCATCCATCTTGATTAGGATGCCGGAACGATTAACCAAGTATGTAGATTTCGTGTAAATCTCTTCTGGTTCAACCTAATCGATGGAATGTATCAGTTTCATCTTCTTGCTGGTCTATTTTTTTTTCCTTGGAGAATCTCAACCAATCATCAATTCTACTCGATCCCTATAACGGTATTAGGCTGTGATATTATTTTCTTTGGAATAACAAACACTGCGCATGCTTGTAGCTGACGAGTGCTACGTTATAACTTTTTCTTATTACAGCCAATGAAATTTTTTGTATAAAAATTGAATTTTGCTCAAGACATTTTTTTTTTTAAAGTTACATTCGTTCGTCGCTCGAAAGTATGCTGACGGTGGCGATTCGAATTAACGAGAAATTTCAGTAACCCCAGGTCGAGGAAGTGTCACAGCATCCGAACCGTTGGTCCATTCGCTTATAGGCATTCAACATGGAGCATCTCGTGAGTAATAAAAACTATCGTTTCTATGAATACCATACAGATGTGCTTTATGTGCTTTATTTGCTGCCTCTGTCTGATTCGTTCACAGAGAGACATTGACAACGGTTCAATTTCTTTTTGTCTAGTAGAAACGTTACCCTACGCGCGTTCTCACACGAATCGGTGATCTCGGATCCATCGACTCGCACAATCGGATCGACCGATACGACAAGAACGATTCCTGACTGGTCGCGTATTTTTTTTTTCTCTCGACTGGGAACCGTAAAATACAGTTAACACAGTTAGTGGGTATTTGGACCAGGTTGACTGTGTCCAGCGCCAAAAGATCAAAGGGCCTTTTTGCGTGACAAGACGCCACTACTGTTTGATCAGCCAGCCGTTCTGGCTCCTCTGCATTGCTGTAAGGATCAGTAATAATCGATATCCGTGGTACCGTCGCTGGATCGCTCGATCGCTCGATCGGGAAACGATCATCTTGCCACGAGATCAAGCTGATCCACCAGGCAGATGCTGCGCTCACGATGAGGCCGAGGCACAAAGTAACAGCTGATGCGTGACGGAAGGTGATGGTTATGATATCTTGGACCTTGATGATGATCTTGAGTCATCGAACTTTGACGGTTCCAGGATAAAAATAAAATTGGCTTGGCGCCATCATACTCTACGCCTACTTACTAATCTGTAGGTACTTATCTTGTATCTTTATCTCAACAGTCAACTAACCGGTCAGTCCTAGATGGATAGAAAAGATATCTAAATTTTTTCAATTTTACACCAAATTGCCTAATCAACAGTCCTAGATGGTCAGGAAGAGATTAATACTCTGTATTCAAGAAGGACCCTGGACCAAAGGATGCTGGGTTCCAAATGAGTGTCTACTACATAAAAAAAAACCACCAAATAGACTATAAATTCAGTAAATCTAAAAGAATAACCAAAAATTTTTTAATTTTCAATTTTTAAAAAATAAGAGCTATCCCTCGGCAACACACATGCGTATCGTAAGAAACAGATACCAGAAAGTGCACTAATCCATAATGTATAAAAAAAAGTCGCGGCGAGTAAAAATCTGATAAACTAAATTTCGCGCTCGATTCCGACCGTCCTGATTGTCCATAATTTCTTCATCGTCAGGTATCGCCGATACCACGAGACGACAAATACTCACGAAAATTCGTCACACGCGCATGACAGCGGAACGCATAGTGATTAGAAAAAAAAAAAAAAAAAAAAAAAAATATTACCGTGAACAATCGCTCTAATTCGTACTGAATGAGAATTTAATTCGAAGTACGTATATTCGCGTCTGTCTGCCACCACGGAATCGTTGACACACATCCGAGGAAACGGCAGACATTCAGCGATTCGCAGCCACGAAATGAATTACGAAATAAAAGGTCAATGAAATACGTCGTTACGTATTCCGCGTACGAAACGCGACGACCAAAGGCAACTATGCCTATAGCCATAGCTATATATAACAGAGCACTGATCATCTGTCGTAGCCAATAAAATCGATCGCTTCTAATTATCAATGATAAGTGCGTCGTTAGCAATGCGTAATAATGACCGAGGTATTATAGTCACGCGCGATGACGTAACGCGAGGTATGGTACGTAGTGAACCGAAGACTCGTATATAACGTGTGTCCATTAAATTGTTAAACACAAGAGAGAGAGAGAGAGAGAGCAAGGAAAAATAAGAGATTCCTACGGGATGCCGCGAAGGTGCAGGATCATCGTCTACCTGAGCGAGATACGTATTGCCTACATGACTTTCTTGTCTCTCAATACGTACATACACGGGGTACGTGCGATGCAGTTTCTGATATCTGGCTACAGCAGATACTTGTACGTGACTGTACACCGCACGTCATTGCAGTGCGCGGATGTGAGTTGACTTCGAAGTGAATGAATCCAGGAAGGTAACCCGATGCAGTGTAAAGTCTCGCTCAGCTGTGAGAGTTCACGTGGTTCTTCCTTGATCCTCTCGCGTCCTGCTGCGCATCGTATCCGATGACAAATATTCCCGGAAATCCGTGCCTTGTGACGTAACGGGGGTAGTGGAGACGTGCAGTTAGGTCAGAAAATATATGAAGAGAGAGAACGCGAAAGAATTAAAGAGAATGAATTACATACGAGAATAATTAATCATTTTAATTAAGATTAATGATCTGCCTTTAATGTTAAATTAAGAGAATTCGTAACAGTAATGGGGCAAAAGTGTCTCAAGGTCCACTGCCGGTTGGGTCGCTAACCGTCAAATTGTGCAATACCGTTGCGGTTTATCAGACTGAAGTGACTATTGAGATTTACAGGCATTTACAAGGTAACGTTCCAATGATGGATAAACCGGTACAATGGAGAGGTGAGGTAATTAATACGTGTTAAGAGGAGAGTGAGCGAGAGAGAGAGAGAGAGAGTTAAGAAATGATGTTTACTTATGAGAAAACGACCTTACGGAAGGATGCTGCAGGATTTCACAGTACACTCCCTGTGTACCTACGTGCATCTTCACCGACGGAATGTCGCAGCAGACTTGTACGGTTAAAGGTAAACGGAAGGAAAGTTCGGTAGAGTCAAGAGGACGAAGAGAAAAAACATTAAAGGAAAATAAAAGAATCAATAGAGAGTCCCCGGCAAACGGAATAACTCGAAGATTCGTGGAAAAAGTTAAAAGCGAGAAAGGTGTTTGCTCGGTGTCTCTCTGTGAGAACTGCTGGTAATCGGTTCGGCTCGGATGCTCTATGTCTCCTCTTCGATTAGGCGAAGCGTGAAATGACGCCACGACGTCGGGCGTCGTTGCGCCAACGATTCGGCGCCGGTTTCAAGAATCACCATAAGTCGATACATCTAAAAAGATTAGAACGCCTATATATATATATATGTATATATAGACTGCAGTGATAAGAGGAGCTACCGAGGACCGTGTACCGTTTCATTGACTGTATAATTTGTTTTACTTGAACTTTGACCCTGGCATCAATCTCGTGGAGAATATTTGATTGCGTCATATTATGCAATCTTCATGAAACTACAAAACGCTATGATTAATTCAGACTAGATAGTAAAGGACGTCAAAGTCGCATTAGGCCGAGGAACGTTATAGGGTTATTTTCGTATTAGACGTTCGGGCTTGAGAAAGAGAGAGAGAGAGAGAGAGAGGAGAATAATCGCAAAGAATAGAGGCGAGTTTTCACAAGTATATAAACGACGCGACCCTTGCTTCTCGCTTGCCTTATAAACGGCATCACGAATCCTCGTCCGACTCTCGGCAAAGTAAATGCAGATTGCGCGAGCATATGTCTAGGCCTGTCTCGCAACTCTTGCTTAATTGACGCTGAGATCCATCGGATGCCGTTCCCTCTCGGTTTCCATGGCGCGACTTATCGAGCCCAGGTATACGTATACAGTATAGAGGCACTCGATGTAATATATCGCACGGTAAGCCCGGCTACCGCATAGACGTCGATTTCGATTTTTCACTCGTTAGACTCCATAAATCGAGACCGAGACCTCGACCCGAACCCTTTAATTAGTCAGGAATCGTAACTTCGATATAATCCGCCATGTTGGATCGAGCAGGTGCTATACCGCTTTGATCTACACCGTGAAGTTGTTTAGCTACCTACCGCAGGAGGTGGAGGATGAGGATGAGAAGGTTAATTCGCCTACGCTGATCGCTGCCAATGTGAATTCCTCATTAATTTCTCAATTGCAGGTTACGTGTGCAGTTGTATCGGTTTGCGAGATGAATTGCGAATTAGAATATACATATATAATAACGCACACACACAAACACACAGATATGAATTAAAAATATCAAGAATGAATGCACGTTAATGAATTGATTTTTATGATTGATTTTTCAATGTAAATCAAAGGATATCTATATACGTACACGTGAGCGTCTCTAGCTCGTTAACGAGTGGTTTCGCGGCAAAAATTCATATCTAATTTAGTCAGGGACGCGTCGTACTTGTACAAGCGATACAGACGAAGGCGTGATTAAAGTTCGTAAATCCCGTAGGGCGCGCGGCACGTATCCCTTTAATTAATCATTTTCCAAGGAGTCTCGTCCTGTCAGTCGTGAATCGTGGGCCGTTCGTGGCGTCATTCATAAATTCTCTACTGGTACAGACCCTTTAATTAATCTTGAATAGCTGCGCGAAGTTCTCGCTGGGCATTAACGTAACGCAAGCGTAATTGGTCTCTACTTGCGGAGCGCCTAAAGGTGTCGCAAATAATCTTCACTCGTTTTCCTGGATGAGTCAGTGGACGACGAGGCCACCCAAAGGCGTCGCGACGCATTAACCCTGAACACCTTGACAAACGGTATTACGCGTGATAATAATAATAAAACTATCGATCGATTGCGTAAATGCAAAAAAAAAATAAAAAATATTTTCTCAACAATTTCTGTATTTCGATAAAAATCATTGAATCTTCAAAAAAAAAAAAAAAATTATTTCCGGTCAAAAATTTCAAATGTCGCAAATAACTCTTATCGCTACGAAAGACTCGTATATGACTGCATTTTACAAGGTGCATTATACACGTAACACTTAACGTTAGTCTAATTGCAATTTTTACAAATGCATCCAGCGCACGTTCGATGCGCGCAAGACTTTCCCAAGTATAGCGCAAGAATCATTTCCATACGTTTTTAACGACGCGTGTCGAGCCGGAGTCTCTCCCCTTTAAAAAAGAAAGCATTGCCAAGTCACGTTACTCCAGCCTCGCGGAAGCCTTGAACCGTTAATCAGAAATCTAATTTTGAGCCGAGATGAGAAAGAGAAAAAAAAAAGGAAAATCTATTCCCACCCACGAGGTTATAGAACGACAGATATCCATTCCGTTCCGCCAAGACGTCAATCACGTCACTCACGACACACGGAGTCCAACACTGGCGATTTTTCTAAACGGACTCAAGGTGAAAATTCTCACGATTAAACGACCAAGAAGCACGAAGCGAAATACAACGAAATTGGGGGAACCTAAGGACTCCGAGTCTCACGCGGACTCTCGCCTGGTGAAAGAGGCCTGAGAAAATGATAAGAATTTTCACGTTGTATCGTGAAGCCGATGCCGTCGGTCTTGAATCTTATGGGAAAATCTTGGCGGCACCGTTACTCTCAAAAGATCCACTGGTACGATCTGTCACGTACATAGCTGTTATTGCATGATCGTGGTACAAGTGAATTATATACTTAAATATATATATATATATCTATATATACTCCTATCCTATTGCTCTCGCGTACGAGAACCAATCATGAAAACGATCTCGGTCATGCACGCGCCCGTGCGAACCGCCTAGCCACGGCCAGTGTTCGATGAAAAACAAGAGAAAATCGTGCGCAGGTACGAGGACGAGGACGTTGCAGAGAGGAGAGAGAGAGAGAGAGAGGAAGGAAGTGGAAACGAAAAAAAAATTAAGAACGAAAGAGATCGGGGTCACGTGGCCCGTGTGAGGAAGAAAGTCATTGCACAGAATTGGATGATCAAAGATCGGAGAGAGTGGACCGGGTGAGGCCCCGATTGGTCCGGCACGTAGGTCGTGGCATCGACCGAAATTCATGAGGCGTGTATATATATATATATATACGAGGACTGATGGTGTCCCAATGGGGGCCCAACAGCGTATAACCTGGCTCCCCCTTTACACAAATTACCGTATCTTCTGATCGAAAGTATACAGTAGGTATAGGCAGTACAGGACAGGCGCCTTACGGACCCCTGATTGAAAGTTACAAGTATGGCCCGCGGGGACCTCAGACCTATGGATCCTTTCAAAATGATGTTTCTCGGCTACAGGTGGATCTACGTGTCTCTCTCTCTCTCTCTCTCTCTCTCTATACATATATACTCGTAAGGCTGGCTATCCCCTAAGGAGAAATTCCACTTTGGAACCAGACGACTTGAGAAAAGAGAATTTTGCCGAAATTTCGCACGGTATAACATTTCGTTCGTGTGAAAATTACTATACGGGAATGACGTAACGATTCCGTCTATAGGCATTCACTTCGTCGCCCCTGTAACAACAAGCTGTCGTACCATTACACGGGACAAAGAAAAAAAAAGAGAAGAATATTTTGCAAAGTCCCAACCCAGGTATCGATGACACGACGTTTTGTTCCTTCAATTAAAAAAAAAAAAATTCTTTCATCCTCCTGCTGCTACGTGCCGTCACGTCTCTTTCACGTCTCGCTGCAGTACACGTAATCGAAAGGTAACTTTGTTTCTAGTCTACTTGGAAATCATTTACACAAATCCTCATGTAACTTCCGTCCTATATTCATACGGAGACGCTCCTTGGATTTCCTGGCGCGTAGCAGCGCACGTGTCAGCGCGTGGATATGTGCACACTAAATACCGTGTCGGATACATATATGCATGAGAGAAGTGACTTTTCAAGTTACCCATACACCATACATGTATATACACACACAAATATATAAACCAAAGAGAACCGTCACACAGTAGTACAACTCATTCTGTGTTTTACTTCGGCCATTTGCATTTGTACAAAGCGACAGACGTCTATTGCGCAAGACCAAACAGAAACAGGGTAGATTAACGTACAGTCGCGTCTCGTTCGGCTCCGACCGAAAAGACTCGAGCAAGTTCATCGGGCAACGCCTGGATCTTATATACAGATAGTTAGATGCGGTATTAACGTAAGAAGCCTATATAGCTATTTGTACCTTACCGTGAAAATGGGATGACTGTAACGAACAGACGCCATATAGAAACACGTCAGATCCCGTAACGTAATTTCCTTACGTAATCGACCCACGCATATGGCGTACCAGTTTATAATCATATAGACATATTAGTACGTACATATATATGTATGCATAGATAGGTGCAATTCTACTATATACATATATAGCCTAGATCCAGTAGGTAGCAAGGCTGCAAAAGATTAAAGTCCCACGCACTCGTATCCTACGCAAATTCTCCAAGTCCCCAGCGACATGTACAGCATAGATTCTATACTGCATTGCTTCCTGGGAAGATTCATGACGTACGATAATATTGAGCAACGTATGTGGACACATATGGATTTTAAGATGGGACGACGGAGCACGATGCTCCGGCAGGTATGTGTAGTAATAAGGTTAGGTTAGGTAGTAAACAAAATTTTTTTTTCTTCACCAGGTCTATCGATCGGGGTCAGATCATAATATATATAATTATACGTATCCACAGACACGTGGGACATATTGGATTGTTAAGTTTACGACAGGTTTCACTCGATTTACGATGGTCAATACGATCATTTGCACATTGTACGTATATATACACCACGTGGAAGCCCTCGGGGGTTTTTCATCCAGAGGAAGAGAAACACGGGAGAGAGTCGTTCTACATCCTTTAGAGAGACGCATACCGTGAATAAACACGTACAGGTTATGTACGCAGTCGAGATGAATAGCTGGGAGGAAATTAAAGAGAAATAAAAGAAAGAGTGGCGAGGGGGTTCGGCGGGAATAAGCAGACGAAACGAAAAAGAAAAGAAAGGAATACACGCATACAGCATTCGCGAATAGCCTTTCGCTCGTCGCGAATATCCGTATACCCTTAGGACATTTCTTTTGGTATGCCTGCGGGGTTAAGAACTCTCGAATCCCACTTAAGTCGCAGTCTCGTACCGGTCGGGAGATCAAAGTGTCCAAGGCGAAACTTTATATGTACTATTGGATAGGGAGGGGGGAAAAAATGTAACTTAATACGAAGCTAGACAAAAGGTCGCGCGTGTACCGTCCCTTTAGTAAATTCTAGCGAGTGGCACGAGGGAGACGTTAATACGTGCTAAAATACGCGTGTGTACCTAAATGCGTATACACTACTCGAGTAAATACAGGCGAGGCTGAGGGAAAAATCAAACGGCCGTTCACACTGGTGTAGGTATTAGATACATTAAACAGCAGAGACACACCTCGGGTTATTCTCTTGGGACTTTCTACAGGGAACGTCTTCCATGGGGTTAGAAGGGGGAGTAGACTAGCGAGCAATAATGGTCTTTCTGTTTATAGTGCAATAGCATTAACGTAGAATAATGTTTTAGAGGATCATTTTTGTCCCTCACTGTATAGGCTTCACCGTGCGACCGCCAGATGTCGTTGATCGTTTTCTATGAGTTATCAGGCTGCGGTATATCTGCTTTAGATTTATATATACAGCTGTGGTATACGTCGGGGAATCATCGCGTGCATTCTATACTTCGTTCGCTATAATTTCTCTATGTCTTACCTACCTACCCGACGGCGTCTTCTTTACTCTCGTTGTGGACGCGGCTTCAGTGCGAAGGGCACGCAACGGTTCTGCGATCATTTCTTCAGGAAGACTACTTGCATAGAGTAGGTGCATCGCGGACGTAGAAATTATGAGACGAGCCCGTTGCTCGCTGACACGCGACGCCCTGAGCCAAGTAACTACGTATCCGACGACGTTTGTACGAGGTATAGAGTAATTTTCGAATAAACGAAGACGCAACGCATTAGGCGAAATCTAAAGACGATTTCAATTGAAAGATAAAACAGTGCAGATCAATATTTTTCTTTACAACGAAATAACGGTTATTCGCTTTACGAGACAAATCTCGCGCGCAATGAGTGTCGAACAAATTTTTCAACCTGGTTAGAGACACAGGATGCGCGCGCAGCTCGCTTAACCGTCGGATAGGTAAGAGTTTCGAATACCTTGTACGACGCTAATGAAGACGGATGACGGAGACCTTGCGCTGGCCACGGATTAGACACGACGATAGAGTGAAGACTAATAAAGGAATAATCGTCCGAGGATCTCGATTTTCAAAAGCAATCAGACCAACGACTATAGATGGACGGACCCGGCCGATCACCCAGATTGTAATAGGGTATTAAGCCGTTGAATTTCTTCGCCTCGTTTGCCTCGTCGGGCACTTCACACTTACAGCATCAATTTCACTGCTAAGACTTAACGACCTGACAATACGTAGGAATGCGAGTGGAGAAATAAGGAAATGCCAGTATGGCCGTTGACTCCTTTTAGACCGTTGCCGAGTTCCCTCACCGCTCATTATGGTTATGGCAAAAATATATACAAGAGACTAAAACAAAAAAAAAAAGAATATCCTTTCAGCAATAACATAACCTCTCTGTACTTACTGTCTTACCGTGCTTCGTTCAGCGCGTCGCTAGTGTCGCCCTCCGCGCATGCGCACCGCTAGCATCGTCAACCGAGAAAACGGAGAATGAAAGCGCATGAGAAAATCTGCATATCGCATCCCGGTAGAAATAACAGTTTCGTGTGGACGCGAAAGAGCGTGTCTCGTGCTGGACTGCTAGACCCAACCGCAACCACCGCGTCTGACGCATGATAATCATCATAACGGGTATCCTTCCTTAAGTCGAACTAACCTAGCTTCATGCTTTCGCGGCACAATGACTTCCCGCGACATCCTACGTCAGGACGTAGGAAGTCAAAAGTCCTTCCGTAATAAAAGAAAAGACATCTGACAGTCTCATTGCCTCGAAAAATCTCAAATTTTACCTGTCAAACCCACGTGTCGTTTCTGCAACACTGACTTAATTTCACGTCTAACGCAACTAGACACGGCTGAATAGAAGTAAGATGCTAATCAAGTAAACGTCTCGAAAAACGGGCGCATCCTCCCCGTACCTCGCAGCTATACGAATACGAGTCAGGAATTACCTACAGCATAACCGAGTCTGCTATATAACAACATAAATCGCGTTTATGCTTCGCTATGCAGTCATTAGACGCATAGGCTAGGCTATGCGGTCGCGGGCAATGCTCAGGAACGACGACGTACGCCGGCGTTGCTCTTGGCATCGGTAAATACCGGTACACTCTCTCTTGGCTCTGTCCATCTCTCTCTCTCTCTCTCGCTCTCAGCCCCCTTCCTTTCTCTTACTCCTTTCCTCTCCCTATTTCACTCTGCCTTCTTATTTCTTCCTATACTCCAGCTTCTACTACTGCTGGCATTGGCATCGCTCGGTACTGATACTCATATACTCGTAATAGGATACCAAGAGCATACTCGGGGCATACTCGTCCAGGTACTAACATACTCGGGCGTGAACACGGAAGCAGCTTGTAGGTACGTACCTACCAGTCGGCAGCCAATATTTCTTGGCTTTTCCAGCTGCCCGACCAAAGAATTGTATAATGAGATTTCTTCGTAGGCCAATCTGAATATATCATATGCATATATATATATATATGAGTCACGTTACAGACGAGGAATGCGAGCAGCCAACCCTGTACCTCGTATTTCCGGCTGCTTATTCATAACGTAAGTACCTTCTACTTCCGATTGGGATGTTCCGTTAGTTGGTGAACTCCTTAGAATGCAAAGTCCTGGGTCACGTTTTCTCTCCACTTCGGTTGGCAGGTGCAGCTCGAAGGACTCGCGTACAGTTCGTGGGAGGCCTTGGACTTTAAATGGATCACATAGTGGAACGTAGGAATAAGTAAAACGTCTATCGGAAGTATAAAAGCAATATACAAGTATCGTATTGTCTAATTATACTTAGAATTAATTAACTAGTATATTAAATGATGTCCTCAAAAGCCTAGCGTTGACACGAGCTACATGATGTTCACCTCCGGTATCTACGTATGTATGTACATACATGACTTCAGGAAAATTGCGATACTATCTCTGAAGTCAGACTGAGGTTCTGGTATGCTTTTTGCTTATCTTTCGCGACGCGTCGGCACGCGTGGGGATGCTTTTCTTATTTTCTTCAGTCAAACCGTACGAGAGAGAAGAAGACAGACCGATGTGAAAAGGACAAGCGCGATATGAATATGCGAAAAATCGACCAAGCATGAGCGGCCCAGTTTTCGTGGCTGAAACAATGGCTGCGGGGCCATCGGGAGGGAAAGGGTGAGAGAGGGAGGAGGAAGGTAGCGAAGGAGAAGAAAAGACAAGACGTAAAAAAAAAAAAAAAATTGTGAAAAAGGGAACGAGGGCGGGATGATGAACGTCTCGGAAGATGAACACGATGAGATAAATCGTCTAATTACGCGGTAGAATTAAAGAAAAAGGAAAAAGACTGAAATAAGTATATGTATATATATATATATATATACATATATGTAATCAATGTAATAATTTTACGTCACACCTGTAGGTTATCCGGAAGCTAATATACGTCGTTTAGTTCGGGGATGATACGCGTGTGGCGTCTCGAGATTTCACCGTGTGATTTGCAATCTTAAACGGAAAAAATGTAGAAATTGAAAAATTGACACGAAGGTCGGCGACGGCGCGCGAGGCAAATGACGTCATTAATAAAAGCGACTGATCGTCATTCATAGAGAGCATAATCACACTCAATCATCATAACTGTCGCGGGACCTCGATTGTAGAAAGTATGCCGTAATTTTTGTGCCACCCCATAAGCACATAATATCGTGCTTTCTACGTGACGTATACGTGCCTGGTAGTATACGTATATATGTATCTGCGCATCCTCATTGGTCGCTATGACGACGCGCTTAGTTCTCATGTGTCGTACGAGAGGCGATATAGCCGCGACGAATTGACAATTAGAAAGGTTTCGAGAGTCCGGATGCGAGGGAAATTTGAACGAGGCTCATGTAAAACGCGAGCGATAGATATTGCCAATTTCGTAACGATCAACGTTCGATAGGTCGTTAAGTATGTTTGGCGAACATGCCGGAATTGCGAGTCGCCGATTAGAAAGGCTATCGCACGGTTTGAATCGCAAGTTCCCGTTGGTTAACTGGAAGCATGTAAGCTGACAATGACTTGAACTAGCGATACAGATGGATAACCAATTTTTGTTAAATAAAAAAAATTCATACGTATATTTTCCAAATCTTTTCATAAAATTTCCCAAACTGAATCGAACGAGTCAAAACGACTGTCGAGAGTCAAGCAAAAGGTAGAGGAGATCGCTAATAAATGTGATAATTAATTCTTGCAGACGACGAGTAAACGAGTCGTCGTTTTAGAGCCTCTATATATATGTATACAGTCTCTCGAAACAATTGGAACGACAGAAATTCATCCGTATAGAGCCGAGTCACGGCGAGATTGCGATACGGCTGCGGGTTAGCAGGCGTCGGGAGGCGCAAAAGCGGCTTCGCGAGGAGTACCAAGAAATTCCCGGACACTTATCGGGACCAAGGATGTCAAGAATGGTTACTCGATGAGTTTCATTCGCAAAGCATCTGGGTCATACTAAGACAGCTACAGCATGACGGCACACCCATTCTCACCTACATACACCGATAAGAGTGTGCGAGTGCGTCTATATATACGTAACGTAATTTCGCATCGGCAATCGAGTAGCCGATCATCAGCCGATAGGATTATTACAGGAGTACGTATATACCGTATAAGACGGTACGACCGCGAAGAGCCAGACCGGAGAAAAAGAAGATTCGAATTCTTCTTTGAAAAGAAAGAAAAAAAAAAAAAAGAAGGCACGACAAAGATTATTAGAAATCTCGTGCAAAAGACGCGGGTTGCCGTCGGGACGTAGAAAATTATTAGGAAGCGAGCGCCTGCGGGCGCATACGGTGTAAAGGCGGATACCCAGTGCGACGATCGGCGGGTAGTCAGAAACAAAAGAAAAATATATATATATATATAACTACATACCCACGGATCCATATGCCATTAGAAATCATCAGAACTCGCGCTTAAAGAATTTTTAGAATGCGGAAGGAAAGCCGCAAGGCGTACAGCTGGTAAAACCGCAGAAGCCAGCCGTTCGTTTCAATACGACGTTCCCACTAGGACTACGCGGACGTTGAAGGCTGTCGCTTTTTTTCTCCTCAGTCTCGTTTCGCGCGTGGCTCTGTGTAAACTCGCCCGTCGAACCTTTTAACATACCGTATCCACCTATACCTTGTATACAGCTGGCTTCCTACCCCGTGGAATCGCCGAGTAGCCAGCAACGCCTAACCGGAGTCGCAGACCGAAAATTGGAGACGGTCGAAGACACATTGGTTCGCGACGACGGAATCATTTCGAATGACATAGACGGTTAAGGTTGCATCACCGATAATAGTATCTATATAGATATATGACGTATATAAAATTACGATTCTCAAAATTTACCCAGAAACGACGACCGAAGGTGTTCGGTTTGGGACAAAAGACTCTTTCTTTTTGACTTCGTGATTATCGTCATTGCACCGAGGTACCTTAGGAATCGATAATGAGCCTTGTCTGCGGGACGTGTATACATATATGCACGCGAGGTGCATAATGATTATCTCTTGACAAGGGACAACCGTGCTTAGCCACCAATCCACATGAAGACTTGTCCAACAAAAAGTAGTTTCTGTTCGTTTTACCCTGTTCGCATATGAAAAATGCTATACGTGCAAAACGAAATTTCTTTACCATCAAAAAAAGATTTGATATAAAAATACATATTTTGGCGAGTCTACGTATTCATGCGAATCACTCATAAACGCTTTTGTCAATCCAGGGGATCAGGAGTATCGATCCAGCGTACAATTTTCCTCCACTGTACTGCGAGTGTCTGCAGCTAAGAGTGTAGCATGATTTTACAGTACCCGGATCGCTCATAGAGACCCGCCCTAATGAGCTTCTCAGTGACCAACAAGTGGAACGTCAAGCGACGTTAACCATACGCAAGAAAACGTTTTTACCTAATTCGCCACTGTCCGTTTCTCAATCTCCACACCGGCCGCCAAAGACTTTGAACGACTGTCGTCGCCTGAATTATTCTTACCGGTGTCGTTCGCGCGAGTCGTTACGCATTTATGAGCACATAGAATGTCAATACTGCCAGGTGGTCAGCAAGTAGCAGCGTTGAGAATGAGGGAAGGTCACTCTCGATATTCATTTAGCGACGACCTTAAGCAGCCTTGACAAAAAATTGACCCAGGACAACACGACCCATTGTCGTACCTGTACCCTCCCTAACCTCACTCGCTATCTCTCATGCACCGTGTCTTTTTCACTCTCAACATCTCCCTGTCTCTCTCTCTCTTCTTCTCTCATTCTTTCCTCCAGCACCCAACCTGACCCACCTGACCAGCGGACAAGTAGATATTTATCTCCGGACGATTTATCGTCTCCTCCCTCGCACCAGGTCCGTGCAAAAGCGAGCGGCAAGTCGCGCCTATGAAGATACAGCGACATTCGTTCTGGCGTGCGTGCGATATCTTTTTTACTTTACAGATTGATTATTTTGTATCCTGTATATATGTATATACCTTTAGACGTCTATATATTCGCTAACGAAAAACAAATGTATATATACATACGCGCGTATGCATAAGTATATATATATATATATATATATATATACTTTCATACATCGTAGACAAAACTGTCAATACTCGGATAGTCGAAAAGAAAATATAAATGTCCAAAGTCAGTGCAGTCGACTGGTACAGTACAGTTAGAAAAGTACTAAGGAGCGCGACGTACGATACGACGAATAAATAACGAAGCGGTGCCCGTGAAACATGAAAAGAAAATTAAAAGAAACGAATGTATGTGCATACATACAGTAATGGGGTATGGCGTAGGAATCGCAATACTCTAGGCGAGGCGCAGCTGGCAAGGTATGCGCCATTGCAAACAAGCCATAACAACGTGATACCAGAGTCTATTCCGCGATCCAGTAGTATGCACGGGGTGTACAGGTCGTTCCAAGAGAAACAGAATACGTACCAACCAAGGTATAACTGTATAGGTCAGAAATCACTTCCGAATCCTAGTACGCAGGTACTTAACGAGTGGACAATCTAGCCGACTGTTATAAAAAAAAAAATCAAGTTTCAGTCTGTAAAGAAAAAAGAAAAAAAAATAGTCGACAGTGTTTAATTACTCGGAAACAAAGGCCAATTAGCGGAATTCGTTTCGCTTCCCGAACTCTTACTTTCGAATTGGCAACCCAGGCTCTTCGTCCAACTACCCTCCCCCCCCCCCCCCCCGCTCACCCATCATCGCCCCATTCTCCACCTATTCATAATTTTCATATCTTATGCAGAATCGATCGAATCCGTAATTTTAGCCGAACAAATGATTTCGTACTATCACGTATATACACTATCTTTCGTTTCCCAGAGTGGTACGTGCTTTGCACTTGCTTGCCTTTCTATACCCTATATACGCGATAACTATAAGCGTCTCACGTATTTACGTACAGGCGCATCTCGGCAGCTCGTGACACGGCAGAAATTAATGAAGTTATCCGTTAATTGTCGAGATGCTGCGAGTTGGTAACGGAGTTATCTTGAATGCATCGTAGAAAAGTGCCAGAGCTACCGGGCAGTTGTCTCGTTATCAATACACGGCTAATAGATCCCAGTATATAGATTAACCGTAGCTCATAGATACGTCATTATTATTATAACTGTGTGTATGTATATATATATATAGGAGAATGCACTAGACGCGCTTTTTACGCACGTGAAATGTCGTGCGCGTTCATAGGAAGCGATCAGCGCGGCGTTGTTTTCACTCGATTTCAATGGGAGCGTAGGTGAAACGTTCTGGAAAAAAATCTCCGTAGATTCTCACGCGCTGAATGGCGAATTCCCCGTAGCCGTTTGAGTTTCGCGTTTAAAGTTCGCGCATGCGCACACGCGACTCCCACCCGTTTGTCCCGCGTGCACACGTGAGGCACAGGCACGGTAGTCCGAACCACTATGTAAAAATGGCTCGTGCTCCGTCGCGAACCACGCGACATAATGGGACAATGTATAATTAAATAAGAAAATAAATTTAATTAAAAAAAAAAAAGATTCACCATCCTTCGTTACGCGTGTACGCGAAAGTAACTCATCGGGTCGAACGTTCCAGTTTTCCGTGTTATTTCACATTTTTCTTTTTCTACGCATCGTCGGAGTATTTCCAAAGTAGTAAGGAATATTATGCAATCTTCGGAATTTACGACAACACAGACTTCGCCATTGGGATAGAATGATGGGAGTTGTCGAATATAATATATATATATATATATATATATAGTGCAAAACGTAAACATGGTCATCTCGTAACTAGATACGTGGGTTAGGTTAAGTTACGCTGTTGCAGGTGAGACAGAAAATACAGAGAGGATAGAGAAGGAAAGAGAGGAAATAAAACTTACCGGAGAGTGAAGATCACTCCATGATGATTCCTCCTTGGGCCGTACCCGGCCGCGTATAGAATCTCAGCGATTTCTACTCCTCGGCATCTCTGTACAGGTCGAGCGTGTCCTCTGATCGTTCGGATATCTATGTGAATAAAAGAAGAATGCGTCCTTGAATTAATGAACGTGATATCAATCGGGGTAACAATGTGTATCGAGGAGTATTTTTCGCACGCGATACCACACCTTCCTCCTTAACGATGAACGATAGAAAGTAACGCGAGTGAAAGTAAACACGTGCAAAGCAAAGAAGCTAACGTTTATTACCATGGCCAAGTACCAAGAGAAATTAGGCGAACGCAGTGTCGCTTGTTTACAGATATACAATAAAAATTGAAAAAAAAAAATAAAAAATTTTTCTATCAATCTATCAATATTATTTTACCATACACTCAGGACATACACGCAGGCCCTGTGTCTAGTTGAATAGTAGCTGTTGCGGTGCCGGATTTATCGTGTAACGGTAATAGGGAAAAAAAAAAATGAAAAAAATAAGAAAAATAAATAAACGGTGGGAATATAAGAGGTAAGAATAAATGTTTGGTGCTGAAATAACGTGATAAGACTGCGGATACTTTATAGTAATGGAATTGACCTGAACGCGTGATACGTGCATATATGTAACATTCGTAGCAAGTGCATGGCCCGTAATATGTATTTGTATTGCACGTAGCAACGTATCCACGGAGAACGTCTATAAGCGCTGCAGTATAGATATTCGTAATTTACAGCCTGGTGAATGATAAAAGTCTACAATTCTCAGAGCAGGTACCCTTTTCCGTTGGATTCGAGCAGCAAACGCGCGGGCGGACTCGCACGCCTCTCTCGGTGCATAGGTGATGCATTCACGTAGCTGTATGCATCTATGCACCAGAATTGCATTGGTATTGAGTGCAGTCGGGTTCACAAACATTGTAACGTGGTCATAGATGTTAATCTGCCACATAATTGCGCCTATCTGGCCTCTTATTTATTGCCCGCGTTTTCTGTCGTGCACAATTTTCATCGTGCCGCTCCAATTATTACCCAACTGACCAGTGCAGCAATGCGCCAAAGTGCCAATGACGCAAAGACCCAAGTGACTTGCGCAAGGCCGATGTGACCGTGCAAATTGAATTTGCGAATTTGGCGCTAGCGAAGAAATAATAATTGGCCGTTCGTCAGAACACAAGTAGACGAGCGAGTACGGCTGAGAAAGATATTTTCGACAAAAGTCTTCTCTGTGCTTGAGCAGAAATATTTATGCAGTCGTCGCGCAGTCGCGCTATTGACACCCAAATAAGAAAACAAGCGAGAAATGTTTCCACGTACCAAAAATACAGACGGCCATTATCGGATGTCCTCACGATTATTCGACAAGCTTTGTATGCACGATAGAACGAATATCTGCTTAGTAACCAGAGAAAGAACGAAAATAGAGAATGAAACGAGAGAGAGAGAGTGAGAAACTCCGAGAATAAAATTCAAAGTAAATCCAGACTGCCTTAACCTCCAAATAATATTCATCGACTAAAGATATTAAGTATCTATGCTATCCAACTAACCTCAACCGACTTTGACTCGTTCGTTAAGGATCGTGAATTCAAGGTAAAGCGACACGCCAAGTCGCGTGCATAGTTCGACCTCAGGCCACCGTTTCCATCGTCGTATTAAGATCGCCGTTAACTTCCATCCGTGAATTCCGATGCCCGTGTGATTTCGCAGGAATGCAAACTCCGCGCCTGCGGTCAGAGCGCCATACTTAATCCGTTGTATATCCGCCCGATTTCGTTTCAATGTAAATTGCTCGCCAAGACTTTAACGTTATTACGTTAAGAGTCAGCGCGCGTATCGTCCCGGTATGCCTGCGTAATGACAGTGCGGAATAGAAACGCCTTGACCGTCGCCGCGATCTCCTATTTTTTTCTCGTCCTTCCGTTCCTTTTACTTGTATTATTTGTCTCTTCTTTCCATCGCTCAAAATCGCTGACTCACCTGTACACAAAGTACACGTTATTCGTGATAGCCAAGATACATCTTCACGTTGACGACTGCTACGGTCAGGCGTAAACGGAATCAAAGTATTACACGTTTTTCGTACAGTCGTAAATGAGGACTCGGTGCTAACTGTACTTGCAGACGATCAATATTTTCCCGACACGTCAAAATATAGAAAAATCTCGTATTATAATTTAAACCAATAAACACGACTTACGTCTAGACTCTAAAAGTCAAGGTCGTAGCTCTGAACGTTCTTGCATCTACAGTCTACGCTCCAGTCCGCTATTACGCAATCCGATCGTTACAATTAATAAAGACGAAATTTCACAAACTCCACGAAAATTCACAGTTCCCACAATTCCACTTTTTTATTCGAATACATTTGTATGCGGCACACGCGTCGAGTCTGTTAGCAAGGATTTTAACCGAAAAAAAAAAAAAAAAACATTTCCACGTGACAAGAGTTTTTCAAGCGTCCTCGTCTCATATATATGTAAATACATATATACACACATGACTATTCCCTTCAGAGTCACAGACGGTGCATTCGAAACGTGCGAATGCACTTGAAATAACCTAAACGAAGTATTCGTCGTGCTTTAATTTCATCCAAGCGTCATAGGCGACTAACGAAGCTCGCAGCAGCGTTCAGCGGCCATACGGCGAACTACCCTTGGCATCTCGGTCATTCCTCGTCAATAAAAACTTACGATACCTCCTTTCAGTTACAGTAACTCCTCTCCGTAATACACAAAGAAGTATCATACTCGTTGCACAACATGTGCCGATCGTTAAAATATTTCCTAGTTACTGCAAGGAGGAAGTGGGAAGTCGAGATGGCCGTAAGGTGGCCTCAGCGGGACACCCGCGACACTGAAAGCGTCGACCTCGGCACTGAGCGAATGAAAAAATAAAAACGTACAGAAAAAAAAATACATAAAAAAAATCAATTCATCCGGTACGATATAGACTTAAGAATTTTCTGTTCCGTACATACAAGTGCATATGCACTTCATGTACATATATATATACACATATAAACACACTGCACTTTTTTTTTCTCTTTCACTTCTCCATACCGAGATGCATTTAAAAGTGCATTCGCGATGCATCCACGCACCGATGAACGTAACGCCGTAACGCGAGATGAGAATCCACGTTGACTTTCCAAAGTGTTAACGCGTGCCAGACGTGAAAGGTCCTATCCGCGTCCCGAGGAAGACATTCGCAGAGAGACCGTCGTCACGGGAAAGTCCTTGTCGTTCAATTAAACATTAATAATATGAAGCAGATAGCTTTCTTCTTAATTGTGACCCAGATCGCGGCTCTATACCCCCAGGGGAAGATATACTTGAAGCCTATAGTCCATTTGCCTGACGTGTACGAGACGAAAGAAAGAAATATTAAGGGAAGATAAAGAAAGATGACAATTTTTTTTTTTAGAATTTATGAAAATTACCTGCTGCATTTTTTTATTAAAAAAAAGTGTTTTTTCAGAATGCAGTGTATATAGGTAGCATCTGCTTAATGATTCTACCGAGACTCTCGTTTTATGGTACAGACTGTGCTGTCTTCTTCTTCTATCTGGTTGTACCGCACCTGAATACTTCTTTTTTATCTGTTTCTGTACGGGCCGATCCGCATCGATTTGCTCGGCTCGCGAAAGAAACGGCTAGAATGACGATAGATACCTACGACTATTCCTCTATTCCCACGGTCGCGCACCTCGGACTCATTCGACTTGGCTTTCAGCCATTTCACTCGGTCAGCCGGCTGATCCTTGCGACGTATTTTTACAGATTTTTCGACGACCGCTCCTGAATTTAGTATTGATTATGAAATTCAATTGTAAGGAAAATTCTGTAAAGTCGATAAAGAAAGTAAAGTAAAGAGACGGTATTTGATATTTTTAAAAAAAATTTTATCAATTTAACACTCGCAATAAAGATTCGATTGAAACGGAAAGCATCGCTGCTATTCATCCAATAACTAAGAGACTTTCAATGTAGGACAAGAATACCGTAGTAACGAGCAAGAGGTATTATCCACTGACGTCACAGTCTTGAATTATTACCGAAAATAATCGATTGACGTCGCTTTCGCGATTTTGCAAGGCTTTCGTCAAGAATCTTGTGAATTCACTTTTTTTTCCCTTATCCTATTAAAAATACGTTCGTAACGATCTGCACGAGAGTCTCGAAGGGCTTCTACTGTACGATGCACCCTTAATGCCCATACGTACATTAACTAGCTGATGAGACTGGAGAGCAAGTTAACGCGCCACCTCACTCCGGCTCAATTTCCTTATGGCGGTTCTCAAGGAAGTTGCTAGGCTTCGTGAGACTCTGCCTCGTTAATTAAAAGTTTAAAGGCGAGCGAAAGCCTCGCGGTGCACGCGACTCGATTAGCGTTTAGTAAATGTTCCACGACGAATTGGACCTACTGGCTGTAGAAGATTCCTGCACGAATCAGGTTAAATTGCATATAGCCCCGTGCCATTCGCGCTGAGTATCGCTCACCTGTATGAAAGCGGCTGGTTAATAAATATCGGAATTACGTTTACGGTATAAACGAATAAGAATCGATGCACTTTGAACCATGAAATTCATTTTATTTTGGAAAAAAGTTTCCGTCTCCAAATAATCGGATGCAGCTGACCGATCGTTTAACAGTGCGACACGATAGTAACATTCTTCGCGCGAATACCAATGCTTTAGTAAAGCATAGAAGTTCCACCACGGTTATCTCCGTTCTGATCTGATGATGCAAAGTGTCAGCTTTCGTATTTTCTAGTTTTAATAATTTTTGAAAATTATTTGATAAATCGTTCTTTTTCTTTTATTCTCGACGACCTTGCCTTCGATTTTCAAAACGATTGTGGGTGTTGCGTAACACGAATAAAAAAATTCCCACGAATTCCAATACGTGCTTCAGGATCTTGTGATGTATGATAATAGACACACACGCAGGTTACAGGATATATTGGAAGCTGTATTATATGGTGATATGCATGTTTATATATATATATATATATATATATATACCTATATGATCCCGGGCCAAGGACGTGGTCCCACGGATTCAATTGAATAGAACTGAACCCGACTCAAGTGAGCTGAACTCGCCTCACTTTCGTTTTGTTCCTTATATTCAATTGGCGGCCGCGTTCCACGGAATGGCAAGGACCTCGACGCCGACGCCGACGCCGCTCTTCGAATTACTATTACGGATGATGCGAACCTTACGGAGCCACCGTAGACTGAGGCACGACTCACTTTCGCTTTGTTCTTTATTGGATCCCAGCCGCATTCCATGAATGGCAAGGACCCCGTCTACCTGCGCGATCAGGAAGATCATACTTTATTATCCACGATATCAATATAACAATGCATAAATAACTTATAAGAAAAAAGAAAAAAGAACACTCCATTTCGTCAAATTTCAACTTAGGGAATCGAATAGAAAAGTTTTTTATTCGCGCAATTAGTCGCCGGCCGATCCACGTTGTAACGCACAGACAAGATCCAGTAGTGAGGCAAAGGACTGGCAAAGCGACCAGGAAGAAGAGTCAAAAGAAAGAAGAAAGAATAAAAAACAAGTTGCCAGAGAAGAAGAGACGGTCTCTCAGACTTTATAGCTGAAGGCGGTCATTAGGATCTCTTATAGCTCGGATTGCGGACTCGTGGAGTCATGGCTCATGGGATCCCATGGAAACCCCATAGAAGCAACAGTCTACCCATGATCCTCCAGGAAGCCTAACCTCAAAGTACGTCGATTTAACATCGTTTGGCTTCTACGTCCCGAGGATGTACGTACGGAAGTCACCAGAGTACCCGATCCTTGTCACGATTTTACACAAGATTTTGCTCCCGGGGTTAAAGGCTCCATTTAAAGATCGTCTTAAAGTGCGCTCGTGCACACAGTGCGCGGACTTAGGAGTCGGCATTCTGCGGTTACTTTCCCCTGACACAGATTCGTACGCACCGGCGTGCGCGCATGCGCACAACGTCGCGCTTACGGCGGGCTGTCAAGTATGTAAAACCGATCAGTATGCCACACGCGTGGACCGCAGAAGGCTGTGTATTTATCTGGCACACGCATAAAATGAACAAGGCCCAAGAGAAGGCTTCTCGGGCATCCACGTATGTCCGCATCTTTAATATGCGATAATACGTGTGTGTTTGCATGTAGCTTACCTAGCACGCTGGATAGAATAAGAAAGTCACGCGGTTCCCGTGAATCCTTACGGTAGCCAGGGGCCTTCTACGTTGCGCATACCTTTTCATTCTTTCTCGTCTCATTAATCCAAGTGCACAGCGACGACACCATATCCAATCACTACGCATTTCTTGAATATTTATTCTCGACGCTCCTGTCCTCAATGGCTGCGTACCCATACGCACATACGTAACTGCCCACATATCCCATACGACATTCTCACGGTTTACACAAATATCCCAATACGACAACTTTATTCTGAAATCTATGAATGGCCTGAGACCCAAAGATTCGGCCCGACTTGCATAATAATCACTGGTTAAATACCACATAAAATTATTCCCTCTTTACCGACATCCCGTCGCTACATAGAAAACGAAACGTCATTGGCCCGTTGAAATCTCGCTTCAGACGAATTCTAATCAGTCTCGAACTGCACCGAGCGTATTAAAAATCACCATACGATGCATCTGCGAGACAGGTATGTCTTAATAAATGTGTTCCAACTAAAACAGATATTTTTCGTCAATTTTCTAAATTACAAATATTCACATAGACGGGATAAGATCGAACTATCGAACCATTCGAGAAAAGGTCGTCAGCCAGGAATGCAAAAGCTGACACCAGTCCATTTATCTATGCGTATCTAGACGGCAGATCGAATCTCATTACTATTCAAATATTCCACTTTTTCGTCGACATTCTAACAAGAAAGCGTCAGCAGTCGCTTGCATTTCGTCCCAAGACAAGTGAGACTTTGAATATACGTATACGAAAAGTAGAATCGACTATTCAAGATTTAACCTATACCGAATGCCTGCATAGGTTAATCGCACGCAACATACTATACCTATAGAATTTGCCATAGGTTCATAAACACGCTTGAAGGTAACAACCGACCGATCTGATTTTCTACTAATCAATAAATTTAAAAAATCGTACCACTGACCCATTGAACTTTACAGTTAGATGAAACAATTTAATTTATTCAATGCTCATACTATATATATTTTTAATTACTTAACGAGCTGGCAGAAATATATGCAAATATCTGAATTCGCCGTTACACGTATTTTAAGTATAAGAAATTTAAAGACCCGTTTCCCGCCAATTATCAAGTACCTCCTCCGCCCCCCCCCCTCCACCCCTCTCACCGCGCAAAATAAAACCGACTTCCCGGTGAGACCAGGATCACTCGTTACCCTATTACGCGAATATAAATTTCCCATTTATCTATGTAAGATTGCAAAATGTAAAATGCAAACAATCAAACGTGCCTTAGGAAACATGCAAAATTACCTATGTAAATTGAATAACCGCGTCTCATCAGCATTAATCATAAACTAAGCCACACCGCTCCCCATTCTCCAGCACTGGTACCAACCTAACGATACTGCGGCATACACGCGGAATTACATTAAACTACGAAAATAAGCAAGAAATAATATTTTCATAATATTCATATATATATAAACATAACATACCAACATAGCAAAGAGACCGCCCCTAGAAAAGTAAATATGTACGTCGGCACGTTATAACGTCTATCTCCCCATGTAAACTCGTAACACATGACGTAAGCAAGCAGTGTGACCAGCATCGTCGCAAAACAAAGTAAAAAAAAAATACCCCCCAAAAAAAACGGAATAAAAAAATAATGTCAAGTAACCTACACTACCTATCACACTATGATACCTTAACAATACTGCCTGATCCACACGTTTCCCCACGTTATTGCACACCGCGCTACACCCATGTTTTACAAGCATACCAGCGATAGAGAGCGTTTCCGTTTCTTGTATCAGGCAAATGACTCAGAGCTTACAGTTCCTCGTGCTTACTAATTTTCAGTACGCGTACTTTCAGTCGTAGCAGGTATAAGCGAAGGTATCGGGTACGCCAAAAATAGTAATTCTCATTGAAATGCACTATGAGCTGTATTTGCATACTAAAGTATGGCCGCCCTACGTGATATCTGAGAATCCTTCCTGACGATGCTTAAGCTCGTTTCATAATACCGTGAACATCGCAGTCGTAGGATTCGATAGGAGAATGTAAACAAACATCACGATTCGTAATGGCGCGCAAGTGTCTAACGAAGCAACGTCATGCCACGTTAACGTGCCACGGCGGTAGTAGCGTTGCTGGGGTGCAGGAGGCTTGATACTGTAAGTCATTACCCACCGTGAGTACAGTACGCAATTAATTGACGCATCGTCATATTGACTCTGGTGCTATGTAACTAGAAATATAAAATTCTGACCTCAATAAAGAAAAATGTATGATTGGTACTGTACAGAAATGCGATAGAACGTAATAACGATGGAAATGCAAGAAATTTGTAGTGCGATCAATTGAGGTGAAAATTTTGAATGTCTTTTAACCGACATCGCCCAATGTGGGCTATACATTTTTTTTATCGTGTACCCTGAGAACAGTGCGAATATCAAAAAGCGTAATCGTCCAAGAGTCTCTTATCGGGCTATGCGAATTATCAAGAGTCGTTGACAAGTTACACCTTAAACATTGCACAATCGAATTACGTCAGTAACGACTAGCTGTTGTCCTACGTCGTGACGACTTTAAGGTGAATACACAGGCATATAGCGGATATACTAAGAGCAACGTGTGATCCCGTGAGTTCGCATTGGAAAGTCCTAACCTAACGGTGCGTATAGTTTAATATTTATAAATTTAATAAATATTTATTTTATTTTATATATATATATATATATATAACCTTGCAAGATAGTAGGTTATAAGAATTTCATTAAGGTCACCTAACGAATACCTCGTTCACGGGTCCGTGGCAAGTTTACCTATTTCGCCTTAATTATAAAGACTTTATCTTACCAAGAATGAGTACACAATCAACTGAATTAACTGAATATATGACATCTCATATGACGCTCACATGAAATTCATTGCTCTACTGAATAATTTTCAAGACGTATTTAGCACTGTATAAATACTAAGATACACTCGACTTACGTAAGAACGATCGAGCGACGTGCTCTGTTTCGAATTTTATGGATTGGAAGATCCACGAGGAAGTTTTCAAAATAACCAAAGAAATCACGACAGGATTGTGCATTCGTACGATTCACTCTGTATGCGTGTATATATATGTATACACTCCTGTTAGAATTCTCGAGGATTCTAAAAGGGGCTTTGAAAATGCACTAAACGCTCACACTGACTAAATAACCGACTGACTGACTGACTGACTGACTGACTGACTGACTGACAGAAGGACGGTTTCTCTGAAAGGCACAAAAAGATGCCGAGAAATCGAGTATGCCATACGGGGAGGCGAGAGTTTATACTGCACGCTTACCGGTTACACGCAGGTACGCACTGTGCGTGTTACGGTATGCGCAGAAAAATCGAAACGCGCTCCAATTTCAATTGCATCCATTTTCAGCCAATCAGTGATCAATAGTATAAATACCAATGAGTGTCACTTACTATGGTTACTGATAGGTCACTCGGTACACCAATATAATGTGATTAACGAAAGGCGCACACTGAGCAGTATGCAGATCAATGCACATAAGTTACTAGACACTTGCAATTGGTAGTTGGATATCAAGTGGAAATAGGGCGTGCAGCCTGATTCGTATAGTCGGCAAATATGCGAGTACGTGATACGGAACGTTAAATCTTGGAAAAAAGGAAACGCGTCGACCTAACGGACGAATGTTGATTTATGTACAAAATTGGGAGACTGTGTCAGGACTTTGAATATATATATATACGCGCGCGCAGGAGAGAGTGAGAGAGAAAACAAAATTTTCTTCAAATAATCTCATCTTGTTCTGAAAGTTACTGTATGTACGTGCGCGTATGGACACTTGTGTGTAAAAGAAATAACATGCTTCGGTTGGCGTATCCGGCACGTGCGAGAGGCACACGCGGTATATTGGGAGAAAATGAAAGACGTGTTCCGGGCATGGACATGAAAGTCAGAATCGATATTAATATATGTAACGACCGACTGTTAAAATCTAGGGAGCGAAATTTTTCTTTTCGAAAATCATATTTCACTTGGCTTGAAACTGAGATTTCGTGACTGTCGATTAAGCATTAAGGTGAATTTTTAGCTAAACGTTTTTTAAGAGCGGATTAACTGTAGTTTTATTAATTGAAAAAAAAAAAATACCAGTAAGTTCCGTGTGACGGTTATGTACGTCAATGCTCGTTACTCATTACGGTTAAAGCGTGGAATACGTTTATGCGATTATAATGGCTGACGGGATAAAACGGCAAGATTTTTCAAACTTATATCTCTAACACTTAATAATATGACAGTCACTGTTTATGCTTGTAAATCAAACGCTAATAAAATGGCAAACGATTTTTTTCACATCGATGACGCTCAGCCTTCGATTTATTTAAATTCATAATTCGCACTACGCACGAGCCTAACCTTTAAATCGATAGAAGTAGGAATTACGTGTAGAATATAAACACGTACGTAATATAAATACATTACAGCGTAAAGCCAATGGCTATTTTATCATTCCCATGCTAGTACAAAGATAATAAGTCCCGGAAAATAAATCTTATTAGACACCAGTAATTACAAGTCTCGAGAATGCATTTACATCCCGACGTATGCCTTATGTAATATTACTAAATTAATAAAATTATAATAAATCATCCTACCACAGGTATCTCTGTTAATGTCGTGCGATACTTGTAAACTGCTTGATAAATAATCCACTACGACAGTCCGACGCTGTAAACAGACCTCTGATCCTTTCTCCAAATACAGAGCGTTCCAATAAGGTCTACCAATAGTAGACCAAACAGGCCGCCACCACAAATGCTGTCTCATCCCAATCAACGATCAAACGATTTCTTAATCCATCGATCTGAAAGACTTCGACGAGATCGGATACCCGTTTTGTGGGTGGATCGATAGGTAAATGTCTATACCGAAGACAGCAACGATATCTTGCATTCATCGAAGCGCATCCATGGCGTGACATTAAAAAAGAAAAGGATATTTTATCCCAATAAACACTTACCAAGATCGCACTGTATTTCCGTTGCGCAACGTTCAATCCAACACAAAATTCACAAAGGGTTTGAGTCTCGATGAAAATAATGTCGTCAAAAAAAAAATGGGAAACACAAGAAACAATCGCACGGCCAAATATTACAATTCACTGTAAAGCTTTCAATTGGGCAACGGTCGTGCACTCGCGACAAAAAAATGGCTGTCGAAATTTGTATTCACTAGTCCCACGGGCACGAATGTTTTCCGTTGTTACTGATGGGTCACTGGTATTGTTATTGTATTCCACGCGTGTACTGCGCGATGGATAAAATTGTGTTTACATCGCTCAAGCCCGAGAACCGGCGGAGATGCGACCTCTACGGCGTCTCGGAGGCAAGTGTGACTCCACTTCTCCGAGACGTAGAACCGGGATTAGCCAGAGAGTTGCTATTCTCCCTCTATAGTCTTATACCATTGCCACTCACTCGCTCGCTCTCTCGCTCATTTAGTTGCTTGCTCACTCACTCACTAATACTTGCTCCCACTAACAGTCTACTCTTTCCCCACCATTATAAGCCCCTTCCTCCATTTTACCTACCACCTTCCTACTACCAATTTCCTCTTATTCGTTTACCTTTCCTTCCTTCGCCTTCTTTCAGATTCCTCGGCGTAACCTCTTATCGTGCCGCTTAGCGCTACCACGAGTAACGCACATACATTATTATCAAGCCTGCCGCCATTTTCGAGAACTTATCGTGTCAAACAAACGGAAATGCCTGGCGTACTTTTTTCTTTTTTGTCTATCTTTTTATTCTTTATTATAACACAGACACCATAGCAGGTACATTTACGTGGAGTGAAGATGAGTTATAATGGGACGGAGTCAGGAGTCTCTGGAATCCCAGGAGAAGGACTATTATTTTAACACGCTAGACTACCCTCTGACGTGGACCAATGATCATCCTTAGAATTTGCCATGGCTGCTGCCATCCTCTTCTTTGGTACCTGAGATTCTACTTCGCGGAATTACACGTGGAGCAATGAGAAAGCCAGTCGGAATCTTTTCAGTCCGGACCAATCCTTCTATACCGATACACGATACAAGTCTTACGCTTATTTAGACATGCCTTCAGGGTGGTCCATCTTCACACGATCTACAATTCAAATAATAAAATTAATAAAACACCTACATAACCCGCACGAATATTATTTCCAATAACAAGTAACAAAAATATTTATTTCTCAACAATCCTAAACTGTAACACAAAAATAAATAATGATAAAATGACAAACGTCAGTAAATAAGTGGGACGCCGTAGTCTTAAAGAAAAAGATAATAAAAATCTTCCACTTAAATCCCTTTGTCCAAGCAACCCTTGAGAGACGAAAGTTACGTTCAAAAGTACAAAGGAATAGAAAATCCAAGGATTCAGATAAAAGAGGCCGTACGATCTGTTCTTTCGAATAAAACCTGGAAATGCTCTTCGCTCTTGTGTTTTATTAAAAGGCAAGTTCGCCGCTGCGTTCATAGTCCTTCGCCTGGCAGCAATAGCAACAGCAATAGCAGATACACTCCCATACACACGTTATTCCCATACGTACGTTTCTTCTTGCACCGTAACACCAACAACGTCCGGCCACCATGGCTCGACTTTTTTGGTCGTTCACGCTGGCACTGACCTACCGCACGCCCGGCTCTGTCGCCTCTGAAAGTACTTTCCACTCAAGGTCACGATATCGCTTTAACTCTTCGACGGAAGTCAGCCATTCCCTACTGCCACTTTTTTTATTACACCTTTCTTCTCGCGGTACACGATATCTCTGATGCCCATATACTACGTATGTACACTTTTGCATGGATACATACGTATATACACTGTGCACAATTCGTATTGTAAAATTATCATTGAATATTTCGTACACGCCACTTCCAGCTTTATGGATACAATGGACTTCTATTGTCTTGTGAAATTTCTGTGTGATTAATTTTACATTGTCTAATTGTAAGAATACTTTTTTTTTGTTTAGTAGACTCATGCATGAATTTACGATTGTATATGATGGTATTGCTTTAGGAAATTATGTACGCGGTATGACCGTATGCGTGCCTGTGATTTCACTCTGTGATGCTCATTGTCCCTGGTCACATAAATAGTAGGCGGTATGGAAAAAGTATTTTTCCACGGTTCACGAGGGAAAATAAGAAATCGAGAGGGATATACGAATACGGGCCTAGTTGTACTATATGGGAATTTATGCAAAGAATAGTCAAACAATAAGGTAGATTGTTGCGACAGTATTCTTGCCAGATGGCTCTGAAGATCTTTTGCCTACGCAACGTCCTCGAACCGTTGAGCCTTTGAAAGACATTTACTAGGCGCGACTCCGATCTTTGTGTTCTTCGATTGTTTGCAACGCTCGTGAAACGGATTTTCTTTTTACTTCCATGCAAACTGTTATTACCGTTGAATGTAAAAGTGGCGTGTTTGATAAAGGAATAAAATTTTTAGCATCGTTAGTGGTCAAAATATAAATACAAATGACGTCATTACTCATGGCTGTAAGTAGACATTAGCATTTTTGAATATTTTGTATTTTATCAGTCAAAACATTGCATTTTTTGAGGTTATTGTTGAAATATTCAAGTGAAACGTAGTATACATAGTTTAAAATGTATTTATTGCTGAAATTTTTAATTAATATCTTTGTAATTATCAATCTTCCATGCGGAGATTAATAGATGATTGATTTATTGGAATTTATATAAGGATAATGTTCAGTTTTTACTTCGATATTTGTAATCGTCATTAAATATTTTTTTTACGTTAGCTACGCAAAGGATCGGACACACCTATCCTGACACCTTACTTCGAAGACAAAGAATTGCAAATGGACACCGAGGTCCTTAGTACAGGCTTATCAGCGATATCGGTGAAAGGATACGACGCCGGTGATCCCAAAGGATACATCGGTCTCAGAGCGAGGAATTCTTTCAGAAGTGTACATCGACCGGATCTTTCAAAGCTGAAAAATTGGGCTGGAAGTCACACAGGTCGGAAGTTGGATAATTTTGAAAATGGTCCCGGATGTTCAACATTACCAATCAATGACGATTCTGGGACAGAATTAGTCGAAGGCAATCAGTTGACTGTAAGCTGGTTTCCAAAATACATTTTTTGAAGGACTTTTCTAAGATTTTGAGATAGTCTAGCTTGATCTTGGTTATATGAAGTCTTTAGTATTAGGATGGGTCAGTTTCGTGATTACAGCTGTTGTAGATGAGAGTTATTAATTATAAACTGACAAATTGCGAACAGGAATAACGTTTTAAGAAGGCCGTAGAAGAGAACTGTTGGAATTTACAATGATTTCTGTAAAAAAGGCATATATGTGGGAATGGCGTTACAATAATATTACAGTCATTGCTTTTCCCTGACCTCGTGAAATCTTGTTTTCCTCAATATTCCTTTAGGAAGTTGCAAGATGGTTGAATTAATTATTACTTCTCACACGTAGCTGATTCATGCTACCGTCGATGAAACCGCTGACATAGATGATGATGACGAATCAATGTACATTTCGGAACCGAGGACTACACAGTTTAGTGATAATGATTTGGATGAGAATACAAATTTGCACAAGTGCCGAGCTGAATTTTGTGTTACTATTGGAAGCACTGATCGGAATTTAAGATATGGTATGAAGATTACATCTGTATAAATTATTCTTTGTTAGGGTATGATTTAATTAAATTTAAAGGTAGTACTGGACATATTGAACATATTGGTATGGCATCTGTTCAAGAGGAACATAATGAAAGAAGTACTACAGGTTTATGAAAATTTTTGATCAAATCTAAATTAGTCATAATTCATTTTGATCGTAAAACTGGACGTAACAGGCATAAAATATTTATTTTCAGAAATTCAATTGTAGCAGCAAGTGCCATTCTACTATAATGAAAGGTGTTTGTTTAGTGTTAAAATTATACGAGTTGAAATATGAAACATTTAATGAATAATATGAAATACTATTAAATCAAGAGAGAGTAACGTACGTTTACATACGTTCGCTTTAATCAATATTCTAAAGCAAGAGGTTTTCTACAATACATAGATTCCTATGAGAATCATCAAATTAATTGTATGGAGGCCACTTCCACTGGTTTGGTGGCTCCAGCAGCTGAGGCTGCTCCCATGGTTTCCACTCAGCCATGTTTCGAGCCAAACGTAACTCGTTTTCAGCTTGCACTATTAGTTCCTCGATTTGACCACATCCAATCTTGGCTTCAACATCTCTCCAGTCAGGATTCTGAAATAGGTTTTATTCTTTTTAATTATTTCATTGAATACTAATACTATATTTTAGTATTAAATTAAAATATTACATTCTTCAGAATGGCTGCTCGTTTTCTTATAATCTCTTCAGTTTGCTGCTTGTATGCAGACTCCTGTGGCAATTTCTCGAGGGCACGAAAAAGTTTGCTGTACACCATTGCTAGAAAATAATGAGGATTTGGAGACACAGTAAGTCCTGTCAATCGAGTGCTCTGTAATAAAATTTACAAAATATTAATTTGATATAGTAATTCAGTAACAATAAGTCAACAATAAAACTAAAAGAACAGAAAGGTTATGTTGTGTTGTGTAATCAGTATAGAAAAGTTAACTTTTAAAAATTAGAACATTCAACAATACAACTAAAATAAAATGTATATCAATAATGACATACTGAAACAAGTGATTATTTACCTTCTTCAAAGCTCCTGCCATTTTAAAGAGCTTCAATATTACCCTTTACAAATAGTCGGTCTCCCGACAACGTTCCGAATATAAATGAAAGTAAACGAGAGCAAACTACGAATTGATTTCCAGATGGCGCCATGAGCACCATCGACTCGATGACGTTCTACACCAAAAAACGAGAACATTAAAAAAAAACTGTAATTTTTATTACTATTACAATATTACTTCATCTCTCTAAGTTTGTGCTTAATTTTATTACCTATACTCCTTCCCATACCCTGAAATTCGTATCAAAACATGGATGATAGAATCCACAAGTGTTTTATCTACTCTCAACTCGATTTCAAGTAATTCATTCACACGGGACATTCCAAAAGACAAAGAACATATTAAAGTAGAATGTTTATTTATTTTTTTCACGATCAAGTGTGTTTATCGGTTGGATTTGGCAACACGTTCGAGTTCGTCCTTCTTCTTGATCGCATAAGAGTTCGACGAACCCTTGGCAGCGTTAATGAGTTCGTCCGCTAAGCATTCAGCAATTGTTTTGATATTACGGAAAGCGGCTTCACGTGCACCGGTACACAGCAGCCAGATTGCTTGGTTAACACGACGTAGAGGAGAGACGTCGACTGCTTGACGACGTACAGTACCGGCACGACCGATACGCGTGGAATCTTCCCTGGGACCAGAATTGATGATTGCAGTCACAAGAACCTAAGAAAGGCAGATAAGAAATGCAAAATTATTAAAAAGTTCTTTGACAACATTTAATGGTAACATAGTTCACGTAGAATAGAAGCAGCTACCTGAAGAGGATTTTCACCAGTAAGCAAGTGAATGATCTCAAAAGCGTGTTTTACAATTCGAACAGCCATCAATTTCTTGCCGTTATTTCTTCCATGCATCATCAAGGAGTTGGTAAGACGCTCAACAATGGGGCACTGTGCTTTGCGGAAACGCTTTGCAGCATAACGTCCAGCTGAATGAGGCAGGTACTTTGCATTTTTCTCCTTAACTGCAATGTAATCCTGGACAGATAAGTCTCCTACTTGTACATCATCGCAGTTCCAACGTCCAAAAAGTTTTATTTCAGGCAAATCTGCAGATAGTGCAACAGGCAATGGATCTGTGTACGTCATCGCAGCATCCTCAAATGTCTCCAAGTCTGCCATGGTTCACCTAAAATATAAAATAAATTTAATGAAATTGGAAATTATACTGAGTAATTTCATATGGTTATAATCTTATAATGGATGAAGAAAAAGCAATTATTTCTGATAACATTTAATACTATAAGAGAGATATAATATTGCTTCAAATTCTATGTAAATACTAAATAATTGATAGTCTAATACTCATAAGTAACGTTGTTTTCATCTCATGAGTTTACACGAAATCATACTTATATGAATCATATGTAAATGTCAAACAGGTAGGTACAATTGTAAAAAATGAATGAAAATTGCCATTATCATTTTCTGCAAAATTAAAAGAGAAAATAAACGTCAGATGCACGTCTTATTAATACACCCAAGTGAAATATTAATAAATAATGCTCTCTAAAATTAACAAAATTATCTATCTAACAATTTTATAGTATTTTGGATATCGTCAAAGGTTGTCGTCATTTAAAAAAATAATCCTTCAATCACATAATGCAATTGCAAAAAAGCTATGAATAAGTTGGAAATTTCAACAATATCGCGCAGAGAAAAACAATGGGGAAAACATGCGGCCATGTGGTCTGAGGAATGGGCACGGGACAGATTCATCCAAGAAAAATATTAACAAATTCGATACGCACAGACACTAAACTCCTCTTAGTTAATCCTGGCACTTTATATATCGTTGCGAGACACTCAAAATATAAAAAATACGGCGAGACTACTTAAAATCTTACCCTATAGTATACACTCACGTCTTCGTCAGAGCAAGCGTGAACCGGAAAAGGCCATGACACTGTTGGCAGCCAGTCCAGTGATTACCGGATTCCCCTATAATAGTCAAATGAGTGATTATTCTTATAAAACCAATTGTAACGTTAAATACAATGTACGTGAATCAATGATTCATAAATTACTACAGCTACCACTTGATGAACGTCTATTTCGTACATATTTTTTCAATAAATACAGCAAATAATTGTACTTAAATATCTTATTTTAAAAATGAAAAAGAAATGAAATGCCTATCACGTAGTCCTAAAACTAAGCTATAGGATTGGTTGATTCGCGGCCATTTTATTTCCATAACGAATCAGAACGCAGCTCTAACGGTAAAGCAAACCTTCCTGCTCGTCGTCCTGGATTGTTAAAATATTAAGAAAAGGCATATAATTTACACAAACAATGAAATTGCCTAATTTAACAAAGACCTTCCCTCAGAAAAAGTTTCCCCAAGTACAAACGTTCTTACTTATTAATTATCGACATTTATCACCAAGAATGTATCGTTGGAAGCTAATTCTCGTATATGAATGTGCAAGTTCCCCGATTTAGCAAGAGATGGCAGCAGTATCAAACGGCAACCCAAGTCCCTTCGTTATTTCAATTGACCAGCTTTACATAAATATTAATTTTCCCATTAGTATAGACGATTTTAATAATCCTCAACAGTATAATTCTTTAATACCAGCATATTAAATCATCATAACGATTCCGTACCATTTATATAATCTCCTTGAAGAAGTGCCATCTCATAACCGTCAAACGCAACCGTCATCAATTCACATTCCTCCAAATATCCATTCAGCGATTACTACGCGTTCAACTCTATACACACTAATGAAGTTTATAACAAAATATTTCATCAAGAGCGTTAATTCACACGAATTTATCAAGAGAATCGTACGAGTCAAATCATTAGAGAGATTGCAATTATCCAATCAGCAGAAACACAGGTGGAAACGTTGCAACGTATGGAACCTGTCCGATTGATGTACATTTGTGGCTATTCGGCCTCGCGCAAGAGAATACGTCTGGTACGGTAATTATCGATACATTTCTCGTGAAGCAGTGGTTAATTGCATGTTAGTACGGCAGCCATTACGTTTGCAGGACATTATTACATTCGTGAAAAGCATAATTACGCGTGCTATTACTAGTTAATACACATAACCAAAACGTTACCGACAATCAGATATTCGAAACGATCTTATGGTCGTAAATGTCGTTAACCATCCAAATGGCAGTCCAGTATTTTTCCGCCCGTCGAAGCACGAACAGGGCTTTTTTTTCTCTTTTCAGGTTAATCGTAAAACTAGAAATTCGTCGCATATACGAGCGTGGACCTTAGACTGAAGAAAGAGGACAGGCAATTTAGAAAATTTCTCAAGAACCACATACGTACAGCATACAAGATTAAACATTAGACTCTACGAGTTGAACAAGTAACGACGAAGTAAGTTCCTCTCGTATTTACGTTAAGCTTTCGTTTTTATGAATGACAGCAACTTATAGGTACATTGATGATCGTTGCGTAACGCTTATTCGCTATTGGCCATTAGGACTGAACGAAATGTCCCCGTCAAGGCCCTAAGCAGCTTTATCCTTGCCATTTCGCAGTAAATAATGTCGTTAGAGCATATTTGTCGTTAATATCGGGAACGATGCTCGTAATCAAAAATAAATTCCGGCCCGTTCGACGGCAGTCGATGGTTGGGAGATAAATTTTACTCATGGCCGAGTCGTAAAAGCAGGTAGCGTCGACGACGTTCCCTGGATTTTACCGCTCCGTCGGAAATAGTTAATTCAATAAACCCGCTCGTTAAAGTAGCATTAAAAACCCTCGGAAATTATACATACTAGAGTTGCTTGTACCACGAACACTCGCGACGCCCTGAAAAACCCCTGTTATTCGTATTCGTACCTCCTATCCGGGTATTCCCTTCGTGTTTCGTGCTACTGTACTAGGTGAACGTAGAGCTCCGCAGGGTTCAGACCCTCGGAGTAAACGAACGGATTTGCATAATGAATACGATTTACCTCGTGTTACAACCAAACCCTCGTTCTTTTATTATTCTCTGTGGGCTTCCCGCGAGAGATATCGATATTTACCCCTGAATAGTCGTGAATAAAATTGTTGAAAGTTGAACTGCGAGTGGTAGGAAAAGGACTGAAAAACTTTTTGTAAAGTCCCCAAGCAGAATGATAATGAACTAATTTTTTTTTTTCAGAGCATTATTACGTCGATAAGGGATTGGTGATTGGTGACAACGACAGCTTTAATCACCGTGGTACATAAAGAAGTAGATAACCGAGCAGATTCTTCGCCTGGATTGATAATGATAGCCGTTTAAAAAATGACACCGATTAATTGCTCCCCTCTGCATGCGTATACATGGCTGTGATATAGACGTGGCTGTAAGTATATACATATTATACCATAGACGCGTATGGTTATAGTACAGAGAAATTATGAGGACTATGGTTATTATCAGTCGTGAATTAAAATTCTCTCGTGAACGACGCTCGTATCCTCTTAACGACATCGTAATGTCTACGTGTCGCGAAAGCGAAAAAAGAATCACACCGTCCCACGCCCTTGCAAGGCTTTAATGGCGGCACTCAAAGTGGACGTTATTCGACGCACGAGGCACTTTATGCAGAAACAATCAATGTTCTCCTTCTTCGCTCACAATCGTGATGTTTCTAATTAATTTGATAAAATTCAAGTAGCGACAGTGACGACAGGGTGCCTTATGTGTCTTCTACGTAGTATAATGTATACGATATTATATACTTGTATAAGAGAGAGATAGAAAGAGAGAGAAAGAGAGGGAGAGAGACAGAGAGAACGTTGAGCTTTTCGCAGGGTAGTATTCGATCGATAAAGCGAATGGCTACAATAAAGAAGACAGCGCCTCTGGTGTCACGTAGAATCCACAAACTTGAAAATTCTGTAGTACCGGCAGAATAATATTTCACATAATAATTTTATCGGTTCAGGAAAATGTTACCGATCTTACTGATTGTGCATACGTAAGTACTGTTACCATAAAAGGGTAATGCCTGAGTTATTTTAAAGGTTAGGGTTAGGTTGGATTACGTTCAATCGACTTCAGTATCCAGATGAGCCATAACGTCTAAAGGTTGTCTTGAAAATGTCGAGTGAGACGGAAGTTGCCTTTTAGATGACTTAAAGATGACTCGGATGTCTGGGCACATACGTGTATGTACGTACAAATTATTTATATAACGAATAGAAGTCAGTAAACTGTATCGAGCGTGAAGTAAGGAGAATTTAATGTAACGCCTGAGATTATATAACCGCTGGTTTCAGATCCATTGGGAGACACGGGGAATCCCCGGTTGAGTTTGATGGCATCGAACGTGATTAATCCAACGGATAAAGGAACGAGTGTGGAACAAATCGAGGAATCAACGAGAGGACGATGAGAGGGATGACAATTTTAAGTTGTAACGTATCTATCTGTATACCCTTGTATACGTTACACTTATACAAAATGCCAAGTGTCAGGAAGAGCAGCAAGAATCGCTGTCCGAATATCCGGGACAATCCGCTCTATAATCCTTGTTATTCGAATGGTCCCCTGTCGTCGGTTTTGGGGTCCTTTCGATAGGGTGGCTAAGAGGGTCGAGGGCTGAGGAACCCGAATCGTTACGAGGGTAGAAAAGCAAAAGGGGTTAGGACGAACTGGAGGAAATTTACGAGCCACCGCTCGGATTGCTAAGCCATTCGAAGTCCACTTTATTACTTTAAGTAAGAACGGATGTGGCCGCGCAAACGTTTATGTCCTTATTTTGTCATTTCTGCGATATCCTAACTTCGTGCACGTGACTGGAAGAAGGATGCAGCATCGTTAGAAAAAGATAATGAACATCGTGAGTCAATCGAAGCATCCTTTAATTTTGAAATTTCATCGCGTCCAACGACACATCCTCCCCCTGGCTGTTTTATGCGCTGGTATTAAGGGAGGCTTGACGATTACGTGTTATGCACGACACGGCAGCTGTTAACTTTCTGGCAACGTTCGTTGCATAGATAAATGACACGTGGCAATTTATGTTATTCCTGTAACCATGAATCAACAATTCTTTCGTCGTCAATGGCGCCACTCAACTAGTCAGTATACGTAGTAACGAATAGAAGATTTCAGTGAATCGCAACGAGGTAATATCCTTTCAACGAGATGGATGCAATCATGCAATTCACCATCACTTTACAAGTTAGCTCTTGTACCGTTGGTAAAGTAGATCAAACATATGGCAGCTCATAGCCTTCGCTAGTAACCGCAATCTACAACCCCAGGCACACAATACCCAGAGTGAGAAGGATGAAAGGAGATGAGTTCGTCCTTGTTGCACCAGTGGTATCTTATGGTAAGTCTATCCTCGTTACACTGCATTGGTTGGTTTTATCGGTCTCTGTTTTACCGATAGGTTCTCACTCCATTCTCTGTCTCTCTTCGCTTCCCAGTCCCTCGACAAGTTTTGGCTGTCGCTCTCGTGAGCATGCTGACTCCTTTCGTTCTCTCTCTCGCTCTCTTTGCCGATGGGATGTGGGAGATGGCTGTGGATGTGGCTGGAAGAAGAGAACGGAGGGTGCCCTGCCTGCCAAGGCAAGTTACGTTATATTCTGTGGCTTGTAGCCTCATATCGTATTATTGTCAGGTTTCACCGACAGTGGAAAGAGAAAGATAGACATAGAAAGAGATACCAGGGAAGGTCTGTTTCCTATTTGTTTTATGCCTTCCTTTACAATATTTTCCTCACTCAGAAGCACGTTCGTCCTATCCAGTGAGGTCGTCAATATAAAAGGAATCGAAATCCGTACGTATGGCCAGTCTCCGCCAATGGCACCTACTTTGTCCAATTCGATTCCAACTGCCTGCCGACCGAGCGACCTTTCCTTTATGGTTTTTCTGGACGCCCTCTACTTCCCTCCGCCATCACAGCCTTCCTTCTTCCTTTTTCCTGCTGGCAAACTACACTTTTACCGCAACACGACTACCCACACTCACGCGCGCGTATAGATATTTGAATTTTAACTGTATGCGTTTACCTTTTCCTCGCTTCCTTAGGTAATTCCACATTCATTTCTTTTTATATTCTTTACCTCGTCAATCCCAAAAGTGCTATTCTTCCAAATCAAGGTAACGTTATTGTCCCTCAAAGAAAATTTTGTTTGGTCCTGTACGTGGTGAGTCCGTAACAAACTATTAAACAATTATATTGTTTTACGCTAGTGAGCACGGAGTACGGTTGGAATTTAGATAGAAGTTGACTTAAACGAGTAAAAGATTGAAAAGCCTTCACTAACCTTTCTTTCCGTATCACTGATTGGTCATATAATTCGATGCTTCACGCTACGTGTATCCTCGCAAATTGTCCTCGGATTTGGAGACAGAGATAGCCGTGATATTTTCTTCTAGAGAGATTGTTGGCTTTAGCGTAAACTGTCCATTGTGTTATGTCAATGTTTAATTAGTGGTGTCCCTCCTGCCTTCTGTGTGAAGGAATTACTGCCAGACAGATGGCAGCAGAGGTTAATTACAATGGCGAACGATTAACGGAGCTGCTCTGTAGTCAAGATTAACTCAGACCGTCCATACCCTTCCATTATCTATATTAGTATTAGTCTATTATTGTACACAGACAATCCGATAAGACGAGTAATGGAATTTTATCATCTCGTCTAATTTATTCATCTTACAAAAAGAATATAATTTCGTCAACTCACGAAAAGTCTGCGTGCCGCTGACACTTTGGTGTTTCAAGTTTCAAAGTGCAGATGTCGCCTCGTACGTCTGAATGCCAATGAAATACGAAGTTTTACGGGCGAGACATCGAGAAAACCTGGGTCCTGATTGCGTAGGAAGTTCGCGTGCTGTAAATCAGAGATATTTATCGCCTAATTCGCTGGAAAGCTCCGCGGGGGTGAATTGTTGTCCTTTCCAATTGTATAACCCGAAGTTGAAACGAAAAAGAAGCTGAAATCCTCGTGTATTCCCGTGGCTTAACTGTTCGGTATTGAAGAGGGTGTCTCAAACTTATTTCCATTAGCCTACGGAGGGAGTGTGAGCATTCTCACTTCACCACCCTTATACCCTTCCTCCCTCTTACTTGTCATTATTTCCCATTTGCCTTTTTTTATTAAGCCCTTTCACGTTGTATTATGAAAACCACGTCGAGGGATTAAGAGGGGTTCACTGTCTTTCTCTTTTCTCTTTCCTGCACTTCACTTCTTCTCTCTCTATCTCGAACCCTCTCAATCTTCTATAGTGTGTTCTTAGTAGCACTGTCTTTCTCTATCTCTCTCTTACCTCTAGCCACTCCATACCTCTCTGTCGTTTTAGCTATGAAAAAAGTCGAGTCGTACGAGGCAGCTCGTACATATCGATTACTTGAGAACTCGCCATAAAGAGGATTCTTGGGTAACGATAAAGGGAAATGTGAATAAGAGAGGAATATAAAGAACAGAGAGAAAATGAAATGGAGCGTTATACAATAACGGTACATGTTTTATTAAAGGACAATGATACTTGCGATACTTTGATTGATATTATACATACATGTGTATATATGAATAATCAGAAGTTTTTTTCTAGGTACTTAGAAGGTGCAATAAGATTGGAAGGGCCACTTAATATTATTGATAAAAGTGACAGAGTGGATAGTCAACATGAAAATAAGGGTGGTCTGACACCGGAGCGACGAGTCCTCGACATGAGAATAATACACTGCGAGTGTTCTCAAGTTCCAGGCTTGGTAAACGGTCAGTGGTGTTCCTGCTGGATTATGAACCTTCTAAATGCGGCTGGTCTTGAACGTAGAAATAAATGTGGCACCGTATATTCAGATGGAGCACCGTTGCGAACGAGGAGTCATTCAAAAGGGAAGGGTCTTTGTTGTCGAAGGGATGAGAGGTATGAGCGAAGCTGGCGATGGCGGCGACCGCAGGGACGCTCGAGCCGAGGAGCCCTAGGGACAGCAGGGCACGAGCTGAATGGAAGGGCAAGCTGGAGGAAGAGACGTGGAAGAAGGAGAGGAAGAAGTAAACGAAGAGGAGGAAGAAGAAGAAGAAGAAGAAGAAGAAGGAGAGAGAACTGAAGGAAGCCAACGAGTGGTATGGCAGGGGGCGCCAGTGCTGGCTGCGCTACCTGACAAGTCCTTTCCTTTGTCCCTAGTCTTGCATCCGTCTCCCTTTTTTCTTATTCCAAGGCAATCCTCCTCTTTCACTATATCCGTCCTTCGCTCACTCTTGTTCTCTGTATTTCATCTTCTCCCTCCTATACCCTGTATCTCAACCATTCCGATTACCTCTGCCAGGCTGTACGCTGCTTCCCAGTCAGCAGTCTACTCTCGTGTCTCTCTTTTGTTCTGTTCTTGTCTCTCCTCTGTCTCTTCATCCTCTTTATCAACTTCTCTCTTTCTCTCTCTCAGGAGAGTATTGGTATCTTCTCACTGGTTGCAGCTCAGACACTTCCACCAGCCCACCCAGCCGGCATGTTATACTTCGGGACGAAGCCTCCGGCAAATGAGCCAGAAGAAGCTGTGCTGATGTTGTGCGGATAGAAAGGAGCCAACTTAATAATCTCAACCCTCTCAATAATCTAAAATTCCATTGCAGTAACTCACGTGTCTATTTGGTACCAGATTTTATATAGTGGATATCTTTGTTTCCTTTTATTGATCTCGCTATTTTTCAGGATTCAAGAAAATTTCATCGTGTCTCAGCCAAACAAGCAGCAGTTGCAAACGGCAGCACAAGTTGTACAACCATTACGACTTGACACTGAGTCGTTATCGCGAGCCTCGACATCCTGGAGACGTTAAGCCGGATAACGTCGACGTTTCCGCAGGTAAAGCTGTCATCTTCTTCAAGGGAATGTTCACTTGCCACTGGGACTTAGGTAACAACGAATTCAGACAATGTGATGTCCCTTAAGTATATTACAAAATTTGTTAAGACAATTGCCGTCGCTTGGTACTGACAGGTCTTTTGCTCTTCAAACAGGATATCGGATTTGGTTTCTATGCTGGACACTTCCGGCCGTCCTCAAACTTTTCTGCACTTAATGGATCGCCATTACCAGGAACAAAGGAAGAAAATTTCATCACGATCACTAATTACACTTCGTACGCTCCAGCTGTTAATTACCGAAGCGTAATGTCCCTTCGGAAAATCATGCAGATGTTATCGCCACTCCCAAGGGTCCTTTGCAGGCTACGTACCTGGAGGGCATCCAGCATTATTCGAAACGCGTTAGGTCACTCGAATGAGAATGAATTGAAACCGTATTGGCCCCGTTGCTCTTTGCAGCCTTTACAAAACGTTCGATTAACAGTACGTTGTACAGCATAGTGAGAATCCGCCTTGCCGTTCCGCAGCGACAAGATCGCGCGATGTATCTCGTACATGATCTTTATTCAGAGCCAAGTGCTGTAGCCAGGAGCGTACCCGGTGATCGAATCACCCTTGATAATTTTTTTATTTCTCTCATCGGATCTTCTTTATATTCAAGACCCGTAACACTTTTCATGCATTACGCCTCTTCCTTCCAAGGGAGGATTTTATCTTCCTTCTTTTTCTCAGCCATATACTTCCTTTTTATTCCCACCCACCCACCTCTTACCCTAATTTCCGATGTAGGTTAGATAATAGACTATGCTACCTTCTCCATGAGGTGCTGCTACCAACTATTATAAGCTCTATGTATAGCTACTAGAATCATCACTCACTTCATCTCGCGTTCCTGAAGGAGAGCTGATGTTTTTAGAAGTCCTTTGTAAGAGCCGCACTCGGTCTTGGTTTTTAGCATCGTTCTTCCCCCCTGGCACTTATCCTCGTCGCTCTGTTACCCTTGGCGCACCCGTCACGTTCTCACCCCTTGGTACCCAGGGCGAATAAATCTTTGACAAAGAAGTCATAAAACATACGTTACTGGAGGTATATGTCGTTTGCGATGAAAGCCATCTTGTGGATAATTATATGAGACCTTTTGATAGTTATATATATATATATATATATATATATATATATACATATACATACAAGTATTATACGATAAAAATTGTTAAATCAAGTATGAATGTTTATTGGACAATTTACGGTGCACCGTTTTACTACCGGACGTACGTATTATTGACGAGCGTTGCAGTTTTATAGGAATTTTACCTGGGGGCTTTCAGGTTCTTACTTTACTCGTTAAAAGTCCATGGCGAAGTCGATAATTAGCTGGTACTTAACTTAGCACGGAGTAAGTAAAGGACAGTGCGCAGCAGATCGTCTGCAATTAAAAACGGGGCTCGAGATGAGGCCTTTGAGATTCAGTCGGTGCGCGAAAGTGAAAACGCTTGCGAAATAAAACGTCACGGCACGGCTCGTGCACGATTGGCAAGTTTACGATACAGGTGCCTGGTCATTAATTACCTTATAGCGACTAATACACGTTATTTATTAGACTTTAAACGGTGAGCGGATAGGATTATTAACACGATTCGTTTGCGAGGCACGAAATGCCCTGGAAAGCCTGAACTAGATAAAGTTTGAAATATCGATATATCGTAACAGGCCTATTCGCAGAGAACGAGGAAACATTGTTGATATAGCTAATATACTTGTTTCACAAGTTACCATACCAGTTAAAGAGACTACCGACTACATGTACGTCGTACACGCTCCGTTATAATTATAGGAATCTTAATAGACTCTATAAGACGACATTATTCAAAACTTTACTGTAATCATGTTAAATTGATATAATGATACCGTATCGTTATAACAGGTCCAATAAGTATATTGAATATTTTAAAATAATTCGATAGTCTATACAATTATACCTGTAAGGAGTATATCGGTAATCGTACGTCATGTGTATATCTGTATATCAATGACGATTTCCCTCAAGCAATTCGGTTTAAGGGTTGCAGATTCGTGCGGTCGTGGCTAATCCGCAAAATATGTATTACGCCGAGGTGTTGATCGTATTAAGGGAGCCGTGTTTGGTATTCTACGCGATTACCGGGAAACCCCATTAGCTTGTCCGTTGAAAATTTGCCAGCAGGGTGATTGGGGAATACAGCACGAAGGTGGTGTATAGAAAAGAGTTGATTGTAAAATTACGTTTATTTCCTGCGTTATAAGGTGATTCTTTTTTTTTCTATTGTACTGCCGGTAAAGAAGACTCAGGTCTGTTTTGACGCGTGGTTATGTTTTACGTCAATCCTTATTAATGTCCTGTGCTGCCATCTGTGTTTACCGCAAGAGATATTCGTTATAAGAATCATCGTTTCTATTGTAGGCTTGCAGGCTACGTAGACAATACTGGTAAATACTTCGTAAAGGGGGTAATAGCTGGGAAAAAAGAAGACTTGCGGACTACAGTGTATACTACAGGGGCCATCTCTTTATGGCTGGTCAGTGTATAGGAGTCCCTTAGGCACTTTATTTTACTTGTGGATCAACCGTATGGCTTGTTGTTGGAATTTTACACCCATAATGTAACATCTGTAGACGAAACTCTTGACCCGAACGTAACCAGTGTCGTTGGATTGTGGACGCCGCATAATATCCTCGAGGAAACCCTAAGAGTTTCATGCGACGCGTTGTAAGATTGGAGGAGAGGAGAGCACAGAGTAGCTATGTCTTTCTTCTCCTTAGGAGTTCGGTGGTTCGAGCGAAGGGTGTTTCCTAGCAACACACGAAACTGCTGGAGGGTTGATGCCAATGGCGTAACCGCATAACCCTGGCCCACCCGTAACCCTTGAGAGAATCGAAGTCACTCTCACGGCTACTACATTGCTTGGATTCCCTATAAGGTTAGGTTAGTTAATATTATTTTTTAATATTTTTTTCCTCATACTTCCATGACAATCTAAAAGGTTTTTGAGGATTTTCAGTGTCATGGAAAATATCGTTTCAGAGAATTCTTGAAAAATTACAAATTTAAGCAGTTCACCTGAATGAGGGTAAATACTGTAATACCTTATTGGAAAAAAAATATTTGCTCAAAGCATACATTTTTAATGGGTGAAAAATTCTCTAAAGCGTCGTGTCAAAGGTTGCAGTGGTTCGGCACGTTGGTAAATCAATTATATAAAATCCAAGTTAGTTTAACCCCACTAAATTAACCCACAAGGGTATAACGGTGCGCGCATAAAAAATCATCCCTTACGACTTTCAAATTCTACACCCAGTATAGGTTAGGTACGACAGCCATATAAGTAAATATCTACATGCTCCGTTGGACGTTACAACCCTTGAATGGACTATAGGATAGAATTTCGACTAGAGTCTCCTCCAAATCCACCCTTAGGTCCTCCGAAGGGAGTTGACTTAATTTCAAAGTTCCTGGGAGTCAGGAAGGTAGAAAGGTACATAGGTATAACTAAAAGTCATGCAAGGAACGTCTGACACGTACCTACGTTAGACTACGTGAAAAGGTGAGTCCTACGCCATTGGCTCTTTGGCACTGATGGTATGGGGTAGAGCTCAGGGTGGCCAGGGGTGGCAGATGGGTGGCAGGAGGTTACTCACTCACTTTCCTCACCCCAGAAACCTGAAGCTCACCACCATACCTTCATTCTCCATCCCCGAAGCTTTGCAGAGATGAGGCTGGCTGACTGTGTAATACGTACAGATATAGTGGGCGCCACCCTTCACGCTAATCGTAGTAATTAAGTTTAAGCTACGAGACTGCACTCCCACCCCGTTCCACCCTCGCTTCACCAAGCGTCAACTTCATGAACCCCCCGCTTTCTGACCTCCCCTCTTATAGCATCCCTTATATAACCCAACTCACTCCTTCATATATTCCCCATCAAATATATGTCGACGACGAAGTGATTTACATTGAAATCAGTTCGCCCGCCGTACAAATCAAGTTGCAGCATCCGTCCAGGAGCGGAACGACGGCCATTCCTCCCGTGAAATTACTGCAAGACGAAACTTTATTACGCAAGACCATGGATCAAGCACGTACCATTCAATACAGTTTAACTACTGCATATCCTTAGTACACGATTACATATAGTCGCCGCCTCTAAGGTTCCTTCGTACTTTTCGTTTCCTTCTTTCTAGGTTATGTACCGTCTTGAGTATCTGGTTATACGTTTACGGTTAAAAAGTGACATGGACAATTACATGTAGATACGATCCGTCGTAGTGATTAGTACGTGTAATCAAGGTAGTTTATAAACAGATACGTCATCGATGGACAACATGAAAATTATCTTGTAATCGAGTAAATTATTTTAATCAAAACCGTACGTACGACCAGTCGTTTAGGACCTGCGTGAAGTAGGCTGTAATTCTTGCGACTGGCGTAACGAGCGACTAAGACCGCGATATCCATTAGCCCTGCGTTAATCCGAGAGTAACAACGTAATTAATATCAATTAACTAGCAACCCTGATAATTAAGACCTAATCGGCGCCCACTGGTGCTCGTTACCGATACCGGGTGCTCTGGCTGTGCCTGTTCGTAAAACGCAAGACGGCAAATGGGTTTGAACCCTACGGGACTTCCGGTTCTCGTACGCGACGCCATTTGTATCCGGGAGTCCCCAACGAGCGACAAGAACCTCTAGGAGTGTCGCTAACAATCGAGAGCCACGCAATCTTCGCGATAGACTTAATTGCCATGGCTATCTGGAATAAGTCTATCCGAACCCGATGGCATTTCTTTATGGCTTATGGGCTGCTACGTAGATTGGTATAGTAGGAAATTATCTTACCGATCGTGCAAAACTAACTTACCGTCGGTACAAGAGTTTATTACGTTAGTAAAATCTTAGAAAAATATAGAAAAAAAAACTCAAAGAATATTTAAAGGACCAAATTTATAAGTGAGGTTAGGAAACAGTCTCCTACTTTCAGTTCGAGGAGTCTTACATGTACGCGTGAGGGAGAATGAGAGGCTAAGAGAGAGAATAATAAGAATAAGACTAGAAGGTTAGGGGGAAGGGGCGGGTACAGCACAAAGAGAGCGCGCGTACTTTTCTGCCTTTTGTACCTTCCCTCGTTCCTTCTCCCTTCCTACCATTTCCCCTCCCATCCCGTTCATCCTCCTTGCTCGTGTTCTTACGAACAACTGCGCTCCTCTACGTACTTATGATTCGTGCTTTTTTCCTTTTCTCATACCGTTCTTCTTACCGGCACTCTCGTCCCTCATACAGGGTGTACCTGTATTTATGTATCTTGATATACACCTATACCAAAAGCTGAATCTTGCCAGATTAAAACACGAAGAAAATGTTGGAAAGTCATTTATTTTTTTTTTCCAAAAATAAATTTTTTAGCTCAACTTCATCCCTAATACATATTTTTATTCAGTTTTTCCTTCTCTACGTTGACTGTTACAATTGTCGTTTTACACCCTGTACGTTATAACTTCGTTTGCCTCTCGACCTCTATAACCAGTAGTGCTGTTATTAGTGGCTTTTCAGAATCGCACGATTTCGCGATACGGAGAAATTGGCTCGCGAGGCTTCTATCGTGCGCTCGAATTAGTAATTACTGGCCGATAGAGCGAACGGCCCTTTCGGATGCTGCCGCTTCGATACGTATGGAGATTTATGTAAAACGCGCTCCAGCATGACATTCGCGAAAGAGATGAAAAAGGTATAAAAGGGAAACGAGAGGAATAAATAAAAGAAATAAACAAAAAAATACATAGACCACCTTATCCCCGCATGTAGATTAATATTGATTATTAAAATTATTAAATAATTACTAATAACGTTTCCCTCCCTTATCCACATACTTACTGATCGACATACATTTTTATACAACTAGCACGCACGATCGCTGCACGTAATTACGCAACGAAAATTCTGACAATCAAAATACGCCTTACGCCTGTATAATTAAATAATAACAAAAGGCGTCGCGACGCTTTCGCATCGCTCCGTCCTCTTATTTCAGTCCTGAAAAAAATCGCGCGTGAGATCCAATTAGTACGTGTAGACCTAACGCATCGAAATAAATGTTAATTAACGTACGAGAGCAAGCAGGCGCGTAGCGATTGGCAATTGGATTATTTAAAAGGCGAGCGTCGCGACGCCCGGTAATTAAATTCACAGAGTTACAAATACTCATGTGCTCACAGGATAAACTGTCTCTTCCAAAATATATCAAAGCGCTATATACGTCGATATGGTATTTCCATATTATTTCTACTGGCACATCTAACCTACGAGGATGCAGCCGTAAGGAAAGAAAGCGAAGGAACATTATTTCTGTATGATCTTATATTTTACTCTTTTTTTTTTCCTATAACTAACTATACCTGTATATATAGGATACATATAGGAATAGAATTACCAGGTACCGACGGCGATACCTATATATGTATACACTGGTAAAAGGACCCCCCGTTCTTAAAATATACGATAGAATCAATGAATCTGTACAAGTGTATGTAACGCGTATGCATACGTCGAGTGAAAGTAGAAACAAGAGTGAAAGAGATTATGACAGGGGCGACGGGTGGAGGGGGTGTAGATTGAATGACAGGTGAATCGCAAATTGATATTGACCCTTTCGTTGGTTTACGGTACACCTTTGTACAGGGCACCATGGTACTTTGATACGTCCCTGTCAAATACAGGGAACCCTATACCAATTTGCTGATGATTTATGCTTCAACTATTTATGAGGCTGTACGCGCGGGTTACTTATTGTCAGTGGCGTATCGTGAGCTTTTTAAAAGTGTCCCCCCGTCCCGCCTGTCCTACTGCCTATTAATTGTCACGGTATACATATATATAGGGAGACTGAAGTTGAAAAGAATGAAGCAGAGGAGAAAGGTTGGGGAGTGAGAGAAATGATAGTAGGAATGAGTGGGAGAGAGAGAGAGAGAAATAATGGGTAATAGGAATTGTATAGGTAGGAGAGAGCGCGATGTGTAATTTCATATGAAAGTAACAGTGACGTACTTGCATATATATTACGTAGGATGATTGTAGAGACTGCTTTTTTTTTTTTTTTAGTGTTCAGGTAAAATTAATAGTCATGGATTTTCTTCGTGGGATAGATATTTATTGCTTTGATGCTGAATTATTGTGTTTTAGGTAAACCGGTAAGTGCGAACGAACGCGTGCGGCCTATAGTCGCGTATCTTATACATATATATATATATATATATACTTTACTTAATGAGTGAACCGTTTGTTTGAATACTCTATTCACGTGAAAACCGGTTTTTTTTCGGAGGCCACACTCGACCGCTCGTAAATTCTTTACAATACGAGAAACCCCTCGGCCATTGGTATACGACCTTTTTCCCTTTGGTAGCCGTGCATAAATTCCGCTAGTGCCGTTTCGTGTCGGAATAGGGTTGAGGGTGAAAAAAGATAATGAAAAAAATCAGAATCTTGAGGTAGAACGAAATTTTGAAAAAAAAAAAAAAAATGAATTATTAAGTGAAATAATAAAAAAAAATTTAGTATCTATAAAACGTGTAAAAAAAACCTACTCTAGCATCGAGATGTATGGGTAGGAAATTTTTGGTGATTTTTTTCTAAGCTTTATAGATTTTCCAAAAAAATACCCAAAAATATCGAGCAGACTTCTCGTCGTTGGCGACACTTCTCTTTATTTCCTCTCAGCAAGCAAAGTGCGACTCGTCATAATCCGTGCCGTGAAAAACCCCCACCCAAGCCTCGCGTAACACGTCCAACTTCTCTTTTTCACTTTTACCAGTAAATTCCTCGCGGTCCACGTTTCCACCCTGTTTATCCCTATTTCACTCCACTTCTCTTCCGCTTTTCAGCCTCTCGGTAGCGGCCATCTGTCAGTCGACTAATCCATTATCCGGCAATTTTTCAACCCTCCACGCTCCACCCCGTGAACCATATACAACGCACCCCTACAACCATCCCGTAACCCTAGGGGTGTGTGAATCTGATATTACCAGTAGAAAACAATAAAAAAAGGCTGAAACATACAAACCCTTCCACGTAAAAAAAAAAAAGATACGTCACGTCGTACTATTAAAAATTCGTCAAATTACGTTTATTATCCTTACGTGAATACACGTGGCGACTAGATGTGACTCGTATAAGAAAATAGCCAAAAGTCAATTTTTAAAGACTTCGTCATTTATTGTTAGTCAGATATATATATATATATATATATACTTCCAAGCAGAAGCACAGTACGTCCATTAGGAATTATCTACGTATAGTATACAGTCCATATAGGTAAAGTTAAGTGTAACATAGGAGGCAGCACGATCGTATCAGAGGCAGGTTCACATAGATACGTAGGTTGTGCATACATATTCACAGGACAAGTGCTAGCTGCTGCGGCTACCCGATACTGAATACAAATCTGTGGGCTTCCAGGTAAACCGAAAGCAATCCTGGAGTTCTCTACGAAGCCCTACTACTGGGAGGTAGATAAAATATATATATATATATATATATAGTATATAGTATATAAGCATTAGTAGCTATAGCGATCTACCGTGTAGATATCTCAGCCGGCTGATGTCGGTTAACGACTGCTAATGCTCGACTCCATACTAAATTACAGTCGTTCACATGTAGAGGCGAAATATGATGCGAAAGCAAAACTCTTATAACACGACGTATATTCATGGCTCTTTTGCCGCATCGCCTCCTTTTACTTCATACGTTTCTTTTGTCTTTGTATCAAGTCACGGACCAGGATTCAAAACTGTCAGATATGACTGGTTGCCTTTTGGAATGAATGATGTTGCGCATGAGCAGTACTGCTTTCATACGGCAACTTCAATTCGCCGTAATGGGGACTTGATTCGTGATTCTAAAAAAGTAGCATTCATAGTCCGCATACCAAAATCAACCTTATAAGATTGAACGCGATTACGTTATTTCAGTCCCGGCTGGCAACAGCCGATACTACTTAACCTATAACGTACACAGGATTATTTTTAAAGAAAGCAGTTATTCAGATCCGTCATTTCAGCTCTTTTCTTTTTTTTTTTTTTAATAAAATATTAATCTACCATTAGCCGATTACGTATTAGGGATAAATTTGTTATCTGTGCGGTGAACAAAATTTTTTCAATCTAATCCACATCATGTTACATGATATAGAAACCTGTACATTCACACTCATAAGGGTTGATTCCGAGAGATTAGGGAGGCTGATGCTATAACGATGCAACAGATTTCACATGGCTTTGAAACGCCTATGGAGAAGAGCTTGAATAGTCTGTACGAGTGAGCAGATACACAGTATGTACATATAGGTTACGTACAAAGTGAAATAGCCAGATAGATACAGGCGAAGGTAGTATAAAGGAACGAAGTGGTGCGGTTCTGTATCAGAGAGTGTAGGGAGGAGGGATGGGTGGGGTGACGGTAAGGGTGGTAGCACGTGCTGAAGAAACGTTAAACACATTTCGGGCGTTTGTATAGAGCAATTAGTATTTATAACAAGGGTAGGCTTGGTTGGGAGTTGTAAGGGAGCCAGGAGGGGTGAAGGGACTTGGTCGAGGGAGAAGTTCACCCCAATGGATGAGCCAGTGAGTGAAGCTAGAGGGGTCGGTGCGACCACATGCCGTGAACACCCCCCAGTGGCGTCGAAACGTGATGCGATTCACCAATGAGTTTCTATATATATATATATATATATATAGACACCATGTATTACCTTCTCTTATTCTTGTTCTCTCATCCCCTTCATCCCCACTCTTCTCTCTTTGTCATACCCCTCCTCTCTCCCTCACTCTCGTTCTTTCTCAACCAGAGTCACCGCCACTTCCAACGCCGCTATATCCCACGCTCTTTTCTTACTCAAAGCAAGTCTTTCGGGCCTTCGCTTTCACGAGGATCCTGGAAAAGAAAAAGAAAAAAAAGAAACACTGCCAATATACGTATACGTATATTCACGGATATGTATACGTTTAAGCCAAAACCTTTCCTAGCTACGTAGGCTCTTCTCTTCACGAGGCCTCTTGGGCTCGCTCCATAGGCGTAGACAGCTCCGACTCCACTTTATACGGCACGTAGTAAATTTTCATTGGATATTTCTCTGGGACCGATGCCAGCAATTTGCCAGAGAGGAAGCATTGCGGTGAGTGCTGCCGTAAAAAAATGTTTTCCGCCAAAATTTTCCTTTCAGTGGCGTAGTTATCATTCCCAACCGGGTCTTACAACTTTTCTTACGAGTTGACTACGCCTATGACATCGCTATTGTGTTCGATACGAAAATCGAGCTGCTCCTCAATACCTTTAAGTATCTACAGCGGCAAAGCGTTGCCGATCTAGTAACATACTTGTTTAACTCCACCCCGAAACAAAATGTCGAGTTTCAAGCTTCACTGGATAGCGGAGGGATGGTCAATCGTTTGATAAATCTATCGAGTTGACGCCATTGAGTTGGGGAGAGCTGTTCTGTCCTCTTCAAATTCAATTGGATTTTTACGGGCACACATTTATATATAATATATTTCACATGCTACGTTATACGTGATTGACTAGGCCGACCTTTGAAAAATGGAACTTTGATTTTTTTCTTGTTATTCGTCTCTCTTACTCTCCCATAATCAAAACCCTTACTACCTCTCTCTGTTTCTCACTTTTCTTTGTCATCCCCTAACCTGCGTCTATCTTACTTTCAATCTAACGACAGTTTTCCCTCGTGTCTTACGACGTCAGATATATATATATATATATATATATATATATTACCCTGATCCTGATATATATATATATCCCACCTTGTTATCGTCACGAATGCTCAACGTATTTGGCAATGATTTAAACAGACTTTATGGTCATTTCCATGGCGAATCCTAGCTACAAGTGCTCTCCGGTAATTACGACGGGAAATAATCTTCCCCCAAAACTTACTTAACGAGGACATAATACGCATTTACGCGTGTACACTGTTACCAACAGACGCATACCTTCACGGTGTCCTGAACTTGATGAAGATTGCGTAACCCTCGTAATGTAATCAATGGTGCTTCATTTTCCTGTGGAATTTTCTATATTTTTCTTATCAATGATGGTATAGATTTACACACACACATATATATACATATATATTTCTTTCAATAAAGAGAATCATTAGAACTGAGAAATATAATATATCAACACATGGTTGCACCTCCTCGTAGCGCTGCTGCACACGATAATGAGGATAATGATGGCACTGTAATTAATCCACGTAGCTACGTATGTTTATAATGGCGCACGAATTGTAATTTAATCGAGGTATCGCGGCTGCGGCGTCCACGTTAATTGCAGTTAGCTAGAGCGGAATTTTCAAAGCACAAACGGGAAAACCTAGTGACTGTGACTATCCGATTTCGATTTACGTATATTAATTATTTTCATTTGGTATCGTCAGTGAAATCATCGGTATCCATACTCGTTCTAGGTACGTGTTTATTAGACATTTCTGCATAGGTAATTAACTAGTTTTTTTTTTTTTACATAGTTGGTATAATCGCTTGATACAAAATGCATTTGAAATTATTTCAGTCAACTGTAATTTTGAGCTTTCTGAAAAAAATAACTTGGTTATTCATATCGAATAGCACGTGTGTGTGTGTGTTCGTGTACGTGTGTGTATACATCTATATTATAGTCTACTTGGTACGAGTATAAAAAGATGGCGCCAGCTTCTCTCTTGATGAAGATTCGTTAAGATGCTATGTTATAAGCTTACACGGTATTTTTTACCACGAAGATCGGTTGTCATGGCAAAAAGCACAGAATCCACGACTTGCTCGAGGAGCTGTATTCTAAATTATAGTAAATTACGGTTAAATGCTTCGTTATGGACTTTAATCTCCTTTGCTTGTTTCTTCATCATTCTCTATCCTCTTACGTACTATTCGTTAATCTCTTAAAGTTTTCAAGCATACGAAATATCGATGAAATAAAGTTGAATGTCGATCGATCGACTCCTCTTGTAACTCCATTCAATTCCTCTCGAGTCACCCTGTATATTACGCTGATGGTTTTTGTCTCGTGCGAGACCAATTTCCCAATCCCTTTTGTGGGTTTCTTCCGCATCACGTGACTCCATCGAACGTACTATAGATATATATATGTATATTCCTCGGGGAAAATTGGCTGGTTGAACGAACGGAAAGAAAATACGAACAAGGAAGAAATTGAACAAATAGCATCGAAACAAGGTCGATATTACGTAAAAAAAAGAAAAAAAAAAAACGAATACGTCGATTGACGCGAGTTACTTTTTCACTTGAGGAATTTTAAGGTTACGAAGATTTTTATTTTTCCCAATCCGATTACCCCGCGCATCCGTAATTCGATATTACATTTTTCATTCGTTTAACGAATTTTTGCACATCGTTCTCTGTATACAATAGGAATTTTTAGCAGGAAAACAAAAATTGCGTTTACTACAGACACGTACGATATAAATGTATTGCGAATGATAAAGCAGACGGGATTTCAATGAATTTGCCAGTAACGTGTACTGTGTATATATACACGGTATATATCACGAGTTTAATTGTCAAATAACAATTCGTATTCATCTCCTCTATCTGGATAATGAAATAACCAAAGAAAAGTATACGGATTGGTGGTGGCGCTGGTATGGCCGCTGGTAATTGGCTACATTGTAGGTATGAATTGATATGTCATTAATATTGATTGCCTACAACTCGGCGCTCTCGGCGTTCAACGAGGTGGAGACTGGGTGGAGTTTCCGTACGGGTGCAAGAGAGATGCCGCTAGGTTATTCACGTGCAAGAGAGTGATATATATATATATATATATTGTACATATAGACCGAGGGCAGAGAGAGAAAACGAGAGAGAGAGAGAGAGAAAGACAGACAATCCACTTTATGGATTCTACTGTGTTCGATAGAGAGTAGGTTGGCTTTGATTGTGAACCATAGACAATGCGTAGCTTCGTGAACGGCACCTAATACGATTCGTTGGACAGACGGCATGTTTTCGGTTAAAGCTTCGGTACTTTAATATTTCATGCGAAGCATAGTGTGTATATATATATATATATAATGTATACATATAATATAGTATCTACAGTGTATCTCGTATTCGTAAATACTTTTCGCCTATTGTAAGTTCATATATAAATCAATATTGATTCATCAAATATTCCAACAGTTTACACGCTGAACGACACTATCTTCGTTTTGCGTGTTATATTTCGTTTATTGATAAAATCGAATAATGCGAGCTGGATTCACACGAATATCCTGAGTGTAAAGTCTGGATTTTACGTATCGAAGAAAGATTATCCGCTGCGTTCCATTCGCATTGGCGTATCGCGTTGGGTTGATTTTATAGGCAATTCCGTGAATCCTAACGGATATCCTTTGCCTCGCTTTGAGCCTCAAGAAAATGCGTAAACATGCCGAGATGTACTACATCAGGAGGTGTTAGCCTGGGCGTCGAGATTGGTTCTTTTTAAAATGCTGTCGTTGGGTATACCTGTATCTATATATATATATATGTATATATGCATACATATATGCATGAAATAGCAGAGCGCCTCTTCAAACGTCGAATCTCTTCGTTCCTTCCAATAGATATTTCAGTGAGCTGTCCTTAGGTAGGTGAAATCAAGCCAGAGGGAAACCAGCCGTGGAGTTTGGCGATAGACGGTATAGCGCGAGTGAGACAAGGACAGAGATAGAGGGAAAAAGAGAGATGGAGTTTCGATGTGTATAGATACAACTGGAGGAAGCGAGACAGAGAGAGGGAGAAGGACAGAGATAGGTGCTAGGACGAGTATAGGCTCGAGGCTTTGAGAATTGCTATGCGAGTGGAAGAGAGAAAGAGAGAGAGAGAGAGAAAGAGATACATATGAGGACATCGGGTGAGAGAGACGAGGACGGTATTGTATACCTGTATAGTCACGTAGAAGGAGTACGGATGAGTGAACGAGCAGTAAGAGCGAGAGAGAGGGTCGGTGTTACTAATGCGTGAGAGCGAGGAAGATACAAACAACAGGGAAAAGCAAGAGAACCGTGTCTGTAGGAGCGAGCGAGTGGGAGCTATCGGTGGGAAAGGTGCGAGTGAGAAGGAAGGAGAACGGAGCGTAATTTTTCAGCTGCGTGGCGCTCAGAATTTTAATGGGCCGAGTCCGGGAGTCGCTGGAGAACGTTGGTGCCTTCTCTTTCTTATTTTCTTCCCCCCTATCCCCTCTCTCGCTCTCTCTTTAAGGGAGCCAGAATGTGGCTGTGAGAAGGAGCGCGAGCGAGAGGGAGGGAGCGGGGGAAGAGAAGACCAAGATAATGCGATCGGTGAATGAGGGCCAGACCGTGAAAGAAATAAAGCTGCATATAAACATGAGCCGGTGAGCTCCTACTGCCGGAATCTTTTATTATTGATATCGGCTCTATATTATATATACGTATGCATATATAGATATACTGTCATGTGGCGCGTGAGGCCCCATTATGGCTTTTCCGATTAGTCGAGCGAGTGCAGGAAGCCATTGGCCCGGTACGATTCGTTTGGCTAATTAATTCATTTGCATCGGTATCGTTATAACGTATAAGCGCCTTAACTTCGGACCGGTTGCTTTTCTTCGGGTTTTGTTATCGCGATAGAAATCGATCGATCGACCTCGTTAAAGAGGCTCCCTCGGGTCCCTTCCCCTCCCCTGTCGCCCCTGACGGAATTTTCGGAGTAAAGTCGACTCGCCGTCAGTTTCGTCGGCCATTTTCTAAATAATCCCATGAGAACGGCTTACGGGAATTTCTACTCCTGTATACCTATGTGCACGTATCATATACTCAATTTACTCTTATTAGACACTTGTTCCTTCTCTTATAAACGTACATTCACATTTTGTTACGTAGCCTCGATTAACCATACATTTAACAGTTTTCCTTTTCTCACCGGGATTCGACAATTATTTTTTAACGGCCGCTCGCTTTCAATTACTCGACTCGCTATTACGCGAAAAAAGCTATGCAAAGAGGATGTAACCTATGAATAGCCTGCTATATGTACAATCTCGCGGATACACTATATACACATAAGGATCCCCGTATACGTTATACGTAATATACATATCTATATCTGCCACCACCGCCGTATACAATAATTATTATTGAGTGGGGCTTAGCATCCGCAATTCGTTGTTTGCACTTACGTTTGCGTTTCAAACTCCAGGATCGCATGGTGGCGGGTTTCGCAGGAGGCGGAGCCAAGTGGCGGTCGATATGAAACACCCCTCAATGAAACAACCCCTATCCTCGCATAGCACGTCGACCCTCTCTACGGCTTTTCCACTCCTGCCCACTCTGTCTCACTCTCTCCCTCTCTCTTGTCCTCTTACCTTCCTCCCCCTGACCTCACCCTTCGTAACCATCTCCTTCACTCTTATCTGCTTTATATTCAGTCTCTCTCTCTCTTGATTTTACTCTCACCACCTCGTTCCATCATCTTTCTCTCTCGACCGGAGGGTGGGGGGGTGGGGCCACTCTATCTCCCTTGCTCGCTTCATCCCAGTTTTGCTCCTCTCGCAGCAGCATCCCACGCCGACCACCATGCTCATCCCTGCGCGTTACGCCCCTGCATATTTCCACGTTCTACACTTATACGTGGGACTTATACAACGTAATCCGTCGTAACCGAAGCATCCCTGTTAGGGGGAGACTGCGGGCTACGACCATCCCCTTATATACGCTACCCTACAAAACGGTAGTCTCTTCGAAGAAAATTTCATCGCTAATCTCACGCGACGCGCACGTCATTTGTTACCCCGTTTATTCGTCTCCTTTCGACTGAAGGGAAATTCATAAAAAGAAAGTCGGCATAAAAGGAAATTTGCTATTGGGAATCCGTGAGATAAAAGGGACGGATGGTACCCTGTTACGGATGAAATGGAAATTCCGTTTTTCCTTCGATAGAAGGGGTGTGTGGCTTAAATCACAGTGATAAAATCAAAATCGCGACGATTTCGTTATTTCACATTTTCACACAATTTATACGAGATTCTTTTTTTATTTCTATTGAATTTCGCTATTTTTAGCCTGTAACAATATATTATTGTTATTACACGCGTTATATAGAGCAGCGCTAGAACTACTATAGTCTCCTCGTACCCTATACGGATTTGTAAATGGAGACAGTCCCGTTGGTGCACATGTGCATAACCTATGTGCATATATATACAGACACACGCACACTACTGTTTTACATGTGTAGCTGGAGTTACAGGCATCCGGAACGCCATTATGCAAAATGGCGATGCGCCGCGCAGAGAGCACAACGATAATCATTATTCCGGACGAGTAATGCAAACGTGCTATTTAATTAAAAACATATTTACCCTCTATACCCAACCCTTGTTATTACCGTATCGATATATATATATATATATATATATACACCAGTGTATTAAATGCCAATACATATAATCGCCTATGTATAATCCCCGACTGATTGCACACCGCTCAATTATGATTGCGCGTTATGACGATTAGGTATACCTGTATCAGGTATACCCATATATATATATATATATATAGAGCTAGACATTCATTTATCCCATATATCTATGCAAACCCATATTCCTCGTTTCTCATTGACTGTTTGCTCTCTTCCTTATTTCACAGTGTGTTCCTGCCATTTAAAATCCCACAGGACACTCTCGATCCCTCTTCATCTCCTATATCACTTTTGTACGACCATCCATTCCTTACAATTCTTTCTATTCCAGTTGACTCCCTAGGGAATTTTCCCTTTCCGTCCCTAGGCCCTCTTTCAAACTAATAACCCAACTCCTAATCTGCCGCGTTTGGGGTTGGACTTATATGGGGAAAACCACGCGTTTCCAAACTACAATTCACCCTTCCGGTTTGCCTCGAGGACCTTTATCTTTTGTCTTCCTTTTTTTTTCTCATCTCCCCTCTCACCATTTCTTTCTCTCTCCTAGTCTCTTGCCTGCTTAAACTTTTATATCTAACTTTTGAATTTTTGGTTCGATTATTTTTTTTTTTTTTTTTTTTTTTTTTCATCGCGTTAACTTACCATCAATCTTACATCGTGCAAAATTTTTTTTTACTCTAAGAGCCTAGGATCCAAAATATTGGATGTTGCAAAAATATATTTGATACGGTATCGTTTTTGGATTTTAATTATTTAGGGTAAGACATAGGTAGTTTATATATATAACTATTAAACATATGGTCGTGGCTGTATTTTTCATTTATTTAATGCTAACTCAATCGAGTCATGCCTGGCCTGACAGGTTCCATTAATTCTACCAGTGCCGGTATAGATACGCCAGTCCACACATGGATTTTGTACGGCGAGCAATCGTATCTCGTTCGCGGCTATTGCCAATGCTATATAAGAAATAACGTCAGACTAGTTATATACCTTACTGTACTGAAACATAGCATAGAATAAAATTTGAGTAATACTCGGTAGTCTATTATTATAGCTTGAATATAGTATAGGTATAGTTGTAGATACTGTCTAATGGTACATATAGTTGTTATATATATATACTAAACATAGACAGTGCTATAACAGTAGGCTATATTCTCTTTAAGTCTTTACTTATACTATAGTGCAATATAGTATAGTATGATGTATCATAGTTCAGTATAATGCAGCGCAGTATAGTATAACAAGGTAGTAAACTAAACAGCCTGAATATATTACGTGGAAAAAGAAACGACAAAGACTCGAATGATTACAGACAACAAGAATTAGACTTGATTTGTTAAAAATCGTCGAAAAAACTCACTAGCATTTAAATTACTGAATATATTTCCGATGAAATAAAAGAAAAGGATTGAATAAAATAACAAACTCGAATCGTACAAAATGATAGATGATAAAGCGAAGCCTTTTCAATTTTACGGGACGACGAGCTCTTCGGCGCTCTTTACTTCTACGTTACGCATCATTCACCCTCGAATTCGATTCGATTTTACATCCCTCACTGTATAAAACATCCCTTACCCTTTACTACCCTCCATATTGCCTATAACCATAAACAGACTTTTAATCGTATTGGCCAGCATCATTTTTACTTCACGCGGCATAAATACGTGCTCGGTAACATAATGTATTATACGTTAAATTAATTGCAATTAAAATCACCCTTAGTCATCCAATTCGTCATTAAAATTATTATTATCACTCACACATCCATTGAATGTTAACATCATTTTATTAACGTATAAATTTATCCTTTGATCATTAGATCAAAATCATATCCACATTCTTTATGAGCTGTTGCTTTTTAATAATTAAACGATTTTCACCAAGGTTAATTTTATAATACTTATATATATATATATATATATATATATGCTTATAATACTGTACGAGTAATACTAGTATCCTCCTCCTTCATACTTTGCACCAGCAATGCCTTTTAATAATATCTTTCCAAATTTAGCTAGGATTACGATTTAAGAGTCAGCCATTACTCTGTCATGGCGCATTACTTGACTTAGTCGAGGATACAAATCGCTCGTCGGTTACTTGGACAAGTGCGTCACTGCATATGGGTATATATATAGGTATACGTACGTACACCTTACAGAAGACAGCGTGGAAAAGAAATATACACGATGTCTCATACGTATCTGTCTCTTATACATATACCATACGCATTGGACTCATTGCGTGCGTCACGCACACACGGGAATAGGCTATATGTATTTTTACCGGTGACGTAGGTGCGTCCATGTAACGATGGCGTGTCAAAGAGTGTGTTGTGTAGCCACAGGGATTTAAACGATAGCTCCGATAAAATGCAGACCACGCAAACCTACCTCCTTGCTCGAGACTATCTGCCAATCTGCTAACGTCTCTTCCCAGTAGAGAGTATCGTTGTCTCTCTCTGTTTCCTAAGCTTCCGTCGCGTTCTCTTTGTCGCGTATACTTTTATTTCGTATTCTCTGTCTTTATCGCTCCAGCGAGGACTTTGCCTGAATTCTCTTACGTGTTTTTCATCTTCTCTACCTTCGACTCCCTTTTCTGTCTCTTACCGACTCGAGCAGCAGTTGTATACGCTTCTTCGTTACTCCGCGGCATTCTGCATAGAGCCCTCTTTGTTTCTTGGTCTCTCGTTCGCTGTCGTTTACTCTAACGTCTTGTATAGTATAGAGCTTCTCTCTCGTACTCCCACCTAACCTATATCGCCTCGTCTCCGTCGTTTCAAATCTTACCGAGGCAAGAACCTACGCGACCCTGCTGCCATCTGCATTTGGATTCTTCGTCTCTGTGTATAGTGTAGTCTATATCCCGTGTACAGTGTGTATCGCGAAATGCTACACCGCATTCCACCTCACGAAAAGACCAGCCATTGGCAACGCGGAAGCAAAGCCAGGATTTCACGCTTATTCCCACGAATTATCATGCTCCGAGCGTTTACTATTTTCCCTCTTTCTCTGTTTAGGGAGACGACAACGTTTTCACGGATTATTTTATCGCCATTGGTATTTGCCTCCTTCTTCTCCTCTACTGCCTTTATCGTACTCCACGCCACTGAATACACCGCCGTGTTATTAAGGACGGACTCGCGTTATGACCTCACGGGTATATCCACTCTCTACTACCACTGCCACTACTACACTGCCATCTACCGGAGATTCCTGGCAGACCGTGGAGTATCCGGACGAAACTGCAGGGAGTCTTTTTCACAATGTTTCTGATTCGGACGGGCAGAAATACTCTTCATAGAGAAGTTTCTGGATCCCGTGTGACAGGGCATGTATATATACCTACCCTCGAAGAGAAGAAAAAAGTCAGGGACAGAGGACGCTGCTGGGTTGGGTTAGGTTAGGTTAGGTTAGGTTAGGTTGGATAACGCTTCAACAAAAGAAATGAAGAGGAAAGATGAGATAATGTTAGGGGATACTGCAAATGGCACGTGTATCTCACTTTCTACTGTTTCCCCTCTTCGCTCCCCCTACTTCTCATGGCTAGTCAAGGAAGTGCGCGCTAAGGTACGTTCTCGTGTTAGCGACAAAGGGCTTGGGGAACTTGACGAGTTCACAGGTATTGTGGATCGGGGTGGAAATACGTGAGTGCGTGACACACGCACATTTACCTGACACCCTTGTATGTACCACGTGGATAAACGAATACAATTTCGTGTGTATTATATAGCGGCGTTAAAGGGGTGGTATACTTTTTTTTTTTTTTTTTGAATTTACCCTGTTGTATTCACGAGTACTTCGTTTACTTGCGAGTGAACCTTTATGGTTACCGTATATATGTATTTTTGGGTAAACCAGATTATCTCCGTACAGACTCCCCCAGTTCTCTCTGACTTTTCATCCCTGAATTGACTCACCCTTCGCTACTTTTTTTTATCGATAGCGCAATTCAAATAAGTTCGTTTGGCGACAGTTGCACCCTCTTCAAAGGCTTCGAACGAATTTAATCAGCAGAGTGCTTGATACGTCGCTGGTCGATAGGTATGGATTAACGTAAAGCGTGTTTTTAATTCGCGACGCCGTAACGAAATTTTCTATAATAAATAGCATCATCCCTCTGGGAAGTCATTAAGGTAATCGACGTGCCTGATAATTACTTACATCGGCATAAGGGATTATGGCAAATTATAATTTATAAAATTCTAGTTAAACAATTGATTTTTTTCTCACTCCTTGTGAATTCGCCTTAAGCACAGATAAGATTTTGTTATAATTCTTCTTTTTTCGTTTTCTCTTCCAGGGAGAACCGACAAAATGGCATGGATTTCAAAGTCTATTATTAAGAAGGGTAGCAAACCCCTCTACGCCTGTTTACCCTCAGAGCCAACCCTCCCCGCGCCTCGCTCTTCTTTATTGTGAACTCACAGAGAGTCGCTCGACTGCGACGACTTTGGATGGAGTGACGCAACGTTGAAAGGGGTGGTTTTTTCGGCCTCCTCGACGACATGAGGGTGTATGAAAAAATTCGAGGGTGTATCGGGCAGTCAGGCTAACGATGTTTCTTCGCCTGTTGACATTTCCATGCTGTTTAACTGATTGAATGTTATCGTGATAATAAATATTTTCATCCCCCGTTATCAGGGTTGACACTACTAAAGTGCATTCTTCGAATTGCACCCGGTGTTTTTGTAATGACCGCTAATTAAGAGGGATGGACAGTAGGTCATTACCGAACGATCGTCAGTTAAATACGAAATACGGGGTGCTTTTGTCAATATTTTAAGGGTTGAAAGAGACTGGTGCTTGTCCTCACTGAAAAATTAATCCCGGTCAGAGAAGGGCCAAGTGCGAAGAGTTTTCGATCGTTCCGAGTAATACTGATGACAAAGCGAAAAGTTAAAACGAGTCTCCCCTAATTGCCAACCCCTTGGCCGTGTTTGTCACCAGCGAACTCCCTCACCTCAGTAGGGGGATGAAACCGTGCTACGGCGATATAACGTAAAGAGGGCGACAGGAAAATGCGAACGAGAGAGAGAGAGAGAGAGAGAGAGAGAATAGAGGAGTAGCGAGTGGCGCCTTTGTTCCTAGAGCAGGAACGAGAGAGACAGAATATCACGGTGGGTGAATAGAAGAGCGAGATGGTAAATCAGTACAACGGAGAATTTCTCCTCCCTCTCTATACATCCTTCGGGTTACATCGTTGAGCTTCGGCTCCCTCCGGGCTCTTCCAGGGCTCCCGTGTTTTTCTCCAGGCAACTATCCCATCGCACAATCCCACCCTCGGACCCATCTCCACGTTCCACCAGGACCGGAAATTGACGTCGGGGACCCCCGGTTTTCCATGCTGCACACCGATTTCCATTGATCGTACTAAATCTTATGTTACTCGGGCATCAATCGGTCATTCTCGTTAAATTCCGTCAGAACTTCATTCGAATGTACTATAGCATACCTAACCCTATGCCAGGAGTAACGAAACCGTTAATTCATTACAATTTTGGGTTTGACACCAAGAGACTTAAAATTCGAAAAATCATTAGTGACAGAAATTTATACCAAATGGAATAACACAAAACTGTATAGGGACTGGACGAAGCAAAGAATGTAAGGAAATGTGTAGGGGCCTGGCGAAGGTACAAAAGGTATGTGGGTCTGTTCTGTGTTTTCAGCCACTCAGGCTCTCAGACCCTTTTCAATGCGACATAAAGCCTCCGGTAGTTTGAGCCAACACAATGATTAGTCAGTCTGCCTCTGGCGGCTAATTCATATCGGAAGGACTGGTTCTGCTCGATGCTCCAAATTTTTACTATGCAAAATGTCACGGCTAATAATTCCTCCCTCGATCATTCCTACTTTTTCATCCCTCTATTTTGTTTCCTTAACAGTTTCGTATTTCCCTTCACCACCACCTCGCTGCAGGATTCCATTCAATTTTTCAGTTACTTTTATCCAGTTCGAAGACCCTTCAAGCATCTCACAGTAGAATGTTTTCGCTACGCTAATGTTTGCCAGGTTTTTTTACGAATTATCTTTCAATCAGCTTATATATATATATATATACCATCGTACATGAGGTGTCTACAGATTTTCATGTTAGCTCCCACTTTCCATAATCTCAAATTTCCGCTTTTCGTTACGGCCGCTGTGATAAAAAAAAAATAGAATTTTAAATTTTAGGTTAGGTTCGTCAACGCATTTAAATTTCTATACAACACTTTCGACTCCCGGTCCTTTTTCCATGCAATAAAGTTGTACCAAAGAAAAAACAGACTGTAGCTAATGAAAGAGACTCGGTGTATAAAGAAGGTAAAAAAGAACGAGTCACTACGTTTTACACGCAAAAGAGATACGACACCACGATAATTAGCCGTGCTTTACGGTGTTTATGTCGATCCCGGTGATGTCGCCACTGTCGTCACATACCTCCCTACATATGTATACCTATATATTTACATGGTATACAGTACATACATAAAGTACTATAGATACACAATCGGCACTCGTCTCACGACCTGATTATATCTACGTATACAGTAACGTTATCGCTCCTATTAACAGCGTGGCAAATGGACAGCCTTAACAGTATACAAGAAGAAGCACAAGCAGTCAGCCATTACATAGAATTCCGTTAAAGCAAGAAGATAAAGAGTTTAGCCGCAACCGGCGACATTCACGACTGCATGATTAACGCGCGAGACGGCATATATGGAAATAGTCGCATGGAAATCTATAACGTGTCGACATCAATATGAACGAGATATTGAAAAAAAAAAAATAAAAAATAAATAACGACACATTTTTCTGAACACGTAATTTCTATTGCACGTAGCACAATCAATCTTATGGCAATGACGTACTGCGAGAAAAATAGGGTAAGATTTTGCAAGGATGAATTTATTCGCTTTTACGTGCAACTGGAAAATATTGATTGACAATTTTTTTTTTTTTTTTTTTTCCGGACAAAATTCATGGTTATCCGTGTAAACCATAAATATTGAGGTTACATATAACAGGGTTAACCAGTAGCTAATTATATGGATGTTATCGGTAATCGAACTGATAAGGTTTGTTGAGGATCTGCCACTTTGGTTAGAGATTAAATGGGGAAATTTAAATACCTATAATTTGAACGAATCTCGTCGTGTCTGATAGCGTGGAATGGGTGCGATCGTACTTCGTAATCCCCCCCCCCCCTACTCACCTCTCTCGATGTCAATTTTGTTATCAGAACCAACTGATGATTTATCAATACTTCCGTAGATCGATAACGCGACGTTAATTCCTACCACTCGATGGCGCAATCAGGCGATACGATAATCCGCGTGCCAGGTTCCGCTTTACCTACTACCTTTGGGCTAATTACCATTGAAATTGAAATGCGTCTACACATGTACTTGCGGCGATTATGCGTTCAAATAATTAGGCGCGTAATAACGCGCGACCGCGTTGCACGGAAGCTCGTTAGTTAAGATAACAAGTTCCTTTCTTTCTCATTAAAAAAATGGTCTTCTTTATTTTAGTCAAACAATGTTCTTGCACCGTTTTGAATTTGTTCCCCAGTAGTGTCACTGGGTATAACAAGAATAAGGATGTAGGTCAAAATGTCTAGGAGCTCATTGAGGTGTTTTATAATTATTACTAATTCTTTGCGTTAGGCTTATCAGCTAATTAATGCATACGTTACGCTTACGTTATTATCACGTTTATTACTAGAGTGAAATTCGATGGTAACGAGAAGGATATGCTGAACCTGTTTCAAAGCCATACTCTTGGTAGATCCTGACTGTTAACTGCGTCTAAATAGAGCCTCGCGTATAATCCAGTAATCCATTTACGTGACTTATTAATAAAACGTGATAGCATCAGATAAAGAAATTTGATGACAGAATTATCTGACGTTACATAAACATATGTGCTTCTCGAAGAAAAGTATCGTAGATAAGTATAACGTGCCAGAGTATGTCTAGGCAATGAGTTTGTAGGGTACCGGACCCCCGAGGTACAGCCCTGGACGATGTTACCCGAGCGGCGTCGAAGTCGCACGATCTCTGCGGAGGCCTGTGTAGCCATGTGTTGTGGTCCGCCGTGAGTGCTTTGTGACAAGGGAGGTGCAGTGTTCGCGTTTTTCGTTCACCGTAGCCGGAAAATCGTGCTTTTCAAGGCAAGTCCAGAAATCGCCAGTGCCGCCTTCCCGTGTGGCAGATTCACGTTAGCGTCAGGGTGTGTCCCGGTGATGATACGAGCGTGTGTTTCGTGCTATTGGTAAAACGACGAAAAGAGAAAAAGAGGGAGTAAAGAGAGAGACAGAGAGAGAGATAGAAAGAGTACTCGCTATCTTCTCACTCAGTATGTCCGGCGCGCGTAGCTGAGTAAGTAAAATGTGTACAGAAGTACTCGCTACGAAGAGCGAGAGGTGTAATGAGTGAGAGAAAGATGAAACCAGTGTGATATAAGGCAGTGGAAGTGAGACATGGGACTAGAGTCAGTGAGTGGGGATAATATCGAGTGAGAGACAGAGACAGAATCATTGCCGGAGTAAGTGAGCCAATGAAAGGTACTACTGGTGCAACGAGGAGAGAGTTAAATGGACCTTTTAACGTGCGCGACAAGGATACAAATAAGCTGCCAGTAGTGTCTTCTTCATCATCTACTCCCGGAGTGCGCGCCTTTGTATGGTGTGTACATGTGCACGTGCACTTGTGTGCGCTAGGGAGACAGGGACGCGGGGTTTTATCATCATCCCTGATAAATAATCGTACCAGTAGCATCCCTTGATAAATATTGGATTTTATCCTACGTCGAGACGCGTCAAAGAAGTTGTGGCATTCGTGGCACGTGAATACCGACGACGCTGTTCTCTCTTTCTTTTCGTACACTCGTCTTATTCTTGCCGTTACGTGGATACGTGTAATAAGGTGTAAGACGTGAGTTGGTGCGTGTACCGGATGTGACGTAAATTGTGCGCGAACGATAGAGAGAGAGGGAGAAAAGGCGTTACTGCAGGAAAGGCTCTGCGCTTTCCTTCTTGTTCTTCCTCCTTGTTCTTTTTTCCTTTCTCGGTAACGCCATACTCGTTTTATACACTTTCGGGATCGTTAAGAGTGTCTCTTTCCTGGCGTACGTTTACTACGTCACTTCCGTTCTTCCTGTAACCTACGTGAGATTGTCGTTTCGTCGAAATTCTGTGCTTCTCTGCGACGACTCGGAGGATACATAAAAAACGAAAGTGATCGAGAGTACGTGAATCTGTGGCATTAATCTGGATTACACGGAACGGTGATATCGTCCTGTTATAGGTTCTTGCTGATGTACGGTCGAAAGGAACAACAAGCTGCTCAACGGCTCTGACGTATTCTTGGATAAGGACCTAGGACACGAATGTACTCGTTGACGCGTGTACAATGGTACGTCACTGCATTCACTGACAATTCTTTTTTTTTTTATCGCTAACGTGTGGATGCTCGTGTGTAATACTTTTTTATGTGACATACACATATATGTATACACTACTAGGCCGTCGCGCTAGTTTATTGTGTGTATATATGCATATATATATACATGTATACTGCAGCACAGGAGAATGTTTTATACGTATATACCCATCTATATAGTAATTCGGAACTCGTGTAGGTGTGCACTCAGTCAATTACAGTATATATCGCTACTGATATATACAAAATATATATATATACCTGGCTACTTTCACTGTGTGCGTAACACTCTATAGTAAATTCATTCAAGGCGGGTTTTACCTTTTGCTCTTTTACACACGTATTATTTCCAACAGACGTAATTCACTTGTGTAATATATATATATAATTTTCACGTGGACATTGTACATGTATATAAACCACGTATATTCCGTATAAGCGGATAGTACACGTTGCTTATGCATCACTTCTTTCTTTTTCCCTTTAAAAACAACTTTTCCATTATAACGTATTACGGTAGTCCATTTTTGGACTATTTTTTTTTTCTTTTTCCTGGTACGTAATGTGGGTACTCTGAAAGAAGAATTTTCACTGCAGTCGAGTCGTACGCCAAGTCCGATCGACGCGAGTTGATTCCGAGTCAGGTTTCCTGGCGATATCGTATTTCGAAGGAGCGGTCGAGTGGCCCCAGGAGGCACAAGAAATGCTCTACAGTGTAATATACCGTAGTGTATACTGTAGACCCTGTACTATAGTGCAGTCGTCTTGCGTTCCACACCGTCGTCAAAAGACATGGCTCCTATACCCTATACTGGTAACGTATACTTCTCTTGATGTTTACACCAGCAACTAGGATATTACGATGGCAGAGAGTGGTTCGCTCTTGCGACTCGTGCCTCCATACATAATATTTGGAATTCATTTCCGGTTTCAAGGGAACAGCCTGGCTGAGCATTGACACGGCGTACCGCGTTTACGTGGATTACGTATTACGGTTACGGGTAGACCTGGCGAACACATGGTTGTCCGGGTGTATTACTATACGTTAATTTTGAAATAGCACGGGCATATAATACGTGACTGGTAACCTATGAGAATAATATACGTATTTGTATAGGCATTTGATTTACCAGTTGTCATCTAGATGCTTGTACGGGTACGGACTATAATCGGTATTGTATATACGTATGCTATAAGCTCTATTGGACATGCTTAATGAAACGATGTATTTCGCGACAGCTAATCATGCCCATTTCATTTCACTATGATTTACAGGCGATACGTAACCTATGTTAATTCCTAGTGATTTTAATTGGACCCAATGCTCCATATACGTTGACGCGCTAACAACGCCCTCTCCACCCGTGCATCGTGCACGGCTTCCAGGACGTCGGTACAAATTTAATTAACTCACCGAGCTTCCGTGATTTTAACGCGAAACCTTTTTTTTTTAATGCTTCTGTTTATCTCGCACTTTTGATCGTTCATTTACTTAATTACACCTTGTATCCCGATCGGCGTCCTACGTCAACGCGTTATATGACGTATGCTGGTATTAGTTCGTTGTAGATTTTTTTTAGAGCGTACCTTACCGACGCCATCTTTGTTTTTTTTCCACTGCCTTCAACCTCGACTCGATTTATGACGAATAATTTTTTTTCTATCCGGCTGAGTGATTCTACCTTACTAAATTAACTGTGGCAGACTCGTCTCTTTTATTTTGTTGACTAAGTCGTTATCGCTTGTGATAAATTAATACGTGCTTTTTTTATGGTCCGCCGATCGCTGTCATGGCCGACACTGAGTGGCTTATTGGTATGCGAAATAACTTGGTCTATTCTGTGACGCGTATTCTGTATATCTATGTATATTGGAAAAGTATGCATTGGTATGAATTGTGCTGATTCAAACTTTTCACTGTTCGCCTACACGTGCGTGTCTAACGGTTGGCTATTACCTAGCGTTCGTTATTCATTATACGAGGTAACAACTTGATATGCCGTTCTGTAGTTCTGTTACACGTGCTGGTTAGACTGGGTGGTATCTGTATCGGATAAACGTAACGCATTGAATAACTGTATGCTGCTTTATGAGAATGGAAGAAAGTTTTGCCTCGGGCGAGACGCATTTTGCACATCGACAGGTAATACCGGTAGCTTCCGTTTGCCTGAAGACTAAAATATATATGCGCATATATATATGTATCTAGCACGTAGCGAGGTAACCTTGTGAGTTGGCACTACTGTAAACCAGATTTAAAGTGGGTATTATGATGAGGTGAGAGAGAAAAAAGTATGTCAACAGCATTGAGCGTTGGAGCGCGTAGGTCAGAGGGGGAGAAAAATAAAAAAAAAATTTTTTTTTTTAAACAATGTACAGAGCCATGCAAGTACTGATTTTGTAAAGAATTTTTTTTTCACTTTTTATCTGTTTTTTTTTCAATGGGTATTACCGTGATGATTTCCCTCAGGAATATCAAACGATTTTTTTTCGTTGAACAATCATGCAAGTGGCGCTTGAAAAGACGGTTCAAATGCTGCTCTGTTCGCGACATACAAAGCGACGAATTTTCCGGTCACGGCGGGGAACGGTCCCCGACGAGTTTACAGACGGCAGTCGTTTCATGTGAACGTGGCCAAGGCTCGGCAGGCGTAACGCCACGTTTAGCAGTTCCTTCGTAACGATTCGCCGGGGACGATTATGCTCGTCGGTTATTCCGAGTAAGTCGTCACGGAAGGCATCTATGTATTTACCAGGTCACAGTTGCGGTACGTTGAGCGCGTACTGTTTGATCGACATATGTAAAAAAAAGTATAGTGAAAAAATGTAGTGGGGGGAGGTGGTAAAAAAATATGGAAAAATTAAATTCAAAACTTTTCTATTAACCAATCAAGCTAAATTGTATACATTCACTATATACACATACGACTAGTAATACGGAAACGGTTTACCGAATTGCCGTAGTCATTATCGGTACACGTCCCGAGTGGACGGGCGAGTGTGGCTTCTCGAGGATGGGTTAAGTACAGAGAGGGTCGGCGTGTTTGGCTGTCGAAGGATCGTAGGGTCGGTTCGCTGGTTGGTTCGCTGGTCGGCTCTACGGTCGTTGGGTCGGGGACATTAGACGAAACGGATTCTCGGCACGTTTCGACTCGTAATGGCCTGGACACGGACGATTTGCCCGGAAGTGATATACGTGTTTGATAAAATCTTTGATTGTCAGATGTTACGCGGTTACTGAACGATTATCGATCGATCTGTATCGTAATGATTAGTCTTATTTTAAATGCGGACCAATTATAAGGGTTCGTTGTTTGAGCCGTTCGGGTCGATGCCAATTTGTTAATCTCTTACAATTCTTATAGTGACTATACCGTGTGGGCAGCTGCCGACTTTGCTTCTTATATTCAAAATGGACGCTGTACATGCATATACAAAGCTCGTATTACTCGCTTGATGGACTTGGCAAAAGATGGCGTCGCATCCGGAAGTTATTTATGAGCTCGATAAGGATCTACGGCATTGTCGGATCGCGACGGGAGTTAACGTCGGGATTGACTACCCTGTTACACACGTGCGCATGCGCGTACGCTACTGTAAACGCGTAAGCAGTCGTGTATGACGATTAATATATGGAAGCACGTGTGCGGAAGAATATCCCTTGTCCTCTTATATCTTTACCGCAAGCCTCCCTTCGCGCACCCTATGCGATTGCTGGCAAAGTGGATTGTTGTCAGCGTATAGAGGATATAGCGGTTCGTCAAGACGAAGTAATGGCGGGAAATTTGAAAAAAAAAAAAAAAAAATTCTTAGCGAGGTCTCTATCCAGTGAGATACAAAGCCGGTTTACATCGAGGGGTTACTCTACCCCCCCTTCAATTCCATTAAAAATTTTTTTATGATTTTTTTTACCCTTACCATGCCTATCTACTTGACGTAGATATAGTCCACGGTCGTTAATGTTTCTGAAATTCTTTCTTGGCTTCCAATCATTTTCATTTTATAGCTACTACTACCCTTTGCCGATGTGGACGACCGCACGATTCTTATCTGTTATCGGTCCCTCGATAGCTTTTTCTCCTGTATCTGTCGCTCAGTGAAAAATGTCAAATGGTCACAGGAGACGTGATTGTTCCAATGTGTGGTTAAGGTTTGGTTTTAAGGAGTCGGTATACGTTAGGCTGGGTTTCTGGGTCGTTACACTGCTTTTTTAATTAACGGGGAGAAAATATTTTTGCGTCTTTTTTTTTTTTAAGTTTCACTCTGCCCACTCGACGCGCCTGCATTAATTGGCTGGCAAAATGTTTTTCACTTTATTTCGTGATCAACGAGTGATACCCCGGGCGACTTGCAGAGTCTAGAGGGATGAAGTTCACAAAGCTCACTTAATTAGAGACAGTCAAGTCGCTGGCGGTACTATACATATGTGATCACGTATGTAGTACATACTGCGCTTAGCATTGCGCAAGTGCCTGTGTATTTATGTCGACGAAGAAAGTTCGTGCCGAGGTGACGTGTCGTTTCCAAATTTTACCCTTGTTTAAGTAAACATATATATATATATTATTTTTCGGTTAAGTCATACTAGGTTTTTTTTTTCTTTCTGTTTCTCCCTTTCTCGCTGTATTGCTACTCCAAAACTTTCACCCATCTACCTACCCACCCCTATTTTTTTCATCCCCTTTTCCGACCCAGCGTACCAGTTATTACTATCTTTTTCTCTGTAGGGATTACGGGAAATATTTAGACTCCACTAGTGGACGTTTCGAAATATCATCCCCCCAACTACCCCTCGCAGTCGTATTCAAGACGGAGCGAACTCAATTTCGTGTCAGGTTCAAATGCTTTAGTATTTTTTTTTTCCTTGTTCTTTTTTCCTTTCCGCGACCCTCACGTGACGTCAGAACTCCGTGTGTATCTAGTAGGACATTTTTTTTGACATTATTTTTCCCCTTCATCTCGGTCATACTGCTCTATTTTTAAAAATAAAATTTCGAGGTATTTTATTATCAAAAAAAATTTTTTTTTTTAATTCCAATTTTTTTTCCTCCAACAAAACTAATCAACCCCCCTTAACATGTATCATAGAATTGGGCATGAATTCAATCGCGAGTATCCGCTTCCGCTTTATCCATGTATTAAAGTATCGCTTGTATAAGAAATCGCGTACAAATTCGTTGACCAAAAATAATATATA
>JARQTG010000171.1:502238-631864 GCA_030142615.1 Syrista parreyssii | reverse complement strand
ACATATACACACATATGTACATATAAGTCACGTTCGAGCAGTAAATATATGTTTGTCGAAACATAAAACGCGATACATCCCACAAGCCACGGTACATAACACGAGGCAATACACGATATGCTATACATAATGGATGACCCCAGGGAGCATGTGGCTCGCGCGCTTACTCGTTACATATATGTATAAAGCGCGTACGTACATACAACGTGCGCGCATACGTTAGAAGTCAATAGTAAAGACGTTACAAACTAAGCACATAATAATCGAGCGTTATAACCCAGCGTATAATTAAACGTAGGCCAATTCACTGAAGAACGAAAAAAAAAAAAAAAAAAAATTCAAAAACCCCGGGCAAATACCAACGTCCAATTAACCCACGAGAATATAATTTAATAGACCCCTGGTACACACGATACGCTTATAATGGCCAAAGATTAATTGGCCGATTTCCAATTGTTCGATTTTCAGTCGTACCAACGCGACTACGTATACATATACGTATAAAGCATCGCTCGGATTGATGCATCGATGACGCAAGCGTCGTGCTGACGTAACTGAAGCGTCATTGTACGACGTCTGGTTTTCTTTCCTAGAGAGGAAAACTCTCGTACCTATTCCTTCGTACGACACAGGACGCACGAGATCGAAACTCTCCGCGTTACGAAAAGGACGCGTTTCCATAAGGCAACGTTATTATCCAGGACCATCGTGTGATCCATAGACGTCAAACAGTTGAAACGTAAACGTGCCTGACCAGCTACACGTATATATAGCTATAGTACAATATACATTTTGCAGCAACATATCTCGAAAGGTATTTCGTGGCTCAATTGACGGCAAGCCGGCTCGTTTGACTTTAGTCGTTAATGTTTATCGCACGGTTGGAGGGAATAACAGTTGGTCCTTTTTCACATGTACGAGACCCTGTCGGAGTGGGGGGTAGGGGCGGCGAGGCCGGAGGGGAAACGTCCTTTTCTCTTTCAGGCTGACAGTTCACTCTCCGTCTCTCTCGCTCCCGACGGTACCCCTCGTGCTTTCTTTTCTTTCTCTTTGTCCTCTCGTCTATTACTTAACCTACCGCTAATCGGTCTGACTATCGCGCAGTCGTACTATTTTAGCTTGGCGAGCTTGTCGCGAGTCACTCGTCATTAGTTATACTGTATAACCGTGGGGTTCGGTGTTATGGTAATAATGACCGAGGACGATTCGTAATTGGATGCGCGCGATCATCGCTTTACGAGACGTGCGAATCGACATGTGGTTCGGTAGAGAGAAAAGGGCGAAAAAAGAAGACAAAGAGCGAAGGGATTGATGTGGAAGGACGGAAAAGGAAATTAGTCGTGGCGATAATGGATACGAGCCGTGTTCTGTTTGGACGTTGCTATACGCGTGGGTATAGATATGTATGTGTACCGAAAGATCGGCACGAAAATTGTTACTCGAAGAGATATGAGTTTTCGTGGTTTTAACCGAAATACAGGCGTTCGCTCCTAATTTCGTTTGATATATACTTTGGAGCGTTTCCAAGTGTCGGCCGGATACACTTTTCGTACGTCACTTCCCTGTATTCGCGCTTCTGGCGCGACCCTCCGATCTCCAGTTACTCTACCTTGTGTATTATATTACGGTGAGTCTGGGTTTATTGTAAGAATATAGATATACCGGTTAGCTGTACACGGGGAAAATTCAATCTTTCGTGTATTTATGCTCGGGCGATACTTTCGAGGGTTTATCGAAGTCTTGAAATTTTTGTTACAATGATTAAGCGTATGATATTTTTTTTCGCGCGCACCAAAACACTCGTTTTCTTTGTATCGTATCTACCGTGTGACGTAATACGCGTGTTTATAATTGTTAGGAAAAAAAAAAGATACATATTGAAATCATTATCTGACCTCAGTCGTATATCTGAAATCGTCTCGAGAGTCACTGTAGTATGCGTAGGTATCGTGTGTGCTATGATTATATATATGCAGTGTATATGTGTACAGTGTATGTATACCATATGTATATGTTACGAGCCGATAAAGGCATTCGGCTATACGAGTACCGCATCTGCGCTTCTCTCTCTCGCTCGCGTCCCACTCATTCGCTCACTCACTCGCACAGCCAATCGTCGAGACGTGAGCTTTTTTAATTGAGCCAATCGCCGGCCATCGAGCCCTAACGTTCATTCCAGTTGCCGTCCGAGCAGACCGGGATTTCGCGAGTGCATAAATCGTCCAACGGTACGTGGGGGTCCCGGGGTATTCCTGGCCACGAAATTTCGACGTTTGCTGCCTCCATTTACTCTCGCCATTCGCTCATTCCCGTGACGCTGCGGGCAGCCAAGCAGGCAGGCAGGCAACTTCAATCAGTTGGAATACTAGTGGCAGGCCGAGAGGTACTGGGAGAAAGTTGGATGAATAGATATGGAGATAGGAGGACAGAGTGGGACAGAGAGCGAGGGAGAGAAAGAACGAGAGACAGTATAACGGGAGAGCTCTTGGCTGAGACTGTACACGATGAACTACTACACGAGGTAGCTTGAAACGTATTGACCTACGCGTGCAGCGTGAAGTTGTCGTGAATCGTTCGAACGATCTTGACGATAGGTCGTGAGGTGATTTAACAATGAGATCGCCGAGGTGGGTGAGGGGTGCGATAAGAAAATCGTCGGACAGGTGATAAGACGGCGGGCTGGGTGGATTTTTGTATGGGGTTGAAAGCGAGGACTGCCGGTGGCAGTATTTTCCCGGGCACGGGGGATGTCGGGCTATGCGGGCAGCACAAAATGGCTGCCGGTAGGAGCGATCGACCGTGCGTGCGAGTGAGAGAGACAGAGGGGGTTGGCGAAAGAGCGAAAGAAAGAGAGAGAGAGAGAGAGTGAGAGAGGGAGAAGAGCGGAGTAGAGTAGAGGCACAGTTCATATCTCTTGCTCTCTTCCATATTATCTCGCACGCTCGCTCTATCTCTCTCAGTATCACTATGGTACCGATGAAACCCGAGCAAACCCGAACCTTCCCTTCGGCATTGACACGTACCACTACCAATGTCGAAGGAGGCACGATTACAGGGCTGCTACCACGACCAGGAGTTCGCCAACACATTGCATCAACGCGATTCAAATATAGGCGTTGGCAGCCACGAGGATACAGGCTGGTACACATGTGTATTGTTATATCAGCCGAGGCTTACCACGCGTACACTCTAATTGTGCGGTGTACCCACTGAGTTATACTGTCTTGCATTATGCATACACGATATTGCATAATCCTAGGATGAAAGATAGAGAGGGACAGAGGGAGTCTCTGTGTATCTTTCTCTCTCTGTAGCTGGCACTCTTTCGTTGTATCTTTGTCCTTCGTCCTCCTTCACTTGGAGTCTGCGATCGGGATTCGACGCTGGGGGTTAGTATCGATCGGTCTAACCTGGACGTCGTCGACCCGAGGAACCTGGGCAAGGAATGGTCAAATTGTGACGCTTTGGAAGGATATTTTCTCGTTTGGGATTTCAATGGGAAGTTTTTCTTTTTTCTTTTCATACGATCGGGACTTTTTGTCTTGAGTGGAAAAGTGCGAAAGTGCGTATATGTATATATAACACACGAAAAGTAACATTATATATGTATATATCGATTCTATATATATATATATATAGAATCGAGTAAGATATTTCAGGCGAAGCTGACAATGTCGAGAATTAATTATGGCAGCTCAATATTAATTAAGGACGTCACGCGATTCTGTATACCCAAGCCTGATAAAAGTATGACTAGCATTAATTATTGTTATATCGTGTTGATATCGTAAGGTTCGCTTTTTTAAACCTTGTGTCGCAATGTCATTATGTCTGGTATGTTTTTTTCTTCTTCTTCTACATTCAATAAAAATAATCCTGTCTCGTACGTCAGGAACAGTCAATTTTAAAAAGAAAAACTTTTCTCAAGGGACCAACTGGAGGTTCTCGTGACTGTATAAAAGTCACTGTAGGGTATTGGCATGCGTACGTAATCCATAAATTCATTGAAAAGGTGGTAGCACAGTGCCGAGGGATAAAAGCGAAGGAGCGGGAAGTCGCGAGTGAAACAAAGAGAGAAGACAGCACGGCACAGTTGGCTGGAGCGAGAGGGCGGGGGATCGATCGACCAGACCTCAAAGAGCCCAGGTTGAGAATCCCTGTGGAACCTCGTGCGCGCCATCTATCCGTTGCCTCACGGACGGCAGTCCGAGGAACCTCGTACGTCGGGAATCTCAAGATTTTGGCATAACATTTGCTCGATATAATGTATCGCATTGAGCGATAGGATAAACTACGAAGCTCTATAGAAACAGAAAACAGACCAGACGAAAACGTGTTTGGTTCGCACCATTAAAAGAATACGTGTAGTCGGGCGCGCGCACGTAGTCGTTCCAAGACGACAGACAGCATGTAAAAATGAAGTAGAAATTTATAGAGGAAAAAAAGGACTTACAAGATTCGCCAATAATAGGCGGGTCATTTAATTTCGTTTCGTCTCGTTTCGCGCGCGGCAATATAATCAATATTCATAGATGGGATCGACGCCGTCACAAAAGCCTAGTCAGGCTGCATTCACTCCGGCCGCGTATTATTGTTCGTCCGGTCCCAATAGAGACGGGCCGAGCACTCGGGGCAGTCAAGTCAGGCAGTCACCTGCCTATTAGGGAACTCGAGAGATTCCTGAGCGCTCGTAGCGTGTACTACTCTTTACTTGTTCCGCTCATCTACCCTCTCTCTCCCTCTCACGCCTTCATACTTATTCACTCGCTCACTCATTCACTCACCCATTCACTCGCTCGGTCTCTCTCGCTCGCGCTCACGTCACTCGTGCAACTTCTTCATTTTCCTTACCATTTCTCACTCTCTCTCTCTCTCTCTCCCCGTAGTACGGCATTTGTGTTTCACACGGCTCAGGCTTTGTAGCCAACAAGCTGTCGCGTTACTTTTACACGCTTACACCTACGCATTCACCCACACACTTACACTTTCACGCTCGCACTTATAGTCCTTCGTATGTATACGTACACACACAAACAACTCGTGGCTCGTACAATGAACGCCACAGTGCCGTATGCGTACACAGATGTCGGCACACGCACTAATAAACACAGTCTAAAGAATCGCACCAACACGATCCCAGTCTTTTAGTATGGGTATGGGATGTTCGTATGGGATAGAGAGAGACGGCAAAGCGTTATATACAAGGATGCCGGTTTATTTGTAGAGAAACTCTTTATTTGTAGAGCAAGCCATTTATTTAACCACCAGGCAAGCGCAAAGGAGTAGTTTTTATCTGTCGGTTGCGATGAAAAGATTAAGTTACAACAAAGAGCCCAGCCAAGCCTGCCGCCCCGCGGAAACCCAAGTCGACACTCGGCCTTGTCATCCGTCCTTCTCTGTCTTGCATAGCTTCGTACTCCTTGTGCTCATTTTTTCTTTATTTCTCTCTCTCTCTCTCTCTCTCTCTCTTTCTTCCTTCTTCTTTTAAGCTATTCCATAGCGACTATATACCGACTACGCTCAGTTCCTCCTCTCGCTTCTCATTTTGGTCCGTGCACCTTGCTGGATTTCAACTCGGCTAAAACGCGACAGGCTCTTCCGCCGCGCCGAGGTCATTGACATATATTGCACGATCGATAGCGAACTCGCTCTTTGGCGACTATTCGACATGATTTTACGAGTCGTTTAGTCACGCGGCTTCGTTCTTCGTCTATACGCCTCAGCATCCTATTTACTTTTTAACCGTCCATACGGCAGAGTCGGTGTGGCGTACGTGTCGATTGGTACGTGGTAGAATTTTCTTTTTGTCATCGACTGTACCGTTTAATATTTTTTTTTGTTCTTTGCCACAGTTCCTTCGCGATAGACATGTGACGCGCGACCATTAGAATTCCAGTAGATCCAATACTGCCAACTTTCAACGAGCTGCGTGACGTAATCTCTGAACTTGACTTGGTTGCCGCTTAGGTCGATTAAAACTACTCGATTATATGCATATCGATGTATACCGGTGGGTCTTTGCGATGTCGTTTCTGTCGTGCGCCCCGGCTCCTTCGGTTACTCCTTATGCCGCGTACGAACGAGTCTGGAAAGCACGGCGTCACGCAGAAGCGTGTCTCCTGCCGTTTCGATTTGGCGCTGTGATGCCATTTCGTGACGCTGTAAGGCCTTTTTCCTGAATCACTACGATTAACGTGACCAGGGTAATGGAGGAACCGTTTCTGGAAAATCGGTACACGTTACCTCGATTGGACTATGTGTACTGTGTTATTTGCTTCCTGAAATGGGCTGTTATTGTACTGTTTTTCACGAGGACGACGTGTACGGTATATATATATATATATATCAGGGCATTACGTGCATATCTCCAATGCTCTTTCCACGTGCTCGACAGTTTGACGGGACGTATGTATATACATATATGACAAGACACAAGAATAATAATATTTATTGCCAGCCAATTTATTGTATCCTCGCATGAAATTCCTTCAGCGAGTCTCTCTTTGACTTTGAAGCTTATTGCCACCTCACTCCCACGCAAGCAATATACTTGTTCGCTCCAACTCTCTCATAGCCGGGAGGTCTAGTAGCCGTTATTTCCGTCGCGACGAATCAACAGTGCTGCCGTTATGCGCGCACGTTACGTACGTAAAGGAGGAGCTAAAGTGCGAAATTACTCACGCGTCGCCTCTACACTCGTCCGTATTGAAACGACAGATCGAGATTGTTTATACTTTGGAAATGCTACGTTCACTGCGTAACTCGCGACTTTGTGGCTATTAGGTAAAAGGGTTTGGCGTAGGAGGTAAATTGTTGGCTGAGCAACTCATCCTTACATGTAATACTATATGCGCGCCGATCAATGGATTGATAGAACTGATTATCCAGACTTTGTACACGGGTTCAAACGTTCAGGGTTTTGTTGTCGCAACGACAAACTGGGCTTTCACGCTACGCCGCCATTATGCTCGCCCGATCGAATCGCGCTCAAAGTCCTGAATATCCTTTGGACCGGCCCGAAGAACGTTTCGAAGGACAACACCGAATCCTTACACTATGCGGATGGCAATTCATTCTCTCTTCGAAGGTAGACGTGCTATATATACACTATATACTTTAGATCCAAGTAATACGCGTCGGCTCTCCCTTTGCATGTTAATTAAAGTCTGACATTAAATGGCGATGACGTGTACAGCCTTATGGATACTTAGTATAGAGTTGCGCGTATAACAGTACGTAATGAGTTTACGGTTCAAGGATCGTTTAAGTTTTTTTGGAATGTCTTTCTTCGGTACTTTGGTAATTCATTCGTATCGTTTGTTTGGGTTTCTATACATATATGTATATATGTATATATGTATGTGTGTGTATATATATATATACACACGTGAGTAAAAATTTTGGTATAACATTCATTCTCGATGATATCATTCAAGATTCTTTGAATGCTTCCCACTCGTGTCGGACTATGGTGAATGCTGTTCTTGATATAGACAATGTGAAAGAATTCCGAAACGCGTAAATGTGGGAAACCGGCAATACGCCAAGCGAACGTGGCTGAATTATTATCTCGCGGGCACGTCGAACTTGTGAGCAAAGGCCGTAATCTTAATTTATGCGCAATCGCTCGGACGTCGATTTATTTATTTTATACACAGCCTCTAATTGGCCACTGACAGCTGTCGCAAGCAGCTCCGATACATTATTCATGCTGGCGATTCCCGACCACTTCGTTGGCCTCCAATGTGATACGGCAACTGTGCCAGTATACGATACGCCAATGCGTATTACGTATACGTTTTCATGACATATACATATATAGTCGAGACGTCTGGTATCAGATTACGAGATTTAGATTTTTTTTTATAGCATCCAAATACTGATCGGTACGTGATTGGTTATGAGGAAAATTGATTTAGTCTTATTTTTACGACGCGAGGAGAGTCGATTAGGTCGGATCTCGTTATTCTGATACTTTTTTTTTTGAAGTTAGACTTTTTGGAAAAATACTTTTTTTTTTCGTCACTTTTCTAGAAACGCTTGGCTCGGAATTTTGTCTTTCTTTCTCTTTTTCATCGCTTTGCCAATCTTGGAAAAACAATTTTGATGTTATTTCGTCTCGTCACGCGGAGACTTTAATCGGCATGTTTACGCTCGTGATTTGGCTTGGGCTCTTTGCCTTGTGTCGGCATGTAGTAAACGTATTAGAAATTGTGTATGTGTGTGTGTGTACTAGCACAGAGAAAGAGAAGGAAGGCGATCGATACAGCTGGATTAATTTACGGGAATTAATGTCCCGTCCTTCGAGTCATTGCTATCATTACTCATGTCTCCCGTCACACAATATCGGCCAACATGGCGGAAGTGGTTAGATCGCACGGAACACGGAACGATATGCGTTTTCCGTTTTCTTTTTTCCTCTTCGCTTTCATTTGACTTTGCTTTTCTTAGCTTTGTTCGTTATTTTCTATTTCTTTCGCGCCTCACCGAAAAAAAAAAATCACTTTACGTCAGTCATTTCGCATGCTGCATTCGTTTCACTTTGCTACCACGAGGGATTTCATCCCTCGGGAATCTCCTCGTTGTTCTTGATTGTCTTCTCGATAATCCCAAGAGCGACCGATCTCGCCACTCACTGATCCTACGACTTTGTTTCTACGACGCTCAAGCGCGGCTGCTGTGTGCGTACGTGTAGTGGTTAGGACACGATTTAACGTTACACAAATAGATATAGGATACTCGATATGTCACACGTGATAGGGAGGATCACTTTAAGAATATTGTCCGATTGCTCGAGGTGGATCGATGTAAGTAAAAAAGAGGCTGAACAAGTAAAAGGGGCAAGTACCACGTTAACGATGCATGAATTTTTGTGAAATTTTGGAAATTCAAGTCAATATATGTAAATACGTGCGGACGAGCTGATAGTTTGGAAATACTACGCCTGCGAGATTCCGTCGACGTTATAGCCGATTTATTAGTGATTTTCTTCGGCTCTTTTGAAAAACGTGATTTCACAATGCTCCGATTATACCTTGACGCTATGGTAAATACGATGGTTATGGTTTTCAAGTCCTGATCAGATTCGTCGATCGTATATCGATCTGTGTGTATAGTCGAATTATACAGACAAAAAGTGACAGCACGACTGTAAACAAACAATCGATAATGACGATCGTCGATACACGTGTATATTGATTTTAAAGAAAAATTAATACATTGACGATCGATACTCTCGTGCAAATAACCACTGGTTATGTTTCCACCGGAGTTCAGCTGAGAGATTAAATACGTGTGTTTCATATCTATATATTACTCAACTATAGCTATACATCCAATGTGTTTCCACTCTCGTTCGAATCCTGTGGAAACATGGCCACTGTCGCTTGTTTCTCATCCGATTCGTGTTTTGAATGTCTGCCCAGAGACGTAATCATTGACGCATCCGTCATGTTAGCGGATACACGAATAATCATTTTAACACCCTGCTTGACACTTGTCACGCATATTTCCTTCGAGAAATCCGATTCGCAGTAATGTCACCGTTATAGAGATTTCCTTGACTTCGGAACGAGAAAACAGAGAGAGAATGTCACGTAACGACGCCGAGCGTCCCGACGGCGTTCACGGAACTCGGAATTGTTTTAACTATACGTAATGTAGTTTAGCGTGTGTGTGTATATATATATATATATTTATTTAAAATCCACGTACTATAGGGATTTTTAATGTAAATTTATAGCATCCGCCCATTCGACGTTATACAATTTTATTATTGTCTGTAATACGTCTTATAGACTAGTCTTTACGGCGCGCGGACTCTAGCGTCTTTAATCGCTCGGCATACAGATAACCCAAGTGTACCTACAGCACACGGGCGCACTGAGCAAACAAACGCTCAGTCAGCCATGGACTTAGTGGTTGATATTTCTTCTTTTTATTCTGTTTGCCTTGTCTCACCTGTGTTTAATTTAATTATGCACATTGCCAACACGAATGCACATATATACACGAATGTAGCCTAGTACGGACCATTGCAGCCGTCAGTTAACATGTGCGGCGTCTATACGGATGTATTACCTTTTCTTTCTGTCTTTCACGATAGCACCGTAACGACTTCGTTTCTTTGGTCCTTCCTTCAATAGATCGCTACTGCTTTGTTGTGTCTATTATTTTTTTTCTTTCTTTCTCATTTCTTTCTCCAAACACAAAGTCTTCAGGTTCTTCCGTAACCACTCGGTTTCACTTATTTTTGTTTCTGCTTCTGTTTTCGTGTCTACTGTTGTTGTTTTTTTTTTTTTTTTTTTTCTATACTACACTTTGCTTGCACTTGACTGTACTGCTATACTTCCATCCCTTATGCTTCTCTCCCTCGTCTTGCTTCCGATCCCTTTTTCAAGGATTACTCGGGGCTTTTGTATCGCGACGGGATTTATTTCCTCCGTCCATTACTTTACCAATCCCGTCTCTCGATAAGTGCTTTCCAAGTAAATACCTTTTCCAAACTTCTCAGAGTTTTCTCTTGGTCATTTTTTTTTTTTACGTTTCTTACTATTTTTTTTCAAATCTACCTTCCTTATGCCTTCGGACGTTTCTCTGGTGCTTCACATCGCGAAACGAAGATTGAGGGCGCATTAAATGTTTCGTTTTGAAAAAATTGCCTGCTTCTCTTGCAACTTATCCACTTCGGTATATTGCAATTTGATGATTGAATACGTCGTTTATTTTTGCTCGTCAATGTTCGACCGCCTTGCGAATCTCGTTTTGATTCATCGAACGACGTCATAACCATACGCGATAATCCAGGTGGTTCGTAATGGCTAAAGATTTTTAGTTCGCGCAAAATCCGCAGATTACGACGATTTTTATTCTCGGATGAAAAAGTCATGCGTTACCGCGAGATACGCCGAATACAAATACACAGTGTAAAGCGGATCCCAGATGGGATGTTTTACTCGTCAAGGAATCTGGAACGGGATGTCTTACCAACGAGGAGTAACAATTAGCCCTACTCCAGTGACCGATAAAATGGTCGTTGCCTTTGAAAACACGTTCCTTCGAATTCCAAAGCGAATATGACTCGTGCCAGATCGTCTCGTTTCACAGAGACGCGTCTGTCGCCGCGATAATCGCGAGCGCGGACGACAAGCGCGCAGACAGTTAATAAAATTTATCACGTGAAATATATCTATATACATTCCTCCCGATCAAAGTGTAGAAATTCACTTGTCTGGTTCTCTCGCTGCTCGTTCCTCGAGTCTCATCGGAAACGTGCGATTCGGTCTAATTGGATGAGTAAGGAGAACTTTTTGTATCTTTTGCGTAAGAGACTACAGGAGCCGACAGGGGTCAATTGATTATCAGCAAGGTTTTGCCGAGTTGATAGTCTGTGAGGGGTATTGAGAAATACAGGATGAAACGGGAGAGAACGAGCTAAGAGACAAAAATAACAATGGCCTGCGATATTAGCTTTTATCTTTTAAAGGGATCCTGCGTGTTTTCTTGTTTCTTGTTGTATTGTATAAGCTTGTCGAATTATTTGCGTGCGAATTCCTCGCGCAATTAACGGCAATGAACAAGGCCGATATTTCCCGTTTGAATATTTTTCTCTGTCGCCTTCTCCTTCCCTCTCGCGTCTCTCCCCTCTCGTCTCATTCAGCCGAACGATATTCCCCTGATCTAATTTTCTCTCGGATATCTGCTCCCGGCTGGCAGAAGGGTAGCTTTTCTCTCGGCAGCGTCACGACGCTTTCAGGGGTAGTAGGTAGATACGTATATAGAGTATTTCAGAGAGGGTAGAAGAAAGAGAGAGAGAGAGAGGGTATATATGTATATAGATAGAATGTTAAAGGGAGAAAGAGTGAGAGAGTGTATTCAGTGTACAGAAGTGTGTATAGGATGAACAAGGATAGTGTATATATGGTAGGTCCCTGTGGGGTGAACTGTGAAGAGGGAGAGAGAGAGGGAATGACAGAGAGCGACGATAAAGCCAATAGGTTAGAAAAGGAAACAGGATCTAAGAGCAGGTAGAGAACACCACGATTGGAGTACGAGAGAGACGGTTATACGTGTAGAGACCGTTGGAGAGACGCGGACAGACATACAGCAGACGATAGCGCTCTGTGCCATAAGCGTCGAACTGTTAAATCCGACCGAGTCGCTCGAAGCGTCGCCAGGACGAAAATGTTTACCTTTCCGGAATACCTGAAGCCCGGGCAGTCAGGTACAGGAAGCGTCGACATTCCAGAATTCTAGGCTCGGATCGGCAAACTTCTTGACGATGACCTGGATTTTTTTTTAACGGACGTTTTCTACCTCCTTTTCGTTTTTTCAACCTTCGACAATCATCGTGCTGCCATTTTGATACGGAAACCTTGCAGACGATGCTTTAACGAGTTTATGACGTCATCGTTCGGTTGGTATCACTGACGTGGTATTGTCGTCACACTTAATTGTATATCGATTCTCCTTATTTCTTTTCTTTTTAACAATCCGGAATTATCCGTTTGAAAACGTAACGATAACGTCCGCCATGTCCGATGATTTATATCGGCTTCCAGTTCGTTTTATCGAGTGACGCTGCTGCCCGGCTTAACGACACGAAAAACGTCGCCGAGTGGTACTTAATAACTGCGTCGTCTCCCAGGAACTTATTTAACTGCCACTTTATCGTACGACTTCCCGAGGAGGTTAAACCGATTAGTATCGATAGCGCGATGTCGTCCGCAGTGAGAGACGCGTATAGGCGTTTTAATCCTGAGAAAATCGAGAATAACCAGAACAAATACAATTGTGACGAAGAAAACGTGCAGTCGCCTTGCCGAACATTCAGACACAACAACAAAGAAGATGAAACGTTATTCATCGTACTTCTTGGCACGGAAACTCTAACCTGTAAGAAAAACCGTTCTTAGCGAGCATTGACGAGCCCGCGTCCCAAGCTGAAGTAGATTTTTATTGCAAACGACCCCGAGACGTAAAAGCCCAGACCGTATTACGGCGGCTACCCGCACTCCGGGTTCTCATCGCCCGGCTAAATTTCCCAGGCGCACTTCCTACGCCACTGGGAAGTTCGTAGCGAACGAGGGAGCCAGTGAGCGCCACGAAAGAGAGGGGGAGCCAGCGATGCTTCAGTAAACGCCAAGCGTTCGGGCCGGCGATGCGAGCTTTTACGAGTATTCTATTAAAACGGCTTTAATTTATTGGTAATCGATGTCCTTAGTGTGTTAATATGCAGTATTGTGCGTGAGGACGCAAGGTTGCGCGCGCGTTAACGCCCAAAACTCAGTGAGTCACGAAGAACGTCGCTTGGAATATTAAACGAATGATACTCGAGTTTCTATAAAATCACTCGTTTCTTTATTACTCCTCGTCAACGGTTCTGTTGTTCAGTGTTACAGCGATCTTACGTACAACCATAGTTCTCTTTCTCGCAAGTGAAAATAGATTAACATGCGACTAGAAAGAACGTGTGCCGGCGGCTTCTATTTCTCTGGCTCTAATACAAGAGCCTCCATTAAGGAGGTTTAAACGCGTTGTGCCAGCAGTGCTGTGAACGCACGTGCGTCCTCTTGGTGTACGTGAGTGTATATATATAATATATATTCGACGCTCGTTATACATGACGCGTGTGGCTCTGTGTAATAATGTGTGATAGCCCCTTGTTGGGCGTCGCGACCATTTCCTTTCGTGTTTTGTGATTCCCGTGCTGGAGCTTGTTTCGTCTGTGCACCGATAGTCGAAGAATATATATTTGTAGCCAGGAGCTACTAAAGCCAATAGTGGTGGGTTTTTGTGGTGATTTTTCTACCGTTGGTGTCGTGTCTCTGTATATTTATTGTTCTTATTATTTCTTCTTCCTCCGCGTCCTTCCGTCATCGCGTATCATACACGTTCATACGTGCATGGCGTATATATGCGGCTACGTATATATATACATACTGCCAAACGACTTCTTGTCGCGGTCGATCGCCAAGACAGTGGGATCATGTCGTGATTCAGTGAACGTTTTCTCACGTTGGGTTATACCGTGAACCCTCCCTGTATATCCGTCTCTCTCTAACACCCTATAGTACCCATCCACCGTCACCCCTCGATTTCATGAGATATTGGATTACCCTCAGGGACAAAGGATACCACGGCACTCTAGGATAAACGCATCTCCACGCTGCTGGGACCTCGTCTTCTTTACAGTAGGTATTGACATTTTTCTTTTTGTTTGTCTCCGAGACCGGGATTTATATCATTCTCTTTTTCGTTATCGAGGCTGTATTCTCGTACCTTATTTTTATCCACCGATACTCTCGGCTCTGTATTTGCAGAGACGGTGGGCTATGATGGGGGGGGGGGGGAGTATGAAAACTCCCTGGTGCAGTGCATAACGGTTTTATTGGTCACCCTAAGAATATTACTGTCGCGGATGGTAACTGTCTTGGGGTTTTCGAGTGACTTAGGTAGAGGGACTGTCTGGAAAATGACCTGGGGTCTTCAAGTCCCCCATTTTTTCTTTGACTTTAACGAGCCTCCTCGTGGACTCTCGCTTTGCACTGACTACCTTGGCTTTATTCTCGAGGGCTAATTATTTCATGGCAAAGCTTTTCACCTTGCACCTTCCGGTAAACGGACGCTAGTACGGATTCGGCTGATGTCTACAATTTACTGGTTATGACTTAATAACGTTTTCAGGCTGCCTTAATGTAGGATGTTGATTAATGAACTTACGACTATAGTAATAGTCGTGCCAGCAGTGTGCTTCGGGTATGGTACAGCGTTACAGGAAGTTCTGTGCTATGAAATATTATATACACAGTATCTCCATGCTAATATGGCCGACTGGCAATCAGGAAACTATCTAATCGCTACTGGCTTCTAATTCCTAGACGAATTCCATTGCTATCAGCTATAGTAGCTTCTTATACCCTGGTTGCATACCTCGTCTCAGGATCGAGGTATTCCTATGGTCAAGCAGTTTAGTCACTTCTTTTGGATATTACAAGTTTTTCACGTGCGCCTGGAAATACATACTAGGCTTTAACTGGGCTTACTGCTACTTGCTTTTGGCTGGCTGGATTGACTGGTTGGCCGGGAAGCTTCATCTTTTTTATTTTCGCAAACGTGGTTGGAATACCGGTAGCGGGGAACTAGACGCAAAATCTTTTTACAAAATGGCCGACAGTGGTGGGGGGGGGGGGGATTTGCGGAATTTACCTCGTTACTTTTCACGTGCATTTTTCAAGTCGTCGCGCAGTGACGTCATAACCGAATATCTCTGCCAATTGTTACCCAATCGTACCGATAACGTTTACGATTCTTGCCTTTATGCCGTATCGTACTTTTTCTCTCCATATTATATACCTGTATGTGTATATTTTATCCGCTCGATCGTTTCTCGCAGGCACATCACGTTTATTGGATTTATTCTACTGTTAGATTTTGTGCGAAGCTCAAAGTCGTCCTACTCGTCGAGGGGAATAAATAATGGAGAACGACACTCGGTTTTGACTTTCGTTCCAATAAAGCGGTATTATAACTCCTCGTGAACCGTCATCACGTAGCATCGATTATTCCTTACGTGACAGAGTTAATCGTGACGACGAATGGAGGAAGTTGGAGGAGAGAGGGAATCGCGGATGAATATGATTGATTCTTTTTTTTTTTAATTGTTTTATTATCTTTTTATTTATTACTTAGCTCCTTGAGCTTTCTTGATATTCTTGGACTATGAGTGTCATTGTTTGCGTTCCTTCTCTCTCTCTCTCTCTATCTCGCGTACCGGTGAACATGCAAAACGTAATATTAACGCGCACCGCCGTACGCGCGGATCCTTTAATTTATGGCTAATAAAGTTTTATTCGGTATCATCGTGCTACGGGAAAACGTAGTAATTACCGTACTCGGCAATCCGCAACGTTGATGCCGTCCACGATCGTTTCCCCGGCTTTCCTTTAATTTATTTTCTCTCTCTATTTCTCTCGACTCTCCTTTTTGCCTATTTTAAAATCACCACCCGTCGCAGAGGACTTCATTGCGCCAAGTAATACTTACGCGTTAAGGATTTCTTTATAGTTGCTCTTTTTTTTTTCTTCAAATCCATATACAGTTATATTTAGAGTTTCTCGGTTGACTGACCTGGTTCTGTCTCTTTTGCTTTCTTCTTTTTTCTTTTTCTCTACACTTTTTGCATCGAAGCGTGGATAAATCTTTTTTTTCTATTTTATCCCTCATCCTCCCTTAGTCTCTAGCACCCTATCGCACTTTCAGCAGGGTACAAAAAGATCGAGCACCCTTTTCCTGACTAGATTGTAAATTGATTCGGTTCGTGTCTCTTGGAAAGTAACATTGGTGGGGCGCGAGAAACGTGTCTTCGTTTTTTTTTCTTTTTCTCTTTATATATATATATATTCCTGTCAAGACTACTGCCTTTTCAAAAGAGATCCGAAGATTAACGAGGGGGGTCGTCGCATTCATTGATAGCTCCTGCAGGATGTCCAGATCGAACGTTAAGCCAGCCTCGTAAAGGTCCTTGGTGTTTATGGAATTCTCGGGATCGTTTCGCCAAAAGTATTCCAAGGGGTAATCCTGCGGAGTCGTTAAGTTGGCTAAACTGTCTCGTAGAGGCTTACGTGAGAACCGTGGATGCTCGATAATAGCAGGACTGGATGTTTGAAAAGGTTCCGGATGAGGGCTCTCAGTCACCCAGATTCCCCTAGGGGTCCCCACGAGGGTCATTTGTTCCTATAGAGAGGAAAGTCGTCGTTAATTTCATCATGGGTAAACAGAGACGCTGGATGTTACGGATGCTTGTTTGCTTTATTTAGACGAGTCGGGATGGCCGCCATGTTACTTTCACAAAATCACGTCAATAGTCATGCGCGAGTGAAAAATAAAAGGAAACGTCAGGTCGTGTCTTCCTCATTGTTTAGCAGGCTTTATCTCGCCGTATCTCGGTATTACAGGCCTGCCAACACGCGTGACACTTTCTTTGCTTCGTGGGAAGAAGAAAAAAAAAATTACCAGGCCACTGTACACGCGCGTGAATATCAACCGTATGTATCTTGCTGACAAAATTTCAGTTTCCGGCAACTTAAAACAAGATCGATAAACCGATCCTGGACTTACGCGTTGCTTTTGACGCCATTTATTTTCTTCTTTTTAACTTGTATTTTATTTCCTTGCTCATCTCTGCCCCTCCTCGTCCTCCTCTCTCTCCCACTCTTTCGATATACACAAGGCATGTCGCAGTACTTCGTCACACAGTGTATTCACGCTTCGCTAGTGTCCCGGGGTATCCACTGTTTACGTAAAGAAACAATCAGTAAGGCTAATATATTATTTTCTTCGAGCGAAATAACGTCACCCGTTGTCCATGTAAAAAAAAGCGGCACGTAGTACAGTGACAATCGCAGATATACAAAGAAGCGTTGGCTACGTGTTCGATAAAAAGCAAAGATCGGTGGAGGAACAACGGGGAAAAAAAGGAATAATACAAACCAAGTGCACAAGACAGAACGGGCGACAATGATACTCGAGTAGATATTTGTAGGGAAGTATTTTCTGTGGCTACACCAGTGGGATCGAGGTTGACGAGTGGGGGTAAACACTGCAGACAGAGAGGGGGTATCCAATTCCTCAGTAAGCGCCAAGCGCTCGGGCCGGCCATGCGAACTGCTCCGGATTCCCGGTAAAACACTCCTCACGTTTAATCAGTTCGAGGTTAGGAAGCTTGGCTTTGTGTGCGCTAGCAATTAATTAATTACAAAAACGTACCGCGTTACGGAAACTGTTCCTACTGTTGTTTCCCTTTGATCGCGTACCACGCGCACAGTGCTTTACGCGTATAGGATAAATAAATCGCTCTCTCTCTCTTTCTCTCTCTTTTTCTCTCTCTCTCTCACGTTTTCTCTCTCAGTGGTACTTCGGTCTACTGCCACGGCAGCCATGCAGCGGCTGTGTCGTGCGTGTGTGAATTTCATTAACGTGCGTGTACACCACGACTACGTACAACACGAAAATTCGTGCGCGCGCGTGTGTGATAGTCGTGCTTCCAGCACTTCGTGAAGTGGTGTGTTCAGTTTCTTTCCTTTCTTATTCTTGTGCTTCTTTCTCTACGCCCTCCTGCTACGAAGTGGTGCACGTATAGAGGCTTATATATATACATATAGTACTACGGATCCATTCTTTTTCTTCTTTCTTTCTCTCATTCGTGTTTCCGTTTGGCGTGGCCGACGAATTATGGTGGTTCGTGATACATAGTGCGATACTTGGTTGAGATTGTGCTTCCACAGCCCTGAGCCACTTCGGCTCGGTCCGGGGCCTCCTCGAGGTGATATGTAAATAAATAAAAAGGTGTGCTTCTTTTACTTTTTCATCCTGTGTGTTACTACTCGAGAGAGAAACGCCTTTCAGTCGTTACTCCATATGATGTAACTAGTGCCTACGTTAACGTTGCGACGATTGCCTCGTCAGTACCGAAATTGGATTACCGTACTCGAGACAAAGGATATAAACCGACCTTTCGGGAAAAGATGCTCGTCCACGCAAACAACTGGATTTCACGTCTATTGGATTAACAGTGACTGTCGCTGCACTCGAGGTATAATAGTCTGGGTTTCTTTGTCCAGTCAAGAATATTTTTACGTTTCGTCAACAACGGCGAACATTGCAGAATCCAACCTGGAGCTTCGTAAACGGCCATGTATAATGCCCAGTATACACCTCGGGCTCCTTTTACGAAGGTCCACGAGTTTACACGAGCTCGCGCGAATGCGCTTGGGCATATATATATAAGAGCGCATACGAGCATGCCTAGTCATTCGGCGACGACACGTGGTACGAATTAGCCAGCATGACTCGCTCTCCTTTTTTTTTTCTTCCCCAGATACTTCTATGCTGTGGCTGTTTGTCAGGGTTTTTATTTTATGCTCGTTGGAAACTAATAATCGGTACAACTCGATTTTACTCACGATCATTGGACGATTATGCTTGTATTCTTATTCTTATTATGATTGCTCCGACGCTTCTGTTAGATGTGGTTGCGCCAGCGCGTCTAGCAGTGGGCGTGTTTCTTGTACGAGCTTGAAAAAGCTGCTGTTCCTAATGGTTGTACTGGTGTCTGGCTCGTTTTTCACTTCATTAATGTTCCAATTTTGGTAGCAATTATCGTAACGTTCTGATTACACGAATTTTCGGGTTATTATCGTGTCCACGTTCGCGTCGATGCATTGATATAATAATTGGGAAGGTCCGCTGTTTTTATGCGAATTGTATAGAGGCAAATTTTTGGAAAAAAACGGCATCTTTTTATAATTAAAACATAATGGCAGACACATTTCGCTTGTATCCCATGACGCTGCTCTTGTCTTTTCTCTCTTTTTTTTTTTTTATAACGAACATTCCGAGGATATCGTATCTCGTAAATCCATTTTAATTCAATATACAATTAACACGCAACACCTGCCGTTGAATCGATCGACCAAGTTGACGTTTATATAATAAGATGTCATTTATTCGACGACATTTCGTTCGTACGAAGCCGTCGACATTGGCGTAACGTACCCGGTACGCGTTTGCCCACGTTTTTTTTTTCGGTCCTCTTGTAGTACCGTAAGCTTCCGCTAGCTGGCAGCACGGTCGATCTCTTCCGAAGGCAGTGCCCTCTGCACGCAGTTCCTTCGTACCAGGAAACACGTCCCACCGTCTTTCAATTATTTTGACGTTGCACCGCCTCGTATTTCTTCCCAAGAACAGAGTCGGCATTTTCGGTAATCAAACGTACCGTCGCCGAGTCGGTATGCAACCCGGTGTCATGTTTTCGTAGCGAACGCAGAGTCCAGAGCGACGAGTCTCTGTTTGCCTTTCTACGAATCGAAAACAGACCACCTCGGCTTTATTTTCTCATAAATTTTCACTTCTATCAACGATTACTTTACGAGCAGTGATTTTCTAGCATGTATAAAGGTGAATCTTCCTACTTCTCGCCGATATAAGTTCTCGCCTACATAAATACCGGCTTATGTAACACACACGCGCACGGGATGACACGCGTAGTGAAGGCATTTACCGTGAGGCGGTAACGTGCGTGCCCGATTGAATTAGAATCTCACTGGGGGGGAGTGGCACTACCCTCTTCCATGTCTAAACTCACCCCATCACCTTTTCACATCCCCAGCGCCATATACCCCACCCCGCAACCCCCCCTCCAAAGTCCCCGACTATCCCGTAGCTGTCATCCTAAAATTTACCCCAATTCTGAGACCCCGGGGGTCGTTTGTTCCCGATACCTGAAAGCCACCACCCGATTCCACAGGGTGTATAACCTTCCTTCCTAATGCTCCTGCGCCTTCTCCTCCTCCTTCTCTTTCACGTGTTTTTCTGTTGTCTCCTACCGTCCCAACTGTATCGACGGCTCTGGACTGCCTCACGTATATACACAGTCGCGCGTTCAACGTGCATCTCCAGCCATTTTCGACTCACCATTTACAAAGTCCGTGTCCAATAACACTGTCGCGCAATGGATCCCCAATACGTTTTACGTGTAACGATAACCAACGCGATTTGGCTGCCGACACGTGCGCGTACAGTTACGTGGAAAAGTTGTTTCACCGCAGGGCTGAACGTCGCGGATAGGACCGATACGCCTGTCGTACCGGCAACGTTCCCACGAACGTATCTATTTGTGGCACGGACTGTACTTTACTACATCGAAAAAAGTTTCGGTTGGCTTGAAATGCTAACGAATATAGAACTGTCGTTTGTTGTTCTGCGGACAGGGTGCGCGCGCTCATTCTTTTTCTCTTCTGCTCTACCGTCGACGTGGTCTCGTGCATTTGATTATATATATATATATTTCGTATGTTTTTGACGCTTCTTTTTTCCCCCTCTCGTTCGTACACCTCCGGTACGTTACTCGTCGATTAGCGACTGCAGTCTTCTCGTTCGTATTAAATCACGTTCCTTAGCGTTTATTAATCATCCGCTTCGTTAAACTTCGGCCGTTCTCGTACTCCCTCGGTAATACGTTTATCGTCTTCTCTCTCTTCATCCGACACCTGACCGCAGTCTCGCTCACTTTGCTTCTCACGGTTGCACAACGTTACCTTCGCTATCCTATACACTTCGACGTTGCGTGGGTCGTGAACGTGGGTCACGATACACTCAAGCTCACGAGTTTCAGCCTACACGACCACCATTCCTTTGTACTTTGGGTTTCTCGACTGAAGTGTAAGACCAACTTCAGCCAATGAGATTGTCGAACCTCCACAGTAAGGGGTTCAACGAGAGCACGTAAACACTGATTTAGACCTGAACAGCCAGAAACGAATCCTATGTTAACCTGGGGATTACACTGGAATGACTAGTTGGGGCCTCCAGACTGAAAATGTCTCTAATGTTTCTACCTCGAAAATAGAATCTTGAGGTTCGTAACGAGACTCGTTAACATCTTTTTTAACAAAAAATCGTCGTTTATGGACATAAACGTCAATTCGAACCTCAAACTTATATTAACTCACTCGAGTTTACCTATCACGTAATTTTAACATCCCGTCTCAGTGTCACCGGGTAGAATAAATGGATTCAGACCGATGTTAAACTTTCGACTCGGGATACGCGATGCGGTTCCCCGTCTTACTATAAATTCTCCTCATACATTTCATACGTAATTCACTGTGCAAAGTTGCCTGAATTTTTTTATTCAACCGCCCTTCCTTATACATACATATTAATGCGTATACGTTGATTCGCACGTTTTATCGAGAGACTCGCTACGGAGTCTCGCGTCAGGCAGACATACCGTCAGTGACTCAGTTGGGTTTTCTTTGTCTCTCCTTGTTTGTCGCGCAGTGACTTTGTTTTTACAGCTGTCTCTTTACGCTGTCTCCTTTCTCAATAGAATAGTGATTGATCGATCGATGCCGGTAATACCGACGCTCCATAACTCTTTAGATGATTTAACGTATGTCCGTATATCTATATGCATAGCTGGTCCAAATCTGACTGCGTAATGCAACAGACTGAGACCGACAGCTTCGTGCGTACTTTAAGCGGAAGTAATGTCGGTGCTTTTGGATTTTTAATGCACGAAAGCACCAGGCGCCCAGCGATTAATCGGGCTTGAATTTCTTCGGTTTCACTTTATACGTTATACATACGTTTCGCCTATCTTCCGCCATGCGCGCGTGGCGCTGTGCGTCGTGACTCTGAAAAATTCATTTTATCTCGACTGCGTTTCGTCCAACCTATCCGAATTTGTATCTCAACACACGCTAATGCACGTGCGTACGTTAATTTTATGCGCTTCGGCGCACAAGCTCACTGACTGTAGCGGGGTATCTCGGCTGTTTTATATAGCCGCTTTTATACGGCTATAAATCGGACGTATCGATTGATTTATCATATTTTGCTTTATTTACGTCGTACCGTAAGCCGACTGTAATTCAAACATTCAACTGTTAACAGCGACGCGGTTGGCTGGATTATCAATTGGGATTTCAATGAACCGATTGAGACTGCTTGGAGTATCGGGCGAAGGGGAACGAGGAGTGGTTGGGTGGGGGTCGGAGTGTTGGAGAAAATTGGGAGAAATTAATGTAGAGGTTAACGAAATATTTTTACTAATATACACGGTGATTTTTCTAGTTTGATCGTCGATTGCATACAAAAATATTGGTTCCATTTTTTTTTTCCCCTTTCTTCAGTCTATCCATTCATCCGAATACTCGTGGAGAAATTTGGATTCTCTGCGATGAGCTCCAGCCGTCACGCGTATTAATGGTCTCTGATTATTATGACGTATGGGCGAATAGGAAAACGTTGAATCTATCGAAAATATCGGGAACTGTACTGATAAGCTGTGACTTTCCAGGCTGTGAAGTCCATTTCTATATTGTACCCACGGCTTTTGGTAGTGTTGGCTTCGAGCGTGGGAGGAGAGAGAGAGTCTATATTTTCATCGATTAATCAAGAGGACAATCCTCGCGGTTAATTTACAGTCTCATCGTGATCTAACGCTATCAGTTCTAATCTGTCGTTTGGCCAACTTGCTTGTGTGTATCTGTCGTTTGTCAGCGTGTAATCCCGCCTGTGGTAATGTGGCGTATCATTGGAGGGGCCAACATCTTGTGAATTTCCACGTATAAGAGTCCCCTCGACATTCGTGCTTTACTCGTGAATGTATAACGCGATGTAACAGATAACCCAGCCAGTTTATATTATTTACGCGTGTTATACTAGTTTTGCTTTTAACCTCCCCCCCCCCCCCCCGCCCCTCTTTTTGATGACGACATCAATTAATTTTTTATTACCAAAAAACGAATCTAGGGAGATTTTGAAAAAAAAAAAACCTACATTTTCGAGTTTTCGTTTCCTGGTCTTGTGATACTCCGGTCGGGACCCGGAAGGCGAGATAAATATGAGAAAACGTTACTAGAGCCGTTCGTTTGGTCGTTACGGCTGTGCCAAATATTTTCCCTTCGCGAGGACTTATCGCGGGGGAAACGCCAGGAGCTCCATTTGCTGTGTAAGTATGGCGGCGGACAGTGGGAGAGAGAGAGAGAGAGAGACCCGTGCTTGGTTTGCGGCTTTTATAAACGTCGTTTATCACGAACACGTCACGGGAGAGACAGGGCCGCCATTTTGTGTGTGATCGTACTACTTCTTTTTCACTCCTTTACACCTATTATTTTCTTTTCGCACCACTTCTTTATTTCTACCCGTTTTCCACTTTTATAATGTTTTGCTTCGTTTGACAATATTTCATTCATCTCATTGTCTCCTTTATTTTTTTTCTTTTTTCTTATTCCCTCTGGACCGCCGGTACGACGATCTTCCATGCCCGAACTCGTCTTCAGAAATATTTTTCCTTTACGACGAAACTGTTACAGTGATACCGGATGATTATGGGACACAAAAAGACCTCGGGGATAGAAATGCCTATCTAGTAGGGAAAAAAAAGAAAAAAAAAATCCCTAAAGATTTACTCGGCAGTCCTAACGTACAGAGATATCGACGAGAGTCGAGACTCGAGGCTGATAGACTAGAGTAGATATTTATTGGGTTCTTGGACGTGAACCCTGTGAACCTAAGCGAGATGAGTACATGAGAAATGACAGGGAGAGGAAGAAAGAGAGCGATAGACGCGGCAGAGATCGTGCCTCGATTTTCCAACGTTTAATGTCGCCCCATAGAAACAGCCTTTGCCATTGTGTCTTTTGTTGTTGTATCGCACCATCTGCAGGCCCGGCGTATACAGGGTGTCACTGAAGTGTGGATGGGACGGTGCGCGTTCCAGCTGCCATGGAAAAGTTGGCTGCCCTGTTGACTGTAGTCTTTCAACTACGAGAAGGGTGGTACGCGTGTTTCTCACAGTTTTCTTAAATTGATACGAAGTCGTTAAGGGTGCCTGAAAAAAAATTCTATCTACAGGGTGCACCACCCTCTACATATACAGCACACATTACACGGTAGGATTTTACAGGCGCACCAAAGTTTTTTAGGCCGCTCACGGTGGCAACACTGGCTCGTACGTATAAGGGATCGCGTACGAGTCAGGGGTTGTTGCGTTTATTAAAAATTTGCGCGGGTAACGTTTCACGGAAATGATTCGCGCCGACCTCCTTTTAGGTTTCATACGTTAAACCGTTTCCGCGGCCTCCCTGGATGCACTGCCGCGATATTCTCGTTTGCTTTGCCACGTGTTTTTTCCACTCGCTCTTTACGGACGGCGCGAAGTGGACGAAGGGAGGATGAAAAAAAGATTTCATATTATTATCAACCTCGGCCAAACCACATGTACACCCGGTAACAGTCACTACGTGACGAGAGGTTAAGTTATTGAAATTGTACGGTGACACTAAGTAAATTCGTGACAATCGTGTATAACGATAGGCACTGCTTACAGGCTGACTCAATAGCCAACCGTCCAGATTATCGAAACTACGCGTGTCTATCGGCTGTATTCAAGGCGGTCTTTACGCTTAGCCATGTTTATGTCACGACTGTACCAACTCTCGCTCCGTTCGACAGAAACAATAGACTTTCACTGTTAGTACAACAGCGCCCGTAACGTTTCTATGGCGTCTAGTATTTTCATTTGCGCAAAGTGCAGCATAGTCCGACGGCTACGTAACGACCTACTACACTTTTCATAATCTTATTGACTAAGTGGAATCGAGGCATATCGCTACCAAACTGGTTGATGTTGTTTTTTTTTGTAATAAATCCAGATAGAAGCGCTTCTTTTTTTATTCTCCCTTTTTATTCCACTCTAATCTCTTTCGTATCTCCCGTCAATAACACGAACGGACTATAGGCGGCTATACATTATGAAGCTCATATCAAACGATTATGGCAAGCTAGAGCCTATCGAGCCATTCGATCAATCACTTTTCAATCTGCTCCCACCTTTTACGTTCCCCTTCCTTCTCTCGCTTAGTATATCACTCCCGTCCCTCTCTCTCTCTCTCTCTCTCTCTCTCTCTCTCGCTCGCTCTTATTTCCTCTCATCGATATTCCTTTCTCCCCTCTCTTTTCTCCTCTATACTTATTACCCACGCTCGTATCCCTACTTCCACCTTGCTTCGCTTTACTGACAGCATCGCCCGACGAACCCACCGTCAATAACCCATTAGCTCTGTAACTTGCAGCGGCACGAAATTACAACATTGATCGCAGGCTAATTGCGTGCTGACATGTGTGCCGGAACTGTACTATCGACATCGGCAGGCTGTCACTTCCGTTCCGTGAATCGTTATCGCTGCCAGTATCGGTGGCTCCCTCCACGTGTCTTCTCCTTAAGTCACGGAACGGTAATTTTTGAATTACCCGCCACGTGGACGCCGGTCGACACTGCTGCGCAGCTTTTCCTTGTCACTGCCAAACACTACGGATCGTAATATACAGGCTTTTACAACTTGTTCCGCTTGTTACGGCAACTTTTTCTTGTTTTCACTTAGCTCTATATATGTTTTCCTATGTCTTTTCTCACGGAGACTGGATGGCTTTTGTTAACTGCAATTATTGGCTCTTTCGATGCTAATTGAATTTCTCACGCCAGAAGCCCGAAGCTACCGTTGATTACACTCAATGGCGCCAGACGCTAGCTGAACTAGCTAGATAAGACTGTTGCGCACAGTGTATGCTACACGTTGACATAGATAATACGTCTTTATTTGTCCGTACGACGTGACAATCTTTTTTTTCTCGAAATTTTCTAAACTTTCATTTTATTCTCATTTTCTTCGACTTTCCTCGACTAGAAATATTTTTCGTACCGCGAAAGCGTCTGTGCTATTTCAAAACACGTTTGCAAATGGCCGACGCGCTCACCAGCGCCGCAGACACGATTCGGCGTTGCGCTTTGGTGACTTTTCAATCGAATCGTTTTCTCGGCTCGGTAAATCTACGTGGTACCAATCGATCGCGAACTTCCACCACGTTCGCCTAGTCAGGACGTCTTACGCGCTACGTTGCTGCGGCGCTAAGCGCGTTGACAGTTTCCATTTGACACTGTCAACGCCTGTCGCAAAATATTGTCAACCTTATTTCTTTGCCTTCTGCTTCTTCGTTCTTCCTTGTTTCGCGTATTTTTCTTCATTTACGAAACATTTTTTTTCCTCAATCCCAAGTGATACATCGTTACCGGTGACTTTCGTCGTCTGAATTTATCAACCAATTTTGCTCTCCTCCTTTCTTTTGGCTTTTTCTTAATGTCTTTAGTGCTTCTCAAGCGTTCCTGCCATGCGTTGGTACTTTGCCAATATGCTGTGTCAACATTCGCATACACAGACAACGTTCACTCGTAACGATCGCACCAGTTGCTCTTATTCGATTTCCTTATCATTTGCCGGCGAGTCTTTATTTTCATTGGCAAGAAATGATCGACATAGGCTCTATTGATAAGCAGTGATAAGACCGCCACTCCAGTGTACCCTGTCGTACGACAATCCTTTTCTTTCTCATATATATATATATACTCTTATATACTCTTTTATATATATATATATATATATATATACACAACGTCGAACAAGACTTATCACTTGCAAGTACCAGGCGATATACAATTTCTTTAACCAGTAGCTGCCACGTACAGATTTCACGTGCGTATTTCACAGTTCCACTTGCCATCTCGACTAGTGGCCGAACGAGCGTTTGTTATGTTGCTTTTTTCATTATAAATCCTCAAACGCAGCTGCCACTTGACGGCTACTACGTCATCGTAAACCAATCGCAATCTCTTCGTCCCTTGCGCGTCTTTCAATTTACCAACGTGGCGGCCTCGTGTCATTGTTTTGAATGTCGCTGCCAGAATCCTCGCTCGTTCCGTTCTCAACCGACGACGAAGACGGCGGTTCCGACCCTCGCAGAAACTGGGTTTCTCTCGTTCGTCGCGACTCCCTGGCAGCTTGACAAGGGTCGCCTCTTGGCCATTGATATTTTCGCGAGGGGCATCTGGCCTCCTTTCTCATTCCCACTCATTCCATCTCGTTCCGTACCCTCGCGTATTCTCATTCTTAATTTCCAGTTGACTCGTTCAACCAACACCCCCCCACCACCCGCCTCTCCTCTCGCCATCAGCCGTGCCGACACACGACGTAAATATATCACGTCGTCGGCTCTAACGACAGTAAATCCCCGCTTCTTGTGTTTCTCTCACTCCTCCCACCTTCGGGCCCCAACCTCCCTCTCTTTCTCTCATTCACGTTTTCACCTTGTTACTTGCAACAGTGCAGGCGGTTTACGCCTCGCTACATAGGAAGGAACCGACGGCGCGGCTGTACAACGAGAGCCGATCGAATACGAGGTGAGAAAAGTACGAGGAAAAAAAAAAAAGTCAATCTCATCCCACCACCATCGCCACCCGATGCTCGTCCCGTTTACAGGGTTTGATTTTCCACCCGTGTCGAAAGCTACGATTATATTTTAACGGGTTAATTAAATTAATTGACCGCAGCCGCTACACTCTAAAAGCGACGCGCCCGCCGTACGACAGCCTCGTCGGGCAAGGGATCGATCCTCCCTCCTACCCCACTTATCGCCATTCCCTTGTTTCACCAAAACAAAAAGCCCGACACCACGCACGCGAGACTTTGCCATAGTTGCAAATTTTACGTAATTTCACATTTTTCGTTCGTTCCGTTACTTACCTCCCTCCGCCATCCGTCCCTCACTCGGGGTTTAATAAACCGTACGCGAACGCTTCGTAATCGTCGCAATTGGATATTATAACGAGGAATTAGTCGTGTATAATCCGATTCAACTAGCTAACGTATAAATAAGCACGAATAGTGTATAGTCTAATATAGTCTACGCGTGTATATATATACCTATATATGTATTAGGTGATTTCTACGGCTGGTTTCTACAGCTCATAGACGGTAGGCGTTTCCAGCGTCATTATAAATCAGAGTTAAACACGCTAATTATATCGAACCATACTCGGTGCCGGTGACGGGCCGGAGGGCGACAGTGGCTCTCATCCGGTCACGTCATTTGACTCTCGGTAAAATCTGCGATATAGCGACTAGGCCCGAATCACGATATATACGTCAGCTGTCACGCGTGAGAACGCATGCGCGAACGTTTCGTGACGTCACACGGACACCATGTACCGTAACCGGTTCTTCCCAATGGCAAAGGATCTGTCAAAGGGATATATATATATATTTAAAAAAATTGTCTTCCTTTACCGTCCATAAGTCAATCAGTTGAGAACCTGTGCAGCCTCGTAAAGTATCTGTCGTATACGTGACGTTGAGTGCAGGGCGGGTCGGGTATAGGCGGTACAAAGTGATGAGGCGATCTGCCGTGAGATAATAAGCGACAGCGAGATAATGAGTGAAATATATATATTCCCGAGGAGTAGCTGAGACCCATATGTATTCTGTTATACGTATTTATATTACGTGTATAATTTATATTCGTGAGCTGAGAACCCCTGATCATTACCCACCAACCCACTACTTGGCGTAACTACACTTGGCCAAAGTCCCGGGCTGTCTGCTTATCCTGCTTGCAGCATCGCACGCGAGCGTAAGATTCTCTCTCTCTCTCCCTCCTTCTTTCTCTCTTTTTCTCTCTCTCACTCGCTCCCTCGCTCATTGTTTGACTTGCTTATATAGGATAGCTGCTGTCGTGGAAGAAGCAACTGCAACTTTATTTATTGGCAGCGCCTCCCTGTGTCTACCGGGACTTTCTTTCTCTCCGTACCATGTGTCACATTACACGTAGTCAGAGTTAACAAAGTGTCTGTCAGCTGATTGTGCTTACTGAGGCGCGTCGAAAATAGCATAACGTCTTATCAGTCCCGACGGCAATTAACAACGACAACTCGCCGTGGACGTGCGATATCGGCTTGATGGCAAGTCGACGTGAATTTAATATCACCCTGGGCACATAGGAGGACGGTCAACTTTGCTGCACTTTTCAAGTGTTCCCAGCCCGATAGGCGCATGTATATTTATGCGCGTATGCATACATATTTATGAAGGCTCAAGTGCACCGTAGTACTTTGCTCTTCTATCTCCATCCCTCTAATATATATATATATATATATACACACACTATGTATATTTTGTCCTTGTCTATATCTACACACTGAATGGCATATACAGTCTATGACATAAATATTTCGACACTATCGTGTGTGCTGTATTTAATAATTGCTTAATATCTTAAGTAATTACGACGAGAACGAGTAAATTATTTTCTATCGTGTCGCATCAATTATCGTCGTCTCATCCATATATCCATTATCCTATACAATTACCAGACGCGCCAGCGTGCGGGATACACGGCAACTTAATAGTAGCCGTCGAGCTTATCAATACGATACAATCGATAAACATTTGCAGGACGATAATACCTAACGCTTCGAGGCCCGTTGGAGTCGTTTTCGCTCGGCGGCGACGGACGTTACATGTAAACGCCAAAGAGACCTCGCTTCCTCGCCATGACGACTCCTCACGTTCGCCTGACAGCGCATCGGCGGCCTCTGGCTCCCGTGGCATCCTAATTCCTCGCACCTGGAATTCATTGCTAATGATCCCCCGTTGTCATTAGCTCCCGCACAGTTGACGAACCCTGATATAGGCTCTCGTGGTGCAACGCTATCGGACATTCAGTTAACCAAGACGAGCTTTGTGCGAGCTTTTAGGAAAGTACAGTTACGCTAGGAAGTACATGGACGTGTATACGCATATACGCGTGTGCGTATATATATATTGTGTGAAATAATAATAATAATAACAAGCAGTATTTACCTCTAATGACTCTAACGTTAATGGTACAGTAATGACTGTGTCGTTAGGACCGAACGTTTTCATGGCAATTATCATTTTACTTTAATCGACTTATTTTCATATTTAAATTTCCCGCGAAAATCAAAACCTTCCTACCCATGTATACCGTAGGCTGTTTTTTACGTGTACGCGGTTGTATGGGATTTCTATGTACGGTCTTGGCTGGCCTTGTACGCTGTCCCTGATATTATTACACATGTGGGTCAGGTTAGGTTAGACATGAGATTTGTGTTGAAGTCGCTGGAAAGTCTGCCGGTATCTTTGGACGAGACGGAACGCACTCCTGAGCCACGTTACAAATTATCTACACGCTGCGAAGCACGCCGGCAGTCAGAGTCAGCCGTATAGTCTGCTTGTAGCAGTCCAGTCAGCCAGCCAGCTCACACTCGGCCCTACATCCTGCCTGCCGGTGGCATATAAACTGCTTACTCCGAAATAACAGTGTTACAGTCAACCCTGCTTGGCTCTCAAAGTGGCTGACGACCACTTCCGCTGACAAGAACGTTAGACTCTCGCGTTACCGTTTCCTCCTTATGCATGCTAAAGGCCTTTGAGCTACTTCCTGGTGATCGATTGACCAACGACTATGGACAGACTGTAGGTACTGGTAGACATTGACTTGGTGTGACTGTACCGCAGTGTGCCTTCGCTCGAGAAAATTTGTCGGCTGAATTTGAACTGATTGAGAGAGAAAATAGTCTAGGATTTATGTATGTGTAGGATATGAAAAATAGTACGGGAATATGTGTAAGCCGGTTTCTGTGTGCTTTGTTATGACGGAAAGTAATAAGTTGGCTTGTCGGACGAACGTAGTTGGTTTTTTTTTAACAGTTTTTTCGTTTTTTTTTTCTCTCCATTATTCTCTTCGTCAGTCAGCCGAACCGACCTCTTCTTTGCTCTTTTTCGTATTCCGACAGCGACCAAGCCCACGGGCATTGGTATCCCTTTATTTGGCTGCTATATCTATATACTTTTTTTTTTTTTGGAGTTTACGTCCATTTAGATTTTTATGAGAATTTCTCATGCTACGTGACTTCGTCGGATATTTATATGGAGGCGGTAATGTTACCTGTGGTAACGACAGACTTTTTTCTGTCGAGTGTCGCTCGAACGATTTTACGTTACTCGCAGTTCTGTCAAAGTGACGCGGCGCGCCGCTTACCGAGTCTTTCGCAGTGGCTGCGAGGCAAGACGCGGCACTGCGCGGAGTCTTGTTGAAAATTCGTTATTCCATAGCGCGTAGGTTTCCTACTACCGAGCGCTTGCCAGGAGCAGCGATTCAGACGTGGCGAATTCGTACGAAGCGACGCGTTACGAGTACGCGGCAACGATTTATCCGAAGACTATTTTCGCCTTCGACGCATCCGCGAAGTCGCTTTACGTTTACCACGTATTCGTCGTGTCGAGTGACTGTGTCTATGTACTATCTGCGCGACCCAAGTTCCCAGCCAGGCTCCGACACGGCACTTATTCAATACGCTGAACTCGCCCTCGCGATCTCAAGTACCGAATATTACGTTGACGCTTGTATATATATATATACACTCTGGAAACGTTATTACCCTTACCGCCGTCTACATATTTATTTTATTCAAGGCATAAAGCAAAGACCGCCAACTTCTCCCGTCATCCCTCCATAACGGCATATTGAAATATTCTACAGACTCACAAGCATCCTATGAATTTCTAAGCGAATCGGACTCGCCTTACTTTTTTTCAAAAAATGCACCGAAAAAATAATTCCTACCATTCTCCCTACGACTTTCGAGAAATTGTACCAAGGCGTAATAAAGGAACAGGGTGGAAGGAAGGAATGGCGGTTAAAAGAAAAGTGAATTAAAAAAAGAGAGATTTTCACGCGACGTTTCTTACGATAAGAAACGCCAGCACAGTGAACGCCGATGGGCATTGTCGGTCCTTCCGGCCTACAGAGAACTTCAACTTCCGCCAAAGGCACTGCGGATATCTCACCCAACACTCTTCGCAATTACCTTCCCATTATTCCGCCATTACCCGAAGTCGACCTTTTCCCTCGTTTTCTCATTCCCGGCTTTCCCCCTCCCGTGCCCCTCCTGACCCACGGGACGTCTATCGTCAAAATCATCCCTCCTCGTCATCCCCTTCCCAGTCTCTGGTCGACCTGCCAGAAGAGCGTCTGCTCCTGTTTTACACAGTCGAACGACTTGAAATTGCGCGCCTTACCAAAGTGCGTAACTTTGTTTCACTTTTTTTTTTAGAACTCTTTATTCACCGTCAGTCGTTTTGTATGCCTGTAGCTGGCTGTTGGGTTTCACGCCTGTAGTATTGCTACTGCTATTGCTGCTGTCCTCCATTTTCTCTCCCTCCGCCTGTGCACGCTTCGTAAATTATCATGCCGCGGGGGGTCCCCATATGCTCACGTTAATGCTGACCGTTCCTCCGCCACGTTCTGTAGGCGTAATGCCAGTGCTGCTAACAACAATGGCGACTATAAATGGCTGGTAATGCGAGTTTATTACTGCGACTCGGGTAACGATCCGCTTACCCTTCCCTTGGTCCCTCGTTTAGGGTATTCTCCGTGGTTCGTGTACACGATATATGTCAACATAGAGAAATATCGCGTAACGGTGAAAAAACATTGACGTCGATTTTGAATTATCCGACAGGGATCGCACGTACGTATTGTGTATGAAAGTTAAAAAAAAAAAATCGATAAAGCAAATACTACCCTTTGCTTATTACGTATGGCTATTACGCATTGTAGAGTACGCGAAATATATATGTATAGTGAAAGATATCCCTTCGTAGTCAAGAACGGTAGGCAAAATGTGTATTCGGTAGAGCGTAAAGATTTCCCACGGATAAAACTCGGCCTTTCCCTCTATGATGACACGCGGAGATACGTGGTTAGGACTGACGACGATGATGACCCGTGGATAGCGTTCGTGACGTCATCAGAGATTGGACTTTTTTTTTTTTTTTTCTTCGTTTTATACGTGACCCGTGATCGTACGTTGTTTTTGAGATTTTTAACAAGATACTGGGTAGATTGACTACTGCAGTCACCAATAGGAACTTCCTGTCGTTGGCTCAGCCACGTACGAAGGCTTTTGTCGCGGATTGCCACGTGACGAACTTCCACGTGGAAACTGGCTTAAGGTATGCTTGTACCTTGAAACTCGATTCCAATGCAGTTTCCTTAAGAACATTGGGCCACGGTACAACGTAGTTTACTGTACGGTGCAGAATGCCGGGGCAAAACTTAGCGGCGCACAAAGCGCGGCCGCGCAGTAATAATCCTCGTGCACTGCGTGATTGCGACCGGTTCTCTTGCACGTCTATTGAAATGCAAAGTCCCTTCCGTAGTTTGCGCCGCGCTTGGTCGTCGGTCGTGTAATTCCATTTTACTCGGTGATTTCCTCCGAAACATCACCCTGGACCGATCTGTTGCTCTTCGGCTAATTTCACGTGGCTTCGAGAAATTCCCACGGGCGAACTGCCTGGGACGTTAGTAGGACGTTTATTATCGAAGTGGATTAAAGTTCGTGAAGATTGATTTTTCTGTCTCGTTTACTCTAAAGTCTCGCCTATCCGTATCTATAGGAATATAGAAAATCATATACGTTTCGCATGTGTAAATACAAAATAACTGTTACATGTATATTCACAATTTTTCTCAACGGCTACAATAGATTTTGTTACTAGAACAATTTTTTTTTTTACTTCGGTACTCAATCCACGTGTTGGATGCATTTTTTTTTTGACAGCTCGTAAACAATGTGAACTGTCAAATGTGTAAGAAAAACATTGAACTCGTGCGCCGACTATAGTCTTCTAATAGGAGACATGCTAGTAGTACGTGAACAATATTATCAGCAGTTCTACTATTTACTATCACTCTAATACTAGCGGTACGTACTAATTACGTTAACAGTACTTCTAACAGTAACGACGGTATACAGGGGCCTGACAAGACAGACGTTCGGGTTAGAACGGAACGTCGAAGCGGTCCGTCGTTGCTCTTCCGTTGCTATGATCATTCAATTATTCAAGAGCCTCGTACCATATACGTATGTAGACAAGAGATCGTCCGTGATACTGGGACCAGGTGTACCTAATGGAATTTTAAGTTGTCTTCCATTCAAATGGGAATTAAAATGGCTGAAAAATTTTTTCCACCAGCCGCCCTCCTCAAAAATTCATTCAAATCGATTTTGCCTTTCATCGCAATATCGAGTGTGCGGGATACTCGCGAAATTTATTGCGAAATCTGCCGCGGGTTATGCCAAGGTACGAAGTGAAACGAAAAAAATATTGAAAATTGTAAAAGCATTTTGAAAAGGCAATAATACCAAAAATTCACCTAAAATCTCGTCCCTCGATTTTTCATGCTCTCCTACGTCCACGTAGCCCAGACATTTCAAAATGGCCACTTTGGAACGTCCACGAAACGGTCAGATCGATACGGTGGCAACGTGGAAAACTTGACGGCCGATCCGTCACGGAAGGAACGTTAACTGACAGAGGGATGCGTAGCCGCGGGGGCATCTGCCGTACTGTGACTTTTGGGGTCACCCTATATACATATATATATCTCATATGTTCTATATGTATATACAGCTTCGTATATAAAAGTTCCCAGCTTGCGGGCATATGGCGCGAGCTCCACGTTTTTATAGAACGAAACCTCCCTCCGTTTTCATCACGTGCCAGCCCTCTAAATAAATACCATATTTCCACTTCCATCCCTCAGCATCTATCTGTAGCTCCTGATTCGCTCTACGCAATATTATCGAATGGTCTCGAGACCCACCATCCGGGAACATCGTGCCCTTTGTTACTGATAAATTTCTTGTACTGGGCTCACCGAACCCTACACAGGGTGTATAAAATTTCCATGTTATTCGAATAAGTTTTGCGAAATGCAAGGGATTTATTTTCGTACCTTTTCATCTTTTTTTTTTTTGCTGGAAAGTAGATTTATCCTTTTGTAACATCTCCGTGTAAGGGCATATCCTTTTTTCTTTTTTCTTTTAATTATGTTGCAAACCTTATATACGGTCTTTCGTTTCTGGCCGATCTTATTTTCCGCAAATTGCGAGCGACTCAAAGTCCATAAAGAGGATCTATTTCTTTTCTCGTATAGGCGGACAAGTCGCGAACGAGAAACGTAAGGTACCTGGGGGGTAGAAAAAGAAAGCAGTGAAACCTCCCAGGCATGTAACGCGACGATATAACGTGGAAATGTGGATATCGCGTGTCTGAGCGTATAAAGGTGGTTTTGAGCGTGCGAAAACCCTTTAAGCCATTCGAAAAGCACGAGCACGTATGTATATCTATAGCGTAACTGTAGTATAAATTCTATAGGCCGTTTCATACGTACTCGACCGTATATTCAATTTGAGACCAAAGGAACTGACGTAGTAGCAAAGCGTGCAGGAGGGCAATAGCAATAACTAAGATGTGGTTTGGGAAATTTTCAAAAATAAAAAAATATTAAATTTATTTTTTGAAAAATTATTCTTTACCCCCCCCCCCCCCTCCCACGCATACACACACACCGCCCTCTCTTTTTATATATCTGAAAAGCTGTCGATAGTTACGTATACTCATATCCGGTTACTAGACGGGCTACATGGGGTGTTTTTTTTATTCTGCCATCCAAAAATAATTTGTTTTAACGTGCATGTGCGGTTGAAAGAACACGCGTTAACCGTCGGAACAAATATTACGTCTGGTTTCGTTTGAACTCGGCTTGAACGAGATCTATCTTTTCGTTAGTGTATTTATAGGTCGATGCTAAAATTGTGTAACAGTTATATATACGTGTTCTGTGTATTCGGTGTCTGCAAGGGGATGGTTTGTGTTTTTTGTTGGTCTTTTATGAAATTCTATTGTATTCGGCGACCGTGGTACGGGGGGTTACGCCATTAGGGTAGTTTTATACGAGTCTCTTGAGCGGTGGCGCGATGTTAATCCGGCCTTAGGAAAATGGCTGGTGGTTGGCAATGGGGTTGTGGGATTGTCGCAGCAGTTATAGCGTGGGGATTAATTTTTATTTTTTTTTGGTAAACCATGACTTTGAGCTTATGGGGTTTCGTAGAAGAAATCACGGCTTAGCTTGGTATCCCTGCAAGTGCCGCCATTGCTGTTGCGCTGGGAATGGCTGTAGCATCTAGCGGTACTTACGTGTCCTTCCTGCTGGTTACCACCGACGACGAGGGTTTGGAAACGCGCCAAAATGCCGGCGGTAAAATTAATCGTTCTCTGACACGAATTCCTCTCTAAGTGGGAATACCAATTTGTTGATGGGACGACAGGGGTACGACGGGTGGAATATAGAAAACAGACGAGAAAATTGGAGGAATTTTTTTTTAGATCAAATTATTGGTCGTTACACGTATACGTGTTTTTGGCTCGTTGAATGCGTACGCGTTGATGAATGGTGTTAAAATTACCACGAGTGTCCTCTTTACCATGGGAGGCGTTTTGTATGCTGAAAATATTTTTAACAAGATCAAGGGATGTTTATGGATATGAAAAGAGAGAGAGAGAGAGAGAAAGATAATTATGCAGTGCTTCATGCAAGCTATAGCGAGAGGCTAATAGGAAAGTCTCTTTGCGTTTCAGATCGGGCAGTCGCCGTTGGGCCAAGGTGCGCTATCACAAGAATCGCCAAAGGATAAGGAGGTGTCGACGCAGGACGTCGGTGAGCTGCGAGCGTCGATACGAGCCAGCCGACGGAGTAACCGAGTAGGATTCGAATAATAGGGCGCTAACGAAGGGCTTGTCAGAGAGAGGTGGGAAAGAAAGATTGTGGGAGAGCGAGAGTGAGAGTGGAAGTGTGTCCTCGATAAGAGAGGGAGGAGCCACGACAAGGACAGCGACCACGACGACGACGACGACGACGACGACGTGGACGAGGACGTTGTGCAGGACGTGGCGGACGAGGACGGATAGGAAAACGAAGACGGTTACAAATAGAGATACTAGAACGTGTTGTACGAGTGTGGGAATAATAAGGGTGAGTGTAAGAGGAGGAGAGGCAGGAGGAGAAGGTGTATGGAGAGGAAGTTATAGAGAGAGAGGCGCCCCTGGAGAAGGAGGTTGTGGTGGTGGTGGTGGTGGAGGAGGAGGAGGAGGAGGAGGAGGAGGAGGAGGTGGAGGTGGAGGAGGAGGTCGAGGTCAAGGAGTCGAAAGCGGAAGTGGCAGTAGTGGAAGAGGAAGTAGTAGTGTGCGCGGTAGTCGTGTTGTGTCGCATAGTCGGGAAGTGATGTGTTCGATGGACGGCGCGCGTCTCGCGGGCGGAGGTTGGGGTATCAGTACCGTCACGACGCATTCGGGATCGGAGAAACAAGGCGGAATATCGGTGACCAGGCTGGCGGGCGCTGGGGAAACGGTTCCAAGGGCATGGCGACCACGCCAATAGGCGGTCGCCTCCCTAACGTTAACCGCAAAGGACCATCGCCGGATTTTGTTAATTCGCGTAGACAAATCGGCAGGGAGCAGCAACAGCAACGGGATCAGAGAGAGAGATCTACGGTAGCAGCGGCACCATTGGTAGCAGCAGCAGTGGTAGCAGCAGCAGCAGGATCCGGGAGCCAGGATAGCCAGAAAGCAGGCACAGTGGCTGCTAACGCCGGAGAAACGGATCCGGCCGCGACGAATGCGACCAACAACTTTGAGTACGACGACAATGAATGGGACATCGGCATAGGAGACCTCATAATCGACCTGGATGCCGACATAGAGAAGACGAGGGACGAGAAACTGAGCTTGGGGACAGGGACAGGCATGGCTTCTACGCCTGCCTCGGCAACTACGAACCCAAACCAGATCCAGAACGCCTCCGGCCTCAACTCCAACAGCAACGGTAGCACAAGCAGCAACAGCAGTACCAGCAGCAGCGCCAGCAGCACCACGAGCAGCAGTAGCAACGGTAGCGCAGGAACCGGCTCGAACGGAAACGCGAGTAACGGAAGCGCCAGCAGCGCCGCCAGTAACGGCACGAGTGGCACAGGCAGCACCGGGAATTCAGGTTCCTGTGGTAATTCTTCAAACGCTACCAGCCCAGCTAACCAGAGCCCAGCATCGGCGACTTCGGGGAAGACGTCCGGCGCGAATGCGGCACACCCCAACCCTGCGAACCCGAACAAAATGGCTGTTGAACACTCGGCCACCGTCGACAAGGGCCTCAAGATGAAGATCAAGCGCACGAAACCCGGCACCAAGACCAGCGAAGCTAAGCACGAGATCGTCAAGTCTAACGAATTGAACGGCACCACGTCCCAGGACGGTACCGCCACTCAGAACTCCCAGAATTCCACGGAGAACGCAGGCTCGAACAAATCGAAGCCACACTCGCCCGCCTTGGCGGCGAGCGCCCCGACGCCCTCGACGGCTGGCTCCAAGAGAGGATCCAGCGGTCATCGCCGTGACAAAGCACGGGACAAGCACGACAAACCTCAGAGCACCCACACACCCCAACAGACCAAGCCGGAAATGAACGGCACGGCCAGACCCACCCCGCAGAATCAGTCCTCGGCGACTGCTGCCTCTCAGGGCCCAACGCCAGCTGCCACCGCCCCGCAGCAACCCCAGGGTCCACCTCCCAGTTCGAGAACGGGATTTCCAGTCTCTCAAGGACCTGGACCACCTGCCACCAGTGCGGCAGCACCCTGTCCACCCCCCAGTCCGGCCAGTGCGACGGCCGCGGGTTCTGCCGCGAAACCAGAGCAGACCAAGGTCGCCGCCGTACCTGGACCACCCCTTACAACCCCCGCCGAGGAGGCGATGGACACCGCGGCCAGTCCACCACCTCCGAAGAAGCTCAAGACATCCAACTCGAACTCCGAACCAAAGGTAAGCCTCCCCTATGCGAATGGCTCCTCCTATGCGACCACAGTTATACATTACATACGTATCTCCATGTGCGCTGTATCTTCTCTTGTTCTCTTCTCCTTACTTTTTCTTCTCCTCCTGCTGATCAGGCTGAACTATGATGCATGACGATTAGTCTAGAAAGGTTCTTCAAAAATTATCCGACAAGACGAACAGAACCTTTTTAAGGATTATTTATTATTTACTATAAAACACGAACTTCGAACCATCCTTTAATTAAGTTATAATCCGACCTATGACCATACGTGCTTCCACGTGACCGATACACCATCACGTTATTATATAATTACGAAAATCCAATTAATCAATACCCCACCTGGGGTACACTCGTTAAATAAAACATACCCTACATGATTTTTTTTCATCCACAAAAATTTTACACTAATCCATAATTATTTGCATTAAAAATGACAAATTCTATTATTCCACCTAACACGTCTTTTGCATTTACAATTTTCACCTAAAAAAAATCAGTTGACAAGGTACACATATGCATACTCATATGTTATTGCCGGCGGCATTCACCCACGCGAATCAACTTACACCAGGCACTATCTCGTAAATTCATATATTCCCTGTACGCTTAGCCTCTCCTCGTTAGATGCCCGCACCTACAACAGCCGCGTTTCTATGTCTCGTATACGTGATCGCACGTGTCTTAACTACCTGCACAGATAGAAGTAATATATTTTCGTTGTAAACCCTCCATGTACCGCCTTGACACACATCCCGTACCACTGAATTACAGGCAGCGCGTACACCATCGTGCATTCTCCAGGATTTACTTGAACGTCTCTACTCATTCTTGTATATCTATTACTGTGCACATATATACCACGTATTATATACAGAAGGAATATCCCAACGACTATTCACAAAAGACTTCACAGCTTAGCTCTGACTCTCTGACGACAGATTGAGACGAGACTCCGACATCCCAGGAGGGACCCAGTGCCATTGCAAGACATTCCTTTACTCCCGGTAGGATTATAACGATTTCCTATGGCACGTTAATCATTCCGAAGTACCGGTTTCTCCCGAAATGGAATACAAAGAAATGTGTATAAAAGTATAGAGAGAGGGAACGAAACACGAGAGAGAGAGAGAGAGAGAGAGAGAGAATGAGTTATGTCGAATATAGTATGGGAAGAGGGTCTAACGAGAGTCGAGAGTGGGCGTAATAATCTCTGAATAGGGTTCACCAACGCTGCCTCGTATATAGAGACACAGGGAACACTAATCGAGAGACTTTACGGATCATTTTGTCGAAATGAAATCCCACTCGGGTACACTCGGCTCCACTCGTGCTTGAGGATGTCGGTAAACACCGATGGTAATGCAGGAATCTTCACTTGTATTTCATATCCTGTCGTTGAGGATCTTTCACGACTCTTGGTGTTTTAGAATTCGCAGCCGAATTAATTGCCGTGGATGGATTATTTTTTTACCTTGGGTCGTCTCTCTTTGTCACTTATTTCTTTTTCAAGGTGTATATGCGTCTTTGTCAGTTGGTATGCTTGATCTGTCGTGAAAGTTAACCTCTCTGTCGGATGGTTAATTACGTACGCAATTGTTATTTTACGCGTTCTGTACTCGTTGACTCGTGTGATTGTTTCAGGGGCTTTTACTTATTGTTCACTGGGTATTATTGTACTTGGCTTATGTATATACGGTTTACGGCGGGCGGACGCGTAAGTGGGAAAAATTATTGGCACTGATGAGCAATTATTCGCAAAGGCGACTGACGCGCTTGATCTTCACCGTGCGGCGGACATTTGTAAACAGTTACGTCAATCTTGACTCTCGTGTTTACTGCGCGTTCATTTATTCTCTTTTTTCTTCTCTCGTTCGCTTTGTTTTTACACGAGGACTGTTTATTGGGTGCCGTCGCAATTTTGCGACATCGCAGAGCGAACGTGTCACGTGTAAAGCTGCAAGATATTTATTTTCGTTTCTCGACCGTGTGCTCTGTCAAGTATCAAAGTACTGTGGTACTTATTACGTGGAATCTTTTCAAAGCACACTAAAACGTCATTTTCTCGTGATCCATTAAACGCGCCGATTGTCTCTCACGAGTCGATGGTAATCCGAGCGTTTAAAAGAGCTCAGCGAGAACGTTGATATAACTGGATTGGTCCTGGCTCGTGTACTTTAGGCGATTGGTGTTTTCCCTCGATAGCGAAAATAGCGGGTGGTTTGGTAAATGGCGATTGCAAACTATATATACATATATACACACACACATTAAAAGAGAGAGGGAACGCCGTGATTTGCCGATATAAAAATACTTGTCATCTTTCATAGCTGCGTTTTCACCACATTTTTTCCACCTCGATTTCCCACACCATATCTGTACTCGCCCCTGGGTCTTTGGGGCTGGATCGTCGGGGTGGGTGGGTCGTTGGTTGGCTGGTTCTCTGCTTTCTCTGATGCTGCTAGTAGTCATGCAGCTACTGCTGCCGCTACTGGTGGTTGGTTTGAAAGCAATGAGTATAGTAATAGGGGTAGTACTACCAGGGGTGATAGTAGTAGTAGTAGTAGCAGTAGCAGCAGCACTGGCAGTAGTCCGTAGTAGCAGACAGGGGGTAGTAGTATGCAGTAGTAGTAACTTGGAGCTCGAGTAAAATTGAGGTAGCAGGGTAAAGGGGGTAGTTACGGAGGGCGGAAACTTCAGGGATGAGAAGGGGATGAAATCAATACTCTGCGGTCTCCGCCCCCAAGAGTACACGGATGAATACACGTACAAGCACAGTGGCTCGATTCCAACCCTCCTGTAACCAGTAGTAGTGTGCATGCATGTGTGTGCACGTATGTGTGTGTATTTGGTACCACCCTTCTCCGTCCTTCCCATTCCATCACTCGCAAATGCCCTCTTCACCACCGTCGACATTTCTCCCTGTCTTCCATCCACCCCTTCTGCCATTTCAAAATTACGACACTGATGTGAAAGCTCTCTAAATGAAATACTTTCATCTGACCGAGTCGAGATGTTTTCTATATAATAGAATTTCACATCCCCCATATCTACCCTCGCCCATTTTATCACGCACTTAGCTCATCTACCCTATTTTTACAGTCTCGCACCATCCCCGCGCATATTCACAGGGGTAGTTTTCGTATTTAGTCGTCGGCAACGATTATGTCCCTGTTACGGAAGCCATTTACTTGTTTTTGGTATTTTATTCGATTTTTGAATTCGTTCCTCTTTATGGCCGCCGCTTAAACTTAACTTCTGTTTTGTTCTTTTATCGTCGCCTTATTGGCCAAAAGTTTTTGTCGTCCTCGCAACGAGCGAACTTTCGTTTCTCGTTCCGGGCGCTCAACGAGCTGGCAACTTCCGGTGGTCGTTGAGAATGTTTTTTTTTTTCAAATACAAAAAAAAAGAATTACCGTCGAGGATACAAGCTTGTCGTTTACACATATGCATATATATATATATATTACTATTTAACGTCAGATTACTAATTGGCGCGATCGTCGTCGTTGTTTTAAAAACTGACGTCTCTGCCCTCTATTAAACCAACCGAATGATCCAAGGGTTATACGTGCGGCGCGCAGAGATTTACTCGTGCGTTCATCATGGCTGATTAGCCATCTCCCTGAAATGTCTAACGCGAGATTTAAATCGTCAATGGAAACTTTACACATCCCTGCACGTGCTTATGTATGTCAAACGCGAGCTATGACAGAAACGTACACATAAAAAATGATTGTCTAGAAAACGGAAAGTGTCATAAAGATCTTCAGTGGTAAACTTTATAATCGCACCCTTGGTAGAGGAAGCAGGGTTGAGGGTCGAAATAGGGGTAGGGTGGGGGGTGGGGGGAGATTCATTTATTCTTCATATTTTTCCAAATAATCATACTTCTCCCCTTCAATCATTTCTCAGAACCAACCCCTGCTACATACAGGGGTTGAAGTGTTACCCACAAGGTGCGCACGTTGGCCATGTAAAATACTTTAATCCCTTGTATGTATACGTAGCTACGGCTATACACTAGCAACAATGCTAGTAGTGGTGTAAGTATTGAGATGGTGAGATTTCAAGGGGATGAAATGCTAAGAGAACGTTAAAGTGTCGAGGGTTCGGCTTTCTTTATTATTTATACGAAAGCCGTGCGTTTGTGTATATACGGGGGTATAGCGTGTATGGCTAAGGGTTGGTCGAGGTGGATGGAGAGAGTTGAGGGTACAGAGTGAAACTCTAATCCGGGGGTTGGGGGATGAAAAAAGTCGGAAGAAACATGAGGTCCAGAAAAAGGCAACATGTATAACGGGGAGGAAAATTATCAAACGTCATGCTGACGCGTATCGTGGATGAAGCAGGAGCGAGGGGTGGGCGGGGTAGGACGGCAAGGGGGACGATTACAGTAATTAAGCGTCTCCTCTAATTAAAACGGCGTTGCCTTCTTTCTTTGTTACTTTTTCAGGTAGGCCGTTTACGTACTTCCTCGAAGAGACTTAAAAGAAAGAAAGAAAAGTGAAATAAAGAACGTAAAAGTCCAAAATCTGCTTTACAAGCTTGTTCAGTAAAATTAACTGACAACGGAATTTCGGCAAGGGTGAGAGGTTTGTCCTTTGCCAAAGCCTCCCTTAAAACGGCTGCTTTTATAGTTTCTCTCTCTTCGCCACGTACCCATTTCTTTTTTTCTCTTATTTGTTTGCCTCCTGCTTCGGGCGCTTTATGAAAATTCTACGACGGCAAGACTTGTTAATGAATTTTTACCAGTGTCTTGAAATCTTGAGTGGTGTCTCAGGAATAGTATAAAGTTTTACCGCAAAGAAAACACAGAGTGCTTCATATGTTATATATATATATATATATATAAAATACAGGAACTAAGACCTAGCGGTGCACGTAATAAGTCGTAATGTAACCAAGGATACTTACGTATCCTTTCAGTACAATGTAAAACCGTCTGCGCATGCGCAACGGCCATAAGGAACCACACGTGAGACGTTCGTATAAAAGTAGCGTTGAAAATTACGAAAACACGAGAACCGGACGTTTCGTGTCCATCTTGTCGCAGGTAGCGATCACGGTCACGAAACTAGGCTAGAATTGGATAGAATAACAGATAAACGACATCCCTATATACATAAACAGGTATATAAGACACATCCTCGTTACACGCATAAAAGCAGCACATTAATTCCTGGGTACGAGTCTAATCCGTATATCTGTCTTCTTGCGTGCAGGTATATAAGTACATGTCATAAAGAACACCCACGTCTAGTTTGAGGTTAGGGTTAGGTTAGATATCCAAATGGACATCCCTAAAAGCAAACAGGTTAGGACCACCAAGAATCGTCCATTGAGTATTTTCTTCTTCTTCTTTTTTTTTTCCCCTTTAATTCTCCGTCGTCATTCCGTCCCTGGAACAGCGCGTCAGCTAAACGACAAAATTATCCGCCCGACCGTCCATTATCTTGACTAATTATCACTCATCGTGTAATTAGCCAGCGTCAAAGCATCTAAGAAATTTTAACGTGCCTGCATTGGTCATTTCTCCGCTGAAGAACACTTTTGTGTTTTACCCATGCGTACTATAGCAGTCAGACTTGGCTAAGTGTACAGTAGATACGTGTTAACTTCCAGCGACGTTCCAGTGTATATACAACTAGTCGAGCCAAGTCGTAGGCAGGGTTAGGTATGCGCGTATATCCATAGTTGATACCCAAGTAGCTACAGCGCCGCTGGATACTTTGGATTACCATTCTAAGAAGCACGTTTGAAACGCGCCGTCCCCTATAAGCTGTTTGAATATTAATCACCGTGTTTGACTTATTTACCGTCGCCGGGTTGGCTCCACTGGCCGTACCAGTGTGGTAGAGACAGACAAACAGAAAGAGAGATAGATTGGGTTCCCCTTTTATCCTGTCTAACGTTTCTGTTTCCCTCCGCTAGAGGCTCTCGCAGCATACTAGAGTAGTCTGCCAGTATGCATGGCTGGTGTTAGCTCGCACGCACTATACCCTCATGTATTTCTAACGTGTACCTTGACCACGATAATTTATGCTCGTGCGCACACTTAGCCAGCTAATCTCACGGAACGAACAGACTCTCCTTGTGCGTATGTGCCTTTTCTGTATGTTTACGGTATGCGTGTTTAGCTGCGTGTCGAGTGCATTGTCAAATAGATATCAGAGATCCGGACTACACCTGGCACAATTTTACTTTTGTGGAACCTCCTTTGTATCTGGACTCCATATACGGTCACTTTGAATTTTCATGTATTTTTTCTTTAATTATATTTCTTTTTACAAGTTCCTCACTTGACTCGTTCCTATTGGTATGTAGTGTGGCTGCTTCGTTTTTTTGTCATCTTGGAGGTGGTCTCGTTTCTTTTTTTTTTCTCTTCTCTCCTTGCTTCTCCTTTCTTAGTTTTCTCTTCAGCAACCTCCTCAGTCTGGCCATCCAAGCCGACTAAGCGCCATTAAGGCAACGTCGAGAGGGTCAGGCGAGCGCGCCTACCAACCTCAAAGTGTGTACTTTACAAGACGCGGAATGAGGACGGTCTACATAAATTTTTCGGCCTGTAACATCTCGACAAATGTTTGATTAACTCGTTCGATAGTGAAATTAGCGAGGGTTTGGTAATTGACTAACGTAACTCCGTGGGAGTTTTATCTTTTTTTTTTTCTTTTACACGTTCACGTTTTGTTTCGTGGTTAAAAATTTAATGTTTATATATTTGAACTGGCCACTTTGTGACCACGCGAGCCATATAATACCTTTCTGTCGTACCGGATGATTACATAGAAATAACAGTGACACAAATTAGTAACTACCAGAAGCTTCCTGACCACAGAGAGTGACGTCGTTACATATATATATATAATTCAGCTGGAATTACAACCATATATAGTGAATACGACTATACAATCACATACATGACAATTTTCACGAGAGCGAAGAAATATAGTATATATATATTGACAAAAATATAAGGAAACGTTCCTCTCTACTTCTTATTCATCTTCTCTTCGATGACGTTCACTTTGTGTACCCGAGTGCACGGAATAAGAGAAGCAGTGACTCTCGACCGAGCACGTATATATTATATACGTAGAAAATATATTTTTAACGCCACTTGAGAATTCTCATATCCGCAAGGGTCTCGTGGAAAAGAACTCAACAGTTCAAGACAGTGTTTATTTAGTGCGTTTTTTTTATTTTCTCCGCTTTATTTCAAGTCCACACACACGCACGCTCGCGGACTTCTGCGAAGTCCTCTCGATGACTCTCTGGTAACGTGTGTAGGACATTATATATTTTTTCCTCCTAATATTCTTTCTTGAACGTTTAGTTGATATTCCGCGATTTAACTTGCGACTCTCTTTCTCCGTGAATGCTCAATCAAGCTCTGTTGGGAAATGAATAACGATTGCATAGGCGTAGGGTGTACGGATCGTTAATAGAGATAAAGTGAGATTCCGCCTGGAATGCAATTGCAGACTGTTGCCTGAACATTAGCGTGTCTCCTTCCGCATCGCTAACCAATATCTTCGCTATGTCTCTTATGTATATTCTCCCTTATATATATATATATATATATATATATATATACACACATGCACGTTAACAGTATCGCTATACAATAGGGAGCGCCGCAGATAATCTATTTATGTAAACCGTCGGCCCACTAGGCGATAGGCACTCCTCAAAAGCATTTCTATCACGTTTTCAACCCGCGACACAACGTAGACAAGTTTGCTTACGGAATTACGTATGTAGTTGAGATATCGCCGGCGGCTCTTCGTACCTCTCCTGCGTTACGTGTATTTATAATGGCTTCGGCAACTTGAGTTTTCATGATTCCCTTATGGTAACGCGCGATACTCGAGCGCGGTCGGTACTGTCGCTGGCGATTTGTCATTCTCAATTGACGATGCTATCGCGTCCCCCGGATGGTTTTTATCGTTGGTTATACAGTATAGACTGACCTGGCACTGCCATTTAGTTCTTGTTATCCTGGCTCGTTGTGTATTTAAAAATTTTTTTTTTTTTCTTACCATGTCTGTCATTCCATTCTTCTGCTCTTTTAGTTCGTTTCTTTTTCTTCTCTTCCCATTGTTCTCTTATTAATTCCACGCAGGCCGTTACACGCGTCTTCAGTTCTAGCTTTAAGGCGATTTACACGAGGGCGCCAGCTTTTCGTCGGCTATTTACGTGACTGGTTTAATTGAACGGTTACGTAAAAATTGTACGTTTCCCAATTGTCCCGCGAGGTGGACGAAATCACGTTCGTTAGAGCCTTCTTTTATTTTTAATTCCCACGAGCGACGATACGGTGGCGCCACACGACGGTGCTGGGCGTTTCGCACGAACGTTTTACTTGGAACGCTGTGCCTTTTCCGAATATAGTGAGTAAACGGGTAAGAAAAGAGGACAAACAAAAAAGTAGCTAACGACCATACGTCACGCTCGGTTCCGTCTTGTGGAATTGAATTACGCACCATTTCAAAGGTTCACTGCTTACTCGTAATTGCGTAACGAGCTTTTTCTTCATTTTAATTATTTTCTAGATTAGTGACGGGCTCGTTACAATTTGAAAAAAAAATTAATTAAATATACACAATATCAATTGTTTTTGAAAAATTTCAAATTTTCGATAACGTAATAACATAATGACATTACGTGACGACCCCAAAGGTACGATTGAGCGAAAATTCTAATAATTATTTTTATATCAATTACCATTATGATCAAATCATAAGCGTTAAAAAAATTACAGGGGTTCTTGATTATCATTTTTTTTTTTCACATGTAATTCCAAACTCGTATTATCAACTGACAAATTTACGTAATAGCCAAAGCATACAGATTGCACGAAGAGTACGTAAACAAAACGTTCTCGCGTCTAAAACATCAGAGTCACAGTACGTGGCGTCCGGGAGTCCTCGAGTTTTACGCGACAGCGCGAAGATGTGGGTTAACATACGGCAAAGACAAACAACTTAATTCACCTCGATTAGCCTATATAAGTCCGACATAATTTCTCCATCCGGTCTGACTAAGTAAGTCCGACTAGAATATTTTACTTATCGTCCACTCTAGCAGACGACGTTGACGTTGATGTGTTTCCGCGTCGTTGCGAATCCTCTACGTCATTATCCTCACTCCTCCAACTCAACTTTTATCGGAAGCCTTACGGCGTCTCACGAGTGCATCAAGCCGTAGCGATATATATATATATATATATATAAACACACACTATCTTATTTCCTTTCTTCATCTTGCTTCACGCACCTAACGACCTTCTTTCCACGGTTACGGCAATTACCTATAGGCGTGTATCCACCTCGTGTAACATGGGCCTCAAGTATGCAGACGTATACAAAATTAAGTGTAACATGGCGAAAGGTGACTTTCGTTGAAAGTCTTTTTTTCTCTACCTGATCTCTTATCCTCCCATTTCATTCTGCCTCTGGAATTAACCCTTGTAGCACCTTTGGTATATAACGGTCGTGCATCACGTTCTGTTACGTTCGTACGTTATTTCTCGTATACGTAACACAACTGTCTCCCTACGTATTTCTGTGTCGGACTGTACATTGATTTTGCATGACAATTGCCCAAGTAGATTTTAGCGCTTGGAATAATCGTTTGTCGATAAGCGTCGTTAAAGTCATTTACGACTGGTCGCTCTCATGGAAATTTGTCTTCCGTTAACACGGTTACATGTACACTTGACCATATGCCTTCGTAAGCGAACAGTATACGACGAATCGATTTATCTCGATCGGGGTGATCGTTCGACAAGGTACAAGGGATATGAATGTGCATGTAAAAAGCATCGAAGAATTTAGAATCTATGCTGGTTATAACCTATAGTTATTACATTTATACTATAGCACAGTATAGTCAACCTCAAGCTCGGAGAGTCAGTGAGGCAAAAGATAGTAAAACGTAGGCGAGGAAGTGCGCGAGACTCTGCCGCTCTGCGACGTCGACGTGTTTATTTGTACGACTGTACAAATATTATCTCACTGCCAGTTTACGAAACTAAGCCAAACGCTAACAGTATAATATACATAGAGGCACTCCAGCCTGCTGACAGATGGCGCGAGCCTGTGAATCAATATAACCGTCGTATAAAATACAAAATGATATCCCTCGCGCATACCGTGCGCTGTGGCTTTCATTGTACAGTCAGTCGAGTCCGTGGATTCTCTTCGATTATCTCTCTCTCTCAATTTCCATTAGCGCTTTTTGATCTATACAGTTTGGCCTATGTATACCTATACGTATTGGCATTGAATATATCCGCGTTATTTATACTACGGTTAAAATACCATTGGCGTGGGACGTTGTTAACTGCATTTTATGTATATTAATATCCTTCCCCACCCGCCGTCATCCCTCTCTTTTCTGCGCTTCCTATACGGTCCTGATGGTATCGCGCAGGCACACTGGTTCGCGTACTCACCGACTCGTGCCTCTTGAAACTGGTCGGATTTCGAAATTCGATCTTCTCGATGATTGAAATTCTACGTCATCGTCGATACCATCGCTGATCGGCGTTACTTTTTTTTTTTTACGTATATAGGCTCGTATAACCACGAGGTACCTACGATATTTAGCATTGACCGTACATGCACGTGGAACTTTTTTGTTTGTGTTTAATGACGTGAAATTCTGTCGATAAGTATAGGGGTTGGGGAAATGGGATAAAAAAGGATAAAGGGAATGGAAAAAAGTGAAGTCGATGGACTTAACGGGTACATGGTTGTTTGGTAGAATTTAGTATTTTTTTATGTGATCTTTGATCTGGCACTGTACTATTGTTATTATTACTCGGAAATATGTACATGTGTGGATTGCAATATATACAGATTGATAATACGTACGTACTCTGTATCACTCTGCACGTGCTCTCCTTAGTGGCTTAGAATGGAACGAAATTAATTTTTCACGGTGAATTAACCCTCAGGAGTTCACAACTGCCGGCGCGTTTCTATGTGACTATCTAACCGGTTAGTCCTTGGGATGTATATGGTATGTACTCGGTCTTGTATACCTATATACCCACCTGGTACATAGTACCATCCACACCGAGTGTTACAGTGTATGGGTGTGTATACAACAAGGGTAGATTGGGGTGCGAGCGACAGAGACTAAACCAGGCAACTATATCAGAGTGGGGTGATGTGAACAAAGCTTTAGGAAATTTGGTATTAGGGGTTGAGTTTTTGGGGTGGTTTTCGAGATTGGCGTGGGGGATACTCTGGGGGTGAGACGACGTTACGCCGTATTCCTGGTAAAATACTCGTCTTTTAATCCCTAAGGGACGAGGGAAGAGGGGGGGGGGGGGATAAAATACAGGGGTTGGTTAAAACAAGCCGAGGTATTATGTAACTTAATAAGTGTTACAGGGGGTTGATAAGTGTCGGCGAGGATTGACGAGTATATTGCATACATATTAAGGGTTGGTGGTGGAAAGTCAAAATTGATTTTTTTTTTTTTTTTTCATAATTCAGAAAAGTTCTATCAATTTTTCAACCCTTTCGAATTTTATGTGAGATTCTTCCCGCAATGTTATAATGATTTTAAAAATGTCCTATGAATTTCTCGTTAAGGGTGGGCTCTCTCGGCTGCTTCGCGATTACATACCCTGTCATGTTGTAACTCTTGAAATTGTTTCCTGACAAACGGAGCGTAAAGCTCAGAGCTTGAAATACCGACAAGAACCCAAGGGATGAATGCACTGGGATTATACGCAACGGTTGAGCGCTTTGCCAAACGCCGAGGGGTGGTCCGGTATGCCGCACGGGGGTTTGCTATTGTGTATCTAGGGAGCCGTGAATGTATGCCTCGTGTCACGTGTGTGAGTAGTGGCGCTGACAATTGTATTGGCGAGTGGCCGGGGTAACAGGAAAGGGACATAATAGGCTTATAATGACTCGGCTTGTGCCCCCGGGTGCCACTCTACGTATGTACGTCAATGTCCGCAATAACGTCCTATTGTGTGTGTGTGTGTGTATATATATATATATATACACAAATATATATTAGTATATAATAATAATAATCATCTACCCGACAATGGTCCAATTTATCGATAAGTTTTTATTCTTTAATCAGTATAAAAATTTTGTTATCATCATCAAATAAATCAATTTTGATCGAATTCTCTATAATACGATTCTCTTATTGGCTCGACTGCTATCCTGTCGTTGGCTGAATTAACAAATCACTCGCGCCGGTTTACACGATAAGCGGACTGTCGTTTCTCGAGGCAGCGAGAGACGTACTGCGATTCGCGTATAAATCATCGCACAGCCGTCGGTTGGCTTTATCGCGTTTACCGTCGATAATACGAAGGCATGGAGATGCGCCGTGTTATCCGTTAATATTTTTCGGATTGTCTGTCCGATTCGTCCAGTGCGATCGTGTCGACGGATTACCGGGTGTTTTCGTTAATTCGACGTGGGACGTTGCGGTACAATAAAATAGCTTCGTATTGCAACGGTGTCGCCTATCAAAATGTCCATAGGTGTTAGACGAATCGATAAAGCGTATCGCTGAATATAATTAGTGCCATTAATAACGGACATCGGTGCACCACAGTGGAGCTTTATATTGCCCATGGAGTCACGGGGAGTCTGTTTTGATTTATTTTCAAAATATTAACATCCCAATTATAAAATTGCTCGACGGCCTATTTCACGTGAGTATCGGACTTAATTGGCCGTTGCTGCATATTCAGCCTTGGTGCTCGCCGCTTCGTCGCGAAGGAATCGTCGGGTCGCGTTAATTGAAATACAACCTGTGTCCGCGCACTTGACGGAGGACTCGTCTCGCAGTCGGCGACATATGATAATGCGATGTTAATGCGCCTGGAAGGTTCGTCGCTTGTGTATAAGCCGCGCAAGCCTGTGCCCACATTATGTACACACATGGTAGTAGTAGTCAGTGCGGTGTTATGCAGGAGAGAGAGTAGCGTAATGTAACGGGTGAGTAAAAAAGAAAAAGTATAGAGTCAGTCTTTTCAGTGCGATGAGACTTTATAGCACCGTAATCAATAAATCAATACGATTAAATATTGAGTCAGTCGATTATAAATGAAATGTCTGATTAATTATCGGTAAAAGAAAGTCAATAAAAAATAAATAAATCCCCACCCTCCTTTTTAACGTACGATCTAATTTGCGGTTGTTAACGCCATCTTGTTTGCTTTCTTTGCCTTCTCGTCTTTGTCGTCTCTCTCTCTCTCTCTCTATTCTTCTTCCTCACTCTCGTAACTCGAACACTGGCGCGCCTGTTCGTTAACGCGGCGAAGCTACGCTCTATGTCCAGTGGCGTTCGCTGAGCGACATTGCTGCGGGAAACAAGATAGAAAAAAGTGAAGACTGAGACGGAACGATGCTGCGAAGATAACCGATGCTCAACCGTTAAAGGCGAGACAAGCCATATTGGAGCTCGTGTCGTGTCGCTTGGCTCGTTTAATCGCGTCATTAAATTCTCAATTTATTGGCGTGTTGCGCTGTACTTTTTTTTCGCGCAGGTGCTGCCCTCCTCTTCCACGGCGGCCATGTCGCGAAACTATCGACTGTAACAGATAGTACACAATCGGCTATACTTATACCGTTTATGGATGCCCTTTGATCTTGATCCTTAATCTGTTTTCTCCTTTTTATACCTTTTCTCTCTCTCACTCTCTCTCTCTCTATCTCTCTCTTCTGCTTCCAATTGATTTTAAACGGCACTATAATGGCCGCCTACGTCAAGGTTCCCCCTGTTGTTCTGGATACCTGACAGCTTTATGCGACACAGCGTAATTTGTCTTTTACACAGCGTGTCAATAGACCAACAAAAATCGATGGATGAGCTCGTAATGAATTTCCATGGTATTTTGATATATATATATATATATATATATATATATCTTGACAGCCAGATCTCTACGCCAATGCGAGTTCTCTTCAGTGGCTACAGAGAGAATGCGCGGGCACTACTAGCACCTGCATTTTATTGCTTCCATTAAAGTTGATTGCTGTAATGTGCTCCCGGTAACAAAGACGGGTTTTTCTTGTAATTGGCCGGCAGTTAACGAATCTACCAGCTACTATTTCAATTCCTTGCTACGTTAGAGCGGCCCCGGCATCGTCCTCGTCCTCGTCCACGCCGAGACTGTCCTCGCGTCATTTTATACGCTTGAGAAGGAGACACAAATATTACAAGCGAGAGAGACAGACATACAGCCATGATAAGGTACCTCACACACACATACACATCCATATAAGGTTATAACATCAGACAAAATGGACTGAATACGAGAATAGAATATATGAGAAATAATATTCAGCCATAGAACTTGACTCCGTTCTATCATTCGTCATCATCATCATCATCATCATCACACAGGACAATTCGAATTCACAAACTTTTATTGCTTCCTATGAGATTGCTCGTAATACATTCCCCAAGCACAAAGACCGTCTTTTCCATGTAATTGACCAGCAGCCATCCTACTCAGCTACCGAGTCAAGTCAGCCATCAGGCCAATCTACCAGCTGCCGTTTCGATTCCTCGTAATGCCAGACTACCCGATGTACGCGTTGGATTAGTAGCTTCGCGTCAACCCTGTACCTGCCTATGTCGCCTCTATAGGATCTTTGCGTCGATTGGCCTACCTTGGAGTTTTCCTCCGTTTAATAATTAACTCTTACTACATCCGTCTAAATACGACTGTACCTCAGTAGCACCGTATAACCTAACTCTTTTACCTTCACGTATTTCTCCTATCCTTCCTCTTCGTTATAGTGTTCGTTGACTCTACTATTTTACGAATCCCATGAATCCCATTGGCTTCAACCTTCCCCGGAACTACAGTTGCACGCTTTATCGCTGCAGAGGAGATTGCTCGTGTTGTCTCTGACCATGTTTCTCGTAATTGGCCACTAATTAACGCCTGAGTTGTCAGTTTACGCCGCATCATACCCGTGGCGCTGTGTGTCTACTTCACCCCGCGCTTACCATCTCACTCATCTACGTCTTACTCCTTGCTCAGATAACAGGCCCGACACCTTTGTTGTGTCTGGCGTGTCACTTTTACGGTGGTAGTAAGTGACGGAGATGGGTAGATAAAATCAGGGGAGATAAATATGAGAGAGAGAGAGAGACAAAGGTATATTATAATAAAGTCCACAAAGCTGCAACGTCGGGCGGCTATGCCATTAAGGTAAATCCTTCGTTAAATTACCTATTGGGAATGGAGGGTCGTTCCGTCCTAGCTTAGATTCGCCAAAAACAAACGTCTCTCCTTCACGTCGATCCTACTGCTTTCCTTTAACATCCACTGGAGTCAGGATCGTCGTCAAAGGATCTCCGAGGTGCCACTAAATATTAAAACGTTGCTCCTCCATCGGTAACTTCTTTCTCTTCCTCCTTCAACGTTCCCTAATGAAAATACTGTCCTTCCTTCATCCGGCACTTCCTCTCTCTGTTTTATTAAGGCTTTTCATCCGTTGTATTTTTTCCTTTCTTTTTGTGCCTTCACTCCCGACTTATTACTATCTTATTCTTGGCTCGAGTCTTACGGGTACGTATATATATATATACACTCTTGAACCAACTTCAACTTCGTTCCTCTCAATCTCTCTGTACACCTCTTGTCATTAGGAATTTCCTTTGACCAGACACAGAAATTCATTGTTTCGTAACGCTCGCGTCATTTCTGCATTTACATAGTAAACAGTTTGTGTTTCTCTTTATTAAATGCGCCCGTAAATTCACGAAGCAGCACATGTTACCCGAGCTATTCCCGCAGTACTATTTTGAGATTTGAGATAGACAGAAAGAGAGAGAAGGGGGATGGAGAAAGAGAGAATAACTAGACGTTACAACGTTGCGATCCAAGATCACGAGCTCTGCAATGTATCTGTATAACTATGTATATACACTGTGCTTCTATATCGTGCAGTCAGACGTTTACGTATATTATTCATATAGTCTTAGGCTCAATTCTTATCGGGTATCCACTGCAGACTGTTCCATCTATCGGCTAACAAGCTTAACTAACGTAAAGCAATGGTTTCATCGACCAATTATTATTCCGATCGTCTTTCGCAGCACCTACGAAACTCTTGTCCCTTCGGCGCCTCGCAGAAAGCCCGGTCGCGCTCGTTTCCACGGGTTATTTTCGTCGGACTGTTTCAAGATGCTCGCAACGTTTTATATGCCGTACTTTAAGCGCACGGAACCCGGTCTCGTTTATAGCCGCGCACTGCTAAGCGAGCAGAACGCTTAAAACGTTACCGCCCGATCGTCTAACGGGTGATACGGACGTTTAGAGTCCGACTAAAAACGATCCTCGGTTTAACATAATGGTGTCGAACAAAATTATGAAATTTCATAGCTTGGGATTATTATTATTTTTTTTTTAATCCGTGCCTCACCTATCACCTCCTTTCTTTTAAATCTGCTCACGTGCATTCGCTATCCGTCCTCGAGACAAATCGTTCCGATTCTCATAGCGACTCGTTTCCCGTTGACTTGGCACAGACATGGGCGACGCGGTTCTACGCAAAGACGCTAAGACGTCGAGACGCTCTGTCGCGTCTTGGCGCGCGCAGAATGCGAAACGGCGCTTAAAGCTAGACCGGAGTCAAGGCAATTATGCTAAAAGTTCAGTACGAAGCTCCGCTTGTAGTTAACATACCGTATACAGTGTTACTCGTTAACTTGCTCTCCCTATAGTCGAGTGCACGAGCCTCGAGATATACGTATTGGCGACTACATATGCAGTCACGTGCATGAATATATTCATGAGAGGAAACATGGCTGCCGAGAGAGTCTCTCTCTGTCTTTCTTTTATATACAGAAAGTACGCAGTGTTTTGCTCTCTCGTCGCCGGCGAGTCTCTTTCTCTCGTTCTGTCCCTCTCGCTCCAGTATGATTCTCATATAGTTCTCGTTCTGTCTCCCTCGCACTCGTTATCGTCGTTCGGTACTAGTTTCGTCCTCTTCTTTCTCGTTGTACTTGCCGTTGCTACTTCTGTCTCTCTCCGTCACACTTGATACCGTATACATCCGTCTCTATCGCACCCGTGTACCGCATTCGACGGAGCAACTTCGTCTTTTCGGTGTCCTTGTTTCACTCGTGCACTCTTTTATGGTCGTGTCTCTCTTGCGCTCACGCGAATATGAATGCACCACCACGATTCTCTCTCTACCTCTGATATATCGGACGGACGGTGAGGAATGCCATCATTATTCGTAATGTGGTTCCGACATTTTTTAACTTCGCCGACCAGTAAACGGGATCCGTGCAGAGGAGAGAAATGCTTGGAAAAATGTGCTCGTATCAAACCTGCAATTTTCATTCCCCGATGAGTCTTTTCTACGTGCTTTTACATGGTACCGTGTAAACACACGCGTACAACCCTAATGGAAAACTCATCGATTACACGTGCTCGCTCGCAGAGCCTGAGAACACGTATTCATTCGATACTAAAGTTACTTTAACATACTACTTTTGAAACTCAGTATACAGAATCTGCCTATACGCCGTGTCCGATTTGTATATTACGTTTCGTTCGCATCGCGTGATTTCTTATTGGCTAAATGAAAAAGGTCAACAAAATTATTGTCACCGAAGGAAAATGTCTTCGGGAAACAATAAGGCGCTCGTTCAACGATTCTCCATTCTCACGAAGCATTCCTGAGGGACAGCAGACGACTTTATACTCCTCGAAGAAGGCTCTAAGGGATGGAAAAATTCCAAGCTCACCCGTCTCACAAGGTTTGCTTCCAGCCGAATGTATTTTCCGCAGACCGCTCCAATGCTGTGCCAGGGTGACGTTACAGACAGGCTGTCCTTATCTAGTCGGCGGATTGCTGTAGTTACGTCTCACTCCTAGCAGTGCGTCAGGAATCTGAAGAAGGGAGCATCATCCCACTCACCATTGGGAGCCTCGGGTTATACTCCTGTTGAACCCTCATAACTTCTTCCCTTCGATCCTCTTCCTCACCTCTCTCTCTCTCTCTCTCTCTCTCTCTCTCTCTCTCTCTCTCTCTCTCTCTCCTTCACTCAATACAACAGACTCTGTCAGGCTCTCTCACTCTCGCTCACGATACGCCTCGTGTCTTTCCCTCCTTGTCTACTTCACAATCTGGATTAACTCGTGTATCTTCTCTCTCCCTCTCTTTTCCTATTCACTGCCATAAAGCTGTCTCCTTCCAGCTTAGGAAACAGACTTCAGGCTCTCGCGTTCCTAACTCTCCTTGGTGCGCTTATGGCCGCCTTTTATGTACCTATAGATATACATTTTATACCGTGTCTTATCTGCTTGACTCTTAGCTTCTTCTTCTACTATGTCATCGGCTGCTCGTGTCTCACTCGCTTTATTCCTTCTTTTTTTTTTATCTCTGTCGTTCCGCTCTCTCGGTCTACCTGCCCGCCCTTTCTTTTTCTTCGTAACACTTTGACCTTAAGATCAAAATCATCGATCACTATGATTATCTGGGAATAATTGGTCGTGACTAAATTAATGTAAATTTTTGGTAATAATGTCTTTCGGTAATCATTTCAACACTTTGTCGAGTGTTTCCTTTTATGGGTGATTTAATATTCTCTTTCTATCTCTCTCTCTCTCTCTCTCTCCCTCATACAGGAGGAGTTACTTTATCTATTTTCGATATCGTCTACTCGTATTTTTCTCGGCTCGGTGACAGATCTTGCCTCGAATTATTCCTGGCTGTATCGATTGCAGGTAAATTGATTCCAGGAGACAATAAGAATGACAACTGCCGAATACTTCCTGGTGTATTAATACCTTGCATTATTTTTATCTGTCGCGTATAAAAAGCGACTGGCCTTTATTATAGATGATGCAGATCGTTGATGTTCACCGATATATTACTTACCTTTTGCCAGATTGATGATATCAGCTGTTAATATCAATACTGTATAGAAATCAAACACCTACTATTTGTACACAAGGGAACAGCGCTCTGTCGTGCGTCACGCGAACTCAACACAAATTCCATGTTTGAGGCGCAGCCTCAATGATATCCAAGTTTCCCTGTGATTGACGTCACCCTATCAGTTATATCCTCTATGTGATACATATACAGGTATATTTGTATGGCTTAGTCTTTATACGGGGTAACGATACTTTCTATAAAAAAAAAAAAAAGCATCCCTTGTATCGAAGATGCCTGACAGCTCCGTCAATATGTAATGGGATAAAATCACGTGGAGAGAAAATCCGTCAGTTTTTTCTGATCGCTATTGGGATTACCGAGATTGTACCTAACCCTTCCTAACCTAACCTAGTCGAGCCAACGAACGAATTCTCTGGGTATCTTTATTGAAGGCATCCATACCTCACGAGGTATTGAATTTTTTTCGAGTTGAAATTTTTTCACTTTTTTTTTCTACCTACCCTTTTTTTTTTTGGACAGTCGCCCAGGCACGCGAAACTGTTTTAGAAATACGAAGCAGACGGAACTCCTTTTCCAAAGGAATCTTAATATTGCCATTCTCCTTTTTCATTATCCGCCATCACGCTTGTCGGCTACTCACGGACTCTTCACTACTACTAAGTCCACCTCTAAACGTCTCGAGGATCGTAAAGTGAATTGTTCTCGGCGAAATTCAAATCAGCCGTTTCCCTTTCTCTCTTTCTTTTCTCTATTTCTCCGTCTCTCTCATCTTCCTCGTTCACCAACCACTATGTATTTTTTGTTCCTGCTTTATCGTTGCCTCTTGCCTCAGCCACTATCTCTCTCTCTCTCTTTCTCACGCTATCTCACATAATTCCCTCACTCAACTTCACGCTCGAGCGAGTCACAGCTCAAAGCACGCGAACCCAGCGCCAAAGACGCACGCGCGGATAAACAGATAACCACAAACGTTAGATTTATTAATCATTAACCACATACATAGATGAATATTCCCGATTGCACCGATGCAATTTACCTACGTGATCTGAGTGCAGCAGCGCAGAGCATGCGTGGACGTTACACTCGCACTTTGCCTATCAGCCCATAGTTATCATACGTTACGATGCACACGTGGTAGTACAGTCGACACAAAAATTCATAACTTCATGGATCCATGAAATGCACACAAAATTTATCTCGCACGCGCAACATAATAATTAAGGGTTGTTTTCACGAAAATTATCTAAAGTCAAAATTACACCCCCTTTTTTCATACCCTTCGAACAATCCCCCCCCCCATCTCCCCACTCCCTACTGTCATGCGAAACTACCGTCGTAGATTTAAGTCAAAGAATATAAAATGTACACCCTATATACATTACCACCCTGTATACACACATCACTGTACTTCACATACGCGAATTGAACGCGTACAGAGGATGTAGAACCGTCTACACTTCTATTATAACGTACAAGGTGTACCTTATGCCCACGTATCTATTTCCACGAGCGCTCGTGGCTCAAAATGACAATAAAACCAGCTTCCTGTGTCGCTGTACCATAAAATAGTTAGTAACTCTCTGACATCCACCTACACCCTATATAAAGAAAGACACGTTAACTTGACGTACGGATACACGTTGTGTATCTTGTTTTTTCTTTATTACATTCCCTTTCATCCCCTTATTTCTACTTTGAACTAATCTGCCACCTGGTATACCGTCTATACACGTTTTATAATACCCATGGTACTGTATAGTATATATATCATTATGAGGCGCACGTGTATATACCTATATAGTGGATTCTCAGTCGACCTAACACTTCATACTCTCCTACGTCTGCGGAATAGTCAAATAGTTTCACGCCAGAATAATGCTATGATTACGGTCGGCTGTATGCATTGTACATTATGAAACGTAATACGTACACCGCTTCTGTAATTATGGAAGCCAGGCATAAACTCTGCCATTTGCATTTCAAACTACCATTGTAATTCCCAACCCATTCCGCGGACGCAGGCTCGTTCATTTTGTGTTTGTGTGGATTTATACGAATATGTAATTTTTTTTATCGCTCTTCTAACCGTCTGACCGTGTCTCTCTCTTGCTTTCTCCTGTGGCATTAATAATAGTCGGACAAAGCAATTGGGAAAATTTGTGACTACTACGCCACCCGTTAGAATTTCTGTTTATTATTCCACAGTGAATACTTTGCGATTGACTTTTTTTTTTTCTCTGATGCTCCTGTTCTCGATTTTGTTCGGGCTCTTCAAATTTACCGCCCGACGAGCTTGTACGTACGTGCTGATAATATCAGTGTCGATTACGTCACCCTGTATACGCTGTATGATAATTAATTGGCAGCCGTTCACACGGGTATAACGTACACAGTGGGTGTACAGACGGGACGACCGGTATTCGTTACCGGACTTGCGAACGAAACAGGAGAACGCGCCATCTTTCTTTTAGGTTTCTCATCAGTCACGAGCCAACCGATCGTCCGGATTCTTGGGAAACTCAGCGTGACGCATCTTTTCCACGAGGTCTCGTAGGAACGTGTATATATATATAGCGCCTTGTACAACACCCATAAACGTCATACCTCTTTCCTAATCTATTCACGACCTCCTGATACTACAGGGACAAAAAGACGAGACGTCAGGAGAACATGAGAAAAAATTACACAAGACAAGACCACCGTTTTGTCGTTAGAAATTGAAGCCAAGTTGTTCATTTTCTTGTATGATAAATACTTGATCACGTACGCACGTTTACAAAGTGCAATTCCACGTGGTAATTCGTTATTGTTAATATTTGTGTTTTTGACTGTCCACTCGATCGAGCTTGAGTTTCTCGATTTTCGTATGGATTTTCAAACAATTCCAGTGCACATCTTAAGTGGCTCCTCTACTTGCTGTTTCAGGACATGTCCGACGTGTGCGTTGGGACCAGTGTGGGGACCATTACGGAACCCGAATGTTTGGGCCCGTGCGAGCCTGGCACGTCGGTCACGCTGGAAGGCATCGTTTGGCACGAAACCGAAGGAGGTGAGGACCTATCACAGACCAAATCAAGATGGCCGGAGTTCATTACTCTGTTGTCGTTCTTCCTCACTTTATTAATCCCTGATTCTATTAATTCGGCCTCCCTAGTGGATTCTCGCGAGCGGTCGAGTAAATAACCTGTCAGCGATACGTCACTCGTTGCTGGCTATAAATTCGGTGTGTAATTCACCTACCGGTCTGAATGACAAATAAAGGGAGCAAGACAGATAGAGAGAGGATCGATCTTATGCCGTCGGCAACGTTAGTATCTAATGGACGAGCAGTGATACGACAGAAAGATATAAGAACGAGAGAGAGAGAATATAAATTTTTCCTTTTTCAACCATCAAACAACATACCGATATATGATAGTCATACGTCTACCCTGTATTCCATGCATAAATAGACAATATATATATATACACAGTATGTTACAGAAATTCTTTAAAAATTGACAAGATCAGGTTTGAACGTCAAAAAAATATTATCAGGTTATTGAGAAATTCTTGTTTCACAGCTACGTTGCTACAGATTATATCACAGATCAAGGTCATGGACCGAATCTCGTGATCCTTCAGGTACGATATCTGCCTGTATATTGTCCGACTACATTTCTCGTGCATCTCTCTGGAGCATGATAGCGGTTTTCTCTTTCTCTCTCTATCATCTTCCTCTCCTCTTTTATCTCGTTCACTACGTCTTTCCCGCACCAGAGTATCCCAGCATCCTCGCGCACCGGCTACGGGCGGATAAACTTTTGTCCGTCCTGTACAAGTGCACTGGGATGGATATACCTATACTGCTGGTACTGGTTGCAGCATAGAAAGATGGCCGCAGCCTCCAATTCCTCTTCGGTCGAGATTCTACTCTGGTTCTCCTTCTTGCTACGACCGAGTAAAAGGTCTATAGGGTCGCTTCGCTCTTACCCTGGGTTGTAACACCCTCGTGCCCTTTCTTCTTGCCTATATCTAAACTTCGCCGTCCCCTCTACACGCGCTGTATATATTTGAATGTGAAATTAATTCGCTCTGTAGGCACTTCGGCTAAGAACTCTTCTTCCTCGTACCACTCCCGGCACCCTTGTTTCGCGTTAATCTCACTCGCCTCTTACGTCACGATCTTATTTGTTCTGCCCGTCCCCTTTGCTTAGCTTATATATATATATATATAGCGTTAATTTATTATAAGCCGTCTTATGTATTCTTACCGTAAGCTTTATAGGCTAGGTCAGGCTAGATAAGTTCACCTATGATCTACAAGTTACATATGAGTTTTGTCTAGTTCGCCATATACAGATATAGAAAATCTATAGGTATATCTGACACGATATATATAGAGACTATCGGATATACTTAGCATAAACACAGTATAAGATTTCTTATCCGTAGCTCAATCCCTGGTATACCGGGTGCTCTGTTTGTAAGATGAAAAGTAAGCAAGGGACTTACACGCGATGCGTACCTTTCCCATATAAAGATGAAAGTACATCTTGGTAAGTTTGACTGTTTTTACACGTATGACAAACTAAAAAAATAATTTAACGATATTCATGGACTCTCGCTGGATTTCAACATTCCGAGCGTATAAGTACGTATATTATAATTCGTTGCTCGAAACTCGCTTTGTGGCGTATGGTATATATGTACAGTGTATACATATAGACATATACAGAAAGCAACATTATACACATGTTTAACTGCACATTGAGAGTCCACCAGGCACAACACGGGTAAGGTAGCTTGTCAGACAGGTATTATATGTAATGCTGAAGTCGTCGTCGGGTTAAAAGTACATGGCTATGCCTGACTATATCTTTCTCCCTTTTTCTCCTTGCGCGTATTCCAGCTCCTCTTCTTCTATTAGATTCAGCGAAGACCTTATGCTCTTTTCACTCTCCCTTGAACGGTGCAAGCGCATAGGAGTAAGCAGCAAGCAGCTTTCCACGTCACGTGCTTATCTCGTACGACTGTCTCCTCGTGGCTTCTTGGCCGTCAAAGCACGGCGTTCGTCTGATATTTAAATTTCCCGCGCATTAAAAACCATCCACTCGAGCCGACGTTATTCAACGTTGATATTACAGCTCCGCTGTATATGCCCTGGCGGGTGCCCTCCTATGTTGTGAGACTGTGAGAAAATTGTGAAAAGTTATTCCTGCCTAATGGAGGGGCGTAGCCTTGCTTCTAGTCCATAAGTATTTCTTTTCTCACGGTAATTTTTTTTCTTCTCTCTCGCCCCCCCCCCCCCCCCTCCCTGTCGCAGCCGTACTCTTGCCTTTCTACGTGCACGCCGTAACGCTTTCTCGGTACTTCGTTTTCGAGTGGTCATTTCGTATTTGCTGCTTCCACTAGGTGTGTACTCGGCTTAAGTAGGGGCATTGGTAGGTAACGGAGGTATGAGGTAACTGTGGCTCGTTTTACGAATGATGACTTTTACGACCCTCGGGACCCTTTATATCGGTGTATGATTTATTATTTATTAAACGAAATCCCGAACGTGTTCGTTCTCTCAACACGGCGCATGCGTGCTACGTCGCTTTATTGCGGGTATTGATCTTTGTCTGTTACCCGTATCGACTGTTTGTTCAAGCTCTAATTGGATCCTGGTTTCGAGTTTCTTCTATATCGATCACGAAGAACGTTCGCTCGTTCAAGTGTGAATATCCTAGGTTCGATAGCCAATAAATATGCCAGATACCCAATTCGAAGCTCAAAGCACTACGTAAGTTCGGAATCGAACCCGAAAGAGACTCTCGTCGGATAAGATCGCCTCCTAAACTTGGGTGTTAATAGTGGAATATTTGAAGATCCCCATAAATTCATCGAACCCCGATTGAATAGCCAGCCAATCTGTCGAAACTTCGTTGTCCCCTTGGATTTTATTATTCTTATTGTTTCCCATCTATTCCGCACAACCCCTCCTCGCACCTTCTTTTCCCTCTCGTAATTCCTTCTTTCTCTCTCTCTCTCTCTCTTTCTTCTTATCCCCTCCGTGTTTCTCTCTCTCTCTCTCACACATCAGCACGAACCCCTCCAGCGAACAAAGAAAAGAACTTCAGGACTGCCTGAGAGGAGAACGTCTGAACGAAAATCCTCTTCCTTCTCTTCTTTCTCCTCCCCCCCCCCCCTACTCCTTATACTCCTCTCGCAATCCCAGTACCACTCATCCCTCCAGCTTCTTCTTCTCTTCTTCGACTCACTACCATCTCTACCATCTCAGGCCATCCATCTCCCAGGACTCTCTTACTCAAATAAATTAATAAAAATTCCTTTTGCGTCTCGCAGGCTTCAACGCTGTCTTACACGCAAAGGCGCGCTTTAATGTCGCCGTTAAAACATGTCGAAAGAAAAATCACCGAACGACTCCTTAGACTCCTATAAATATATATGCATATATATATATATATATATATAGTACTTAAATAAGTTAAATATATCATTCAAGCATTAACGGACATACCGTAAGCCTTTTTTATGATTATGCTTCCTCGTCGACCATCGGGACTAACAGCCATAGATTTTCGGTATTTGGCAAACTAATGAAATCGCCGGAATCCTAAATAGCACTCAGGATAGGGTTGTGTGTATATTAAAGAGGTTTATGCGGGGTGGTTGACGTGGCCGGCCTCGACAGTGCCACTTCACTACGATCGTTTAACACCCGGCTAATTACGTGGCTTCATCGCCATACAAGAGACATACCAACGTACATCGCGTATATCTGTATATAGCTATTCCATAGGCCATAGCAATTTATGGGAATATTTTGGCGTCTTCGTTTAACGATTATACCCGCTATACCCTTGGGTGAATACGGCGATCTACTGTCTCTCTCAACCCTCACCCTCTTCACTCCACTGTGTAACCGGTTTATAACATACGACTTCACTGTACATTTGTACTTTCTTGCATTACCAGGATTGTGAGAATCACTTTATGGTGTAATACGGGCTTTCTTATGGTTTTAAGCGAGGATAATTATATTTCTGGGATATTTTTTTTTTATTTTTAAGTTTTATTTAAACGCGAAAACTGGTGGAATAGTTTTTTCTATCCTTTTTTCTTCTTGTTGCTGTTTTATTTATTGTATTATATATTATGTACTATATCAGATACTTTGTATCTTATAGACTGATATATATATGCTATATATATATCATATGACTTTGTTACGTACTGCATATCGCAGTGTGCGTTTCTCGTTACAAGTCGTTTGAATTTAAATTATTTACGATCGCCATTTCACTCAAAATACCTATCCCGTTTTCCAACACAATTTCTATTGTAACTTTACCTAATAATTATATTCGCGTGTCAATTCAACGTAACGCAGTTCAGTTCCACGGCTGCACTATAATTAAGCACGATCATGCGATACCATCCGCCATTTTGACTCCACTTACGATAGCGCTTATAAACTGCAATAAAATTAAAAAAAATTAATTTCGTCTACCGAGCGACTGGGTGACGCTCTTAGCTTCTGGGGAGTAAAAAATTGGTCGATCTGTTGATTAAGAAGAATCCCTTCTGAGAAAAGGGATGATTATTCTTCGTAGTCCCATGAAAGATTTCGCTCGTGGAATTTCAAAATAGACAAATCTTCGAGATTATATGTCATGGTATTTTACGAAGCCGGTGATAAAGATAAGATCGAGGGTTGGGGGGTTGGGTTGAGGAACGAGAGGTGAGGTATAGGGAGTTTCCTATCTAGGGATATTTATTCATAATCGTACCATCAGTTGGTATGACTGTGTGTCGTAAAGACATCTATCTCCCATCGACCCCTCCTGTTGTTGATGTCAAGATAGTTTAGTCGGATCACAGACTACGACGAAGGGGGATGCTGCGAGGAAGGGGTTGATAGGAGAGAAGCGTCGAAGAGGGTGGAGTTGCTGCTTGTTATCGATCTTCAGACGTCTTGCTTCCTCTCGACTCTTGTCTCCTTCTCTAGCATCCCCTTACTTACTACCCCTACTTGCCTACCAACATATCTAGGGATACTTGCTCTACCAACCTATGCTTGATTCTTAGGTAGGTAGATACTAAATGTGGGTAGACGTGTAACGTCATAAATCCCTATAAAGTTATTTCTATGCATAAAATATAAAGAGCCGGCAAACATAGAGAAAAAACGAGATTTAAAAAACGCTGGTATAGCAACTCTGGGATATGTTAGGTATAATATCTAGGGAGTTTTTTTTTTTACTAGGCAAAACTTTACTCCTGGGGACTTCTAAGCTCCTACTAACTTTTATTTGTTATCTAAGGGGAAGAGTTCAGAAAAATTATTGCACCCGTATCAGAACGTTGTTCTGGCTTATCAGTAGGCACACTGGTACCAATATAACGGGTATTGCTGAAATACTGAGCTAACTTGCTCCATCGGATACATGGTAATCTAAATCTATGATTATTCACTAGTCGTCAGGTATGCTCCATTTCGAGGTTTTCACAATTGAAACCGGAAGTCACGTTTATAAAGAAATCGAGTTCTATAATATCTAAGAGTTTCGACCCTTTGGACTCTGAATGGCTAGAAGGATTCGCGCTTCTTGAAAGGGATTGTACGGGAAGGGCAATGGGGTCTTATGGATCGTGACCGTGCTGGTTATGACTGTACACCCTATACTATACTCTTCACCAAACCATGGATAACCTGGTATACCTGTACCATGGCTTCCACGGAGGAGTAGAATAAGGCACCTTTATACCAAATGAAATTTCCATTTAGATGGGAACTCCCTTGGCCTTTATTCTTTGTCAATGCCTCCACCCTCGAAATCATCCATCCTTTCATATACCCTTTTTCAGTCAAAAAACTATGCTTTCCAATAAGACTGTACTTGTCTTGGCGTAACGAGTTAATTATCCTATACGAAACGTACGGACTCCACCGCACACAACGCTTTCGGCACCAGGCAATCGTTTTTGGCTGACTCTTAAAACTCTTTACGTTCAAGCCTACCCGCGATTGGTCCCCATATAATTTTTTTTCTTCGTCTTATCCATTATTCCTACCCTCCCTCTTCTTTCCCACTCTTTCGTTTCGCCCACTTACGAAGCGCAGGGAATTTTTGCGTGGGATTGTACACTATACTATAAGTCTATACAGCCACATAGCCGGGCTCTTTATTGGAAGCAGGCCCCTTGGCTTGGGCTCTTGAGCTGCCTATACGTTCGTACTTCTTCCACAGACGTCTCTCTCTCTCTCCCTCGTTCTTCTCCCTCCCACCTCTCAAAGTCCCCTACCTTCCCCCTTCCCCTCCCTTACTCTCCCAGAACCCCACATCGAGCTCATACTTCATTCCGCGAACGTTCCCCGAGATTTGTTCTCACTCAACACAGCCACGGTCTTACTTCACCGACTACAAGGCCCACGTACATTTAGTCCTTCTCATCATTCAGACGCTTTTCGTTGTTCCGCTTATCATTATTTTTCATAATATTCCATGCTTCCTCTTCTCTCTTACAAATACCCTCACCTATGGCAGCCTAAGCTTCTTACAGCGGCTGATACAAGTCTCGTACGATTGTACGTTAAAGGCCTTGGGGGAGATGCTTCAGTGAAGAAGGCGAAGGGAATGGATGGACGGATGGGAGGATGGATGGAGGTGCCGGAGGTCGTCGTATTACGGTCCGACCAATTTATCGCTCGGAAAAACACTAAATGCCTCTGCATCAAATCGTTAAATCTTTATCTACCTTTTGTACCTTTTTATCTCCCCCTCTCTCTCTTTCCCTTTATTCCTGTTAACCTTTCAAGAATACCGAAAACCACGTCCACGGCTTTTCATACTGCTGCGAAATTTCTACCAATTTCTTTTCCCACTCCCACAGACTGCTCTATCTCCTCGTACCCATCGATAGGGTCTTTATCTTCGTATCTCGATCGTGTAGACGTGTCCGTTAATCGCCGACGGATCTCTGTAATGAGAATAGAAAGTAACGTATCTAGCTATGCCGCTCATATTATCGATGCTTATACGTGGTTTTATGGCCACGCAAGAAAACCCACCTTAAACGTGATTTTATCGACTTCCCATCGTCACGCTTCGTGTACGCGTTTGCACTGTGTACGCTCGACTATGATTGACAGCTCGACGCTACCGTGGAAATTACTCCGAGCCGTCGGCCTCACTTCGATGCTCTCTTGATTTTTTCCATTCTTCTCTTCTTCGACCCCCCTTTTTTTTCGCTCCTCTCTTCCTCTCTATGTACCATTCAGTTTTCTTCTCTCAAGATGCCGTTTCAGGTTTACCGTATGATTAAGAAATGACTATGAAGTCACACCTTGGTCACGCTAAGTGGTTACCGTAGTCATTACCACCTATTTAGTCATTTAGTCGGTATATATATACATATGCATATACATACATACATACATATATATATATATATATATATATACATTCGAAGAAAATTACTGAGAAAATAAGAGACAAAAATAACAGACCGTCGGATAGAACAGATAGTTGGGATTTTTTAAACAACTGATGCAGTCTACTTCATCTACGATCCTTGTTACGTTGCCATCTTTATTTTTGATTTACGACAAATGAAAGTGACGTCACGACAATGGACGACTCAATCCTTTCCTCGCTACTGACACACGTGGACATGGACAAGTCCAACTATCTTTTCACTTACTGCCAACCCAAAGTACGTTGGGCAAGCTGGCGGTTGTTTCTGCTATGTTAAAAGGTATAGATATATACCTAACCTATCTTACCTGACTTCAGAGATCTTGAGATTTCAATACCGCGAAACACGCAGTCAGGTATTCTTAGCTTTTAGGATGTTGGTCGCCTTGAACCTCCTTCAGGATAACCATATACCAAGTGCATTATTATTTTCAATGCTTATTTTTGCTATGTCTTCTCATCCTAGTCTCTTCTTCTCTCTCTCTCTCTCTCTTTCTACCATAATCCGTCTTCTTTAAGAAAAATCCATTAGCCGTACACCTATATAGTTTATATACACAGAGACGCCTATAGTCTTTTTCATTATAATCTCCAGTACATGTTTCCGTCTGCAATGTTGGTACAGCCAACTGACAAACAGGTCGTGCACTCCCTGTAAGTGCTATCCGTATTCCGTGTAAATTCCAAAGTGGAAGCCTTGGCGCAGCAGCAGCCGCCATTGCCCCCGGGGTCCCACCGGCTAAGTGAATCGAATCGGCTGGATTAAAAAGCAGACCGACCCGTCCTTTTTGCCTGCTGGTATCAACGATAACGTTTTGTGGTTAAGACCGGCTTCTTTTTACACATCAGTATCCGACCCGTAGCCGCGGAATCATTCCGTGTCCGTTGGTTGGTTCGATCGAATTTCTTTGTTCACGGACGTTAACGCGTTCCTTTCACGACCCTGATATATTATACACAAGGAGAAGTTCTTCGTGTTCGGGTTGATCGCCATTACTTGTCCTCCTTGGCGGTTACCTGCCTTACTTCTTGGCTCCTTGTATTATGCTACAGCAGTGACGTTAAGGTATCCTTGCCAAAGGTCTAAATGGCACGGGGATAGTTAAGGGAGTTTCTGAAGTACGAAACTTGTAGGGCGTTTGTAGGTACAGCTGTGGAAATAAAAGCAAAGGTACAAGGGTTGCTACTACCCCTCTCGTCGAGAGTGGCAATTTTCTGACTTACCCTGAAAGACGAAGGGTGTAGAAAAAGTCAAAATGGCGTAACGGTTCGTTTGAGAGCTTTGAAAAATCATACGTGTATAACGTGAATATAGCTACACGCGATTTATTTGAAGTTCCTCTACGGCGTACATCAAATATTTCTTGTTATATGAAATCTGATTTTTTTTTTTACACTCAGGATTTTATCGGACGTTCACTCAGATTTGATTCGTGCTTGGATCATAATTAGTCTTATCGTATCCTCCTATGTTGATATCAATAGTTCTTGTACACTTGTTTGCTAACTGTTTCTTTATCTTGGTAAGTACTTTATTACGGACGGTAATGATAAAGCGCGCGATATAAAGCCGCGACTTATAATAGACGTATGCACCACTGATAAGAGACAGTGGATGGATCGATGAGTTCTCGTGATTTTTTTTATCGGTTTTGCAATTTATTATTTTTTTTCCCATTTTTTTTTCGAACTCGTGTACTCGCGATATTTTACCGAAGAATTTATCAGTCTTATCTTTTGAAATTGTGCGTGCTAAGTGTTTGTGTGACGAGCGTCAAGTGGAGCCGACATTTTTTTTTTTACTTGAGAAGGGATAATTACTCGAGTATCTACTCGCAGTTTATCGATTGAGCACGTTATAGATAACACGTGAATTATTTGATAGAAATTGAGGTCACCTGTATCGAAGGTATTTTTTTTTTTTTTTTAATGCAAATACATGATATTATATTATTATTATTCTTCACGTCGAAGCAAAAGAATTTTTATCTCGTGTAAAGCTTAGCACGCGTCCGTTAGTGCTTTTGCAGATTTTTGCGTGTATAATAACGGAATACGTAATCGATAGGTGGTAACGGCAATTTGTAGACTGTCGTCATTTAGGTATTCGTGAATTGCGTAAGACACGGATTCGCCTCTTTGATACGTTATAAAATTCCTTGGAGCGTGTGGCGGGTTTGTTTTGGTTCTCTCACGGTTGACTCGCGCATAAGAAAGATGAAGAAGCCGCTGCTAGATCCTCAGCATGCAGCTTGATTTCTTTCTGGACAGCGAGAAGAGGAATCGAGGCCAGGAATGATCAGTATCCCAGGTATTATATCGATCCGCCCAAACGCATAAAGGATGTACGTTTTTGCTGGACTATTCTTGGATCTCGGTCCAGATCAGGCTCTCCTTAGTGAGTCAGCCCGTATCTTCTAAGAAGTACAGTGGGAGATCTTTTCATAGATCGGACATAATAGACACGTGTGTGTGTGATTGCGATTGAACCGCGATCAGTATGTACGATACCCTCGGGATAGCAATAGCATCCGGGAGGAATTTACTGACCATTACTATTTGGGACGTACTCTCTTTGTTGCAGGTGTATTGGTCGTCAATGTCACGTGGAGGGGCAAAACGTATGTGGGCACATTACTGGATTGCACGCGACACGATTGGGCGCCTCCACGATTCTGCGACTCGCCTACGAGCGACCTGGACGCGAGGACGCCGAAGGGCAGAGGGAAGCGTGGACGCGCTGCGGCCAACTCGACGCCCGGAAACGACCTGAGTAACTTCACGGAGACGAGGAGTTCGGTTCATAGTAAATTGAGAAATGGTGGTGCCAAGGGACGTAGAGGGGCACAAGGTTCGCCGGCAGCGAGTCCGAGTCCAGCAGCCTTTGTACCACCAAGACCGGATCCTGCAGCTAAGCGGAAGTCACGTGGTCCCGAGGAGGAAGAGAAGAATAAGAGAAGAGCGCCTCCGCCGACGCCACCCAGTGGTTCACCTCCGGCGAGTCCAGTACTCCTCGAGTGTCCGGAGCCGAACTGCAGCAAGAAGTACAAACATATTAATGGACTTAAGTATCATCAGAGTCATGCACATGGCTCCGCGGATGACGATGACACTAAGGAAGCCATTACTAGTATGTCGGAGAACGATGAGAGTAACATCGAGGCTCCTAGTCCTGCAACACCTGTAAAATCGCCCGCGGATAAACCGGAAGGTACTCCTGTTAGGGCAGCGAGTCCTCCAGCTATACTTCCGCCGGAAACGCCACCACCACCGAGAGTTCCTTCGCCCAGTGTGGACCCACCCACGCCTGTACCCTCGGATAAGAATATTGTCAAACCTGGAGTGTTGAGGTTTGGTCAGGATGATCTCCCGGCGCCGGTAGCTGCAGCGCCACCACCTAGACCTGTACTACCGACACAAGCGGCAAATCCTCCCCAGAGTCCCAGTCCTCACCCGAGTCAATCTCCGAGGCCTATACCTTCCCCGCATCCTGGTACGAGTATTCCGCAACCTTTGAATATTCCCCAGCCGCCGCAGCCCAGTCAGGTGCAGCATCAAACACAAAATCCTTTGTTACAAACGCAGCAGCCTCTGACTGTGCAGCAGCAGATACAACAACCCGGACAACCATTGTCCACGCCGCACCAGCAGCAACAGCAGCAACAACAACAGCAGCAACAGCAACAACAGCCCCAGCTGCAACCTGCACATCAAATACAGACTGTGCAGCATTTAGGTCAGGCGCAGCTGGGTCAGCCACCGCCGACTCATCCAGTTCAACAGCAACAACCTGGTCTTCAGCAACCGCAACAACAACAACCTGGCGTGCAGCAACAGCCCACTGTACAGAATATGACAAGTCAGCATCCTGGTCTGCAGGGACTCACAAGTCAAGTGGCTACGCAACAGCCGGGTAGTGGTTTGCAAAGCGCGTCTCCGGGCCATCCTGGCCAGGGTATGCAACCGCATTTGCAGCAGTATCCAAATGTCGGTTTGCATGCGAAAATGCCCCAATTCAAAGTCAAACCCACAGCCGCTCTTATGCCCGAGCAAGATAAGAGCAAGGATCCAAGGACTCCAAAGCCTCAAGGATACAAGAAAAAGCCCCGCAAGTCCCCGGGTGGAAGTCCTCATCCCTCGCCCTTGGAGGCGCCTATCGTCGACTCTGCCAGGGAGGATGTACAAAGTCCAGCGTATTCCGATATATCGGATGACGCGGCACCGGTTCTGGAAGCCGAGTCGGCCGATAAGGCCAAACAAGGCCAGGAGAAGGACGGGAAACCTAGTACTCAGGGACACCTACCGGCTCATGCATTCAGCATGTATCCCTACTATGGACAGCCGCCATACTTGGTCTCGAGTGTGCAGGATAAGTCTGGCGACCAGAAGCCAAGCGATTTGACGCCCAAACAGGAAGTCAAACCTCTGAACATACCACAAATGCCTTCGATGACGAGTCTACAAAATCCTGAGAAGGAAAAGAAAGAATTGAACCCACCGCCCCAGCAGCAGCAGCACTATTATGGCTATTCGGGATACATGCCTCCTGGTTATCCGTACCAACCGCAACCCGTTTCGCAGCAGCAAAACCAACCGCAGGAACAGGATACACACGAGCAGAAGACGAAAATAAAGCAGGAGCCGCAACCGCAACAGCCGAGTCTCAAGGATAAGCAGCACGAAAATCATCAGATATTAAAGGAGAGTATAGAAATGAAGAGTCAGATGAGCCCCTATCATGTCTATCACAGCTCGCAGAGTCAACGAGGTCCACCTCCGGTGCCTGTCCAGGACGACCGGAGGTACTATCTCTACCCTGGTGAACAGAGGCGGAAGGAGGAAAGTCCTAAACAAGCTCAGCAAGCAAAACCACCACCTCCCAGCCCGAAGCATCAGCCGAAACAAGAGAAACCTCAAGACCTGGGCAAAAGCGAGGATAGCAAAAACAAGCAGGAGGGTGTGAAGCCGACAATGGAGACGCAGGGTCCACCGCCACCTCCTACATCGCAATACGCTTATATTCATCCTGGATATATGCAACCACAGCATTACGGCGGTCTGCCCTTCGACCCTGCTCATCCTGTCTACCGAGGTCTAAGTCCCATGCTAGTACCCGGTCCATACTCCGGCAATCCGTACCTGCATCAGTTGCCTAGGTATCACGCACCGGAAGACCTGAGCAGACCACCAGGAGGTAAAGCCCTGGATCTCCTCCAGCATCACGCGAATCAGTACTATTCCGCGCATAAGATTCATGAGCTCCAAGAGCGAGCCTTGAAGTCGCCGACGCCGAAGACCTCAGCGGCGTCCGCAAGTCCATCTTCGGCCGGTCCTACACCTGCAAGACCACCTAGTGGTCCTCCGACGTCGGCTGCAGGACCCGGACCACCGCAGAATCAGGGTCAGCAGCAGCCGGGAAAGCAACAGAATCAACCAGGTGGTCAGCAGCAGCAACAGACCTCAGCGGATGCATCGGGTGGGAATCTTGGGAAGGACACCAGGTCACCGCCACCCCAAAGACACGTCCATACGCATCATCACACCCACGTTGGATTAGGTTATCCTCTATTGACCGGACAGTATCCCCCGTCGTACGGAGGTAAGCCTCTCGTCAGGCCCTGACAGTAAGGCTTCCGGCGATCCGCGGCTCCAACTCACTAAACAAATTACCGATCGAACCTCAAAGTGCAGTCTCCATAAAGCTCGAACTTATGGTGAGGCCCAAAGTGCACGATCGGCCCCATCCTGCTACACTATCATCATCAAGCGTTAATGCGTCAAGGGTGATGATCATGACAATGATCGTCGTTGGTTAGATAGTTAGGATCATCCGGGTGAATTCTCGTGCAAGCTTTACAAACGTTTAGGAGAATCTCCCAGCCAAGATGACAAGTATCGCCCGATCGATCGGTTGGTTCCCAATATTCATTTTTTTATATTTTATTTTCTCCTATTTGTTTAATGTGACGCGGCTGATCAGATGAACTTGATCGCCATTAGACGCGGCTAGCTTCTTACGGCGTTATTACGTGAAGCTTAAGACCTATGCGTTTTCGTAATCGTTATCAACACTTTATCAGTAGGATCAACGGTATCGCCAATTCACGACATCGGAAACGCATGGCGTAGAGACAGGAAAAAAAAAACATACGCGACACAATGATGTAGTTTAAATTCTCGTGGCTGTTTCTTTGTTTCTTTTTTTTTTTACGTAAGTTTAATTTTCAACGGCGACCGGTGTAACACTTTATACGCCACGATGGATTCCCAGGTTTTTTAACTTACAAAAAAAGAGGTCACCTCCCACACACGAAGTGTACAAAGTAAAACAGCCGGACTTCCAAAACGCGTTTGCATGACTAAGAATCCACGAGTGTCTTTCTCCTCTCCTTTTTTGCGCTTCCTTTTCGAAGTCCATCTTTAAATACGAAGTGGCTGTTTCCTACTCCGTGGTACACTCTCTTTTTGTAAGTTCTGTTTTTCTTCCCCTGACGAAATGCGGGTAACTCAGCCATTAATCCTAGAGCTCGAGTATCAACCGTACACCATATTGGTGCATATGCGACGACTTCAAAAGAGATAGGGGGAAGAGATGGAAGTAAAGGTTGAGAATGCGTGTATGTGTATGCCCGAGAGTATGTATGCGTGTAAGAGAAAGAGAGAGAGAGAGAGCGGATTATCGAGGAAGAAAATAAAAGAAAAAAAAAACTGTAAGCATCCCCTATGTCCTTAAGTGAAGAGAGACAAAGAAAAAAATAAAACCGCACATGAATTTGCCGAGCACTATTTTGTTACCAGATTAAGATTGAAGCTTTTGTAAAGTAAATTCGCTACGAAGCCCCGGAGCCCCCTTAAACACGTGAGAAGGAGCATCTTAATGTATAGGAGAATTTCACGAGGATATTTGTAAATATTGTAATATATCGCGGGAAGGGGGGGGGGGCGATGATGAGAGGGGGAAGGGGGGTGAGGGAGGAAATTGATGAGATAATCGTTTAACGACAGATCCACGTTTGTGTCGCTGATTAAGGATGCGTACGAGTTTAGTATGGAGGTGGGCGAGGAGGGAGGTGAGGGTGTTTTGAAAAATAGTACAGGTTTAAAATAATAACGATACAAAAGATTGCTACGTTAGATAGGCTTTAGGTAAGTTGTATGCTAGGCGTAGGCTTAGGCTAGTTCAGACTGTGATAATTATTTATCGTGCTTCTTTTCAGAGAGAGACAAAAATAATCACAATGCAAAAGGCGAATATATTAAAAAAAGAAAGTGTAAAACGAAACTACAAGCGCAACCACGACAACAAGAAATGCAATGCAAGAGTGTATATCGAGAATCCGCAACCCTGTGTACTTGAAGCAATCGCGGGGTGTTGGGGAGAACAAGGGTGGAGAAGAGAATAGTTGTTGATTTTTCTCGAACGGAGCGTGATATATCTTTCGTTTAGACTGGTAGTCTTCCACGCAAGCTTTTTTTTCCCGTGACGTAACAGAGACTCAGTTTGTATTATAGTATCGCGAATAACACGGACTTTGCACCGAACAACAACGTGCGTAGACGAAATATTCTAAAGGCCCTTTCTGACCGCCGCCATCTTTGTATAACCTTCCTTCTGGGTGCTTTATAAATGTTGGTCTGTAATCTGTTATGTTTTTTTCTTTTATTTACTCCATTTTTTTTACTAGATTCATTTTTTTCTCTTACTTTTCTGTCCTCCTTCTTGATGTACCAGTATGCAATGTATTTCGCGTCGGTGTTTCCAAGATCGATGGAATCCACCGTGGTGCTAGTGTCGCTACGGCCATTCGAGGAATCATAATATTCATGGACGCACGGAATGCGTTGTAAAATATGTCGACGAATATGAAATGCTATATAAACAACGATAAATCTCTCGTTGGAAAAATACGCGAGCTTCTGATTCTACGATAAAATCGATAAAGAGGGGTGAGCAAAGGGCTTGAGGGATTGTTAAAGCGAAAATGGCGGCGGCATTCTCTTCCTTGTGATTCTTTTTTTTTTTTCCTTTTATTCTTCCAGTAGATTCTCGGTGAGTAATACAAATGACTTCGACCGACCAAGTGTATCTTATATAGCAACCACTGCCAGGAATTCCCGTGAAAACGTGAAATCCAAACAAGACGAATAACGTATTACACGTACGGAAATGATATTTCTGCGAAACAAAGAAATACAAGAACAAGAAAAAGCTTAGGTATCTGCTTTCACATCGTATCACATATCTGTTTGTCTGTAATCATCGTAATCGAAATGATATAGACGAGTCGAGATTATTATTATTTTTTGTTTAGAATAGGTCACGAGATAGGATAAAAAGAAAGAGAGAGAGAGAAAGAGAGAGAGGGTGAATGAAAGATAATAAAATCTTATCGAGGCAACATAATGAAATAGTTTTCAAAGGGACTGATGGACAGGAGTAGCGTGAAAATGACGTGAAGATTGTCGTTAAGGGAATATCAAGTTTAATCAGGCGACGTTCGTCAAGTAGCGTCGCGACGCTCGTAAGTGATTTCAACTTTCTTAGAGTTGGTAGAGTCAACGGCAGAGCGAATGAACACCTTAATGAGATTGGAGTACTCGGCTACCTTTTTAAGTAGGAAAACTTGAGAAGTGCCAAAGTTTGAATCTCCCGCCAAGGGTCACCTGGAAACACGTCGTTGTTTCGTCATTCTTATAACGTTGTGTTCCTCTTTTGTCAGTCCTGCTTGATTTAATTTAATGGAAGCTCCACTCGAGCCTATCATTTCATCATGCGTATGATGGTTATCATTGTGCTTGGGTTGAAGGTCAGGGCGGGATCGTCGAGTACACTACATTAAATTCATATGAAGTATAATATAAGGGTGTAAACCCTTGGTATCGCTATCAGATTAAATACATTGCAACCCCCCGAAGCAAGTATAACAACAAAAGTCAACTCGGGGTATCCTTCGGGTAGAACTTTTTGAGCTCACTTCCCTTCCCAAGCCATCATCCCCTGTTATCATCCCATAAACAAAACCACTCTCCCCTATAAAATTTTAAAAAGAATTCCTCTATCCCATACCCTTATTTGCGATATTACCAAAGGATCACGTTCAACCCCTATAAAAGCCTTAATAACCATTACCTACCAGTCTTAGAAATCCACCTCAGAACCTTTTCAGTACTTTCCTCGCCCTCGCCTCAGGACCAAAAATAAAGTTCAATTCGGTAACGCGAATGCCAATTATCACAGTAATTGTTTTGTCGACACGTAAGAAATTAAACTTATTAAAAAGGAAACAGAGAAGGAACAAAAGCCACTAATGGTTCTTCTGCTGTATGTGTTGCAGCGGCAGTGCTGGCGAGTCAGCAGGCTGCCGCCGTAGCTGCCTCGGTGATCTCGCCCTTTCCGCCTAAGTGACCCGCGGCCCCCGTTTCCGTTCCCGGTGCCAGCAACTCCGCACAACCCCATCACACGCACCCCGCAAGTGGCAACACGGGCCACTCGCATGGGAACACCAGCAGGCAGTAGCATGGACGTTCTCGTTAGGCTCAGGTACTCTCTGGGGCACTTGACGGAGACCGGTGGTTGATGTGTCGTCGCGCTGTAGGGAGGTGGATAGCGCATACGAGGTTAACCAGATGCAGGGGGAGTATGAGAGAGAGAGAGAGAGAGAACCATGAAATTGTCCAGGAGGGATGATGATTCCTCAAGCTCGAGAACTCGCAAGGGAGAAGAGAGACCATAGAAACAGTGCGATAAAGATAGAAAATAATATTACGTAAAGATATACGTGCTTTGAAAAAGAAATTTTTTTATCGATCAACCAGGACCATGAAAGAGAGAAAGAGAGGATCGAAACGAGTGATGCAGTTATAAATATTATTTTTAACAATTGATAAATCCACGAGACTCTCAGAGCCGTAATGAAGTTTTACGCAATTAAGACATTGACGTTTAAAAGAAAAGTAGAAAATCACGACGAAACGGTCGGGGGTGGATAAGGGGATTTAAATTTAAATTTCTATGAGGGATCTCGAAAAATTGGATTACTTATTTTTTACCTTTCTTATCGCACTGATGAGATCGCGAGCGTGTAAATGAGAGTGAATAAAGTGATAAGAGAGTATAAGTGATTTTATGTCATTTCACTGAGAGCCATATGGGGTGGGGTGGTGGGGAGACCATAGACAATTCCAATAGTCCGTCAAATGAAAATCATTTCATCACGTGACACTCGATTGATGATTAACGAAGGATCCTCCATCTCTTTTGTTCCTACTGATTTTTCTTATATCTCTCCATTACTACTATGTTATGTCCTTTAGTAGGATCTCTACATTACCGACCCTCCACTTCCCAGCTCTCCTTCCCATTTTCTTCTATATTGAGATTAAAGATCTCGTTTCTCGGTCTTCTTCCATCTTCTCTCTTTCTTTTATCCATCGTTAGACATCGTAACACAAGCGTCGCCGACAGCTCTCGTTTTAGCGACGTGTCGCGCGACGCCGTACGATGACGTATCCCGATCGATCGCGCGTCCTTCGGAAACACGTCTTTCGTACCCAGGGATTTCAATTGTGACAGTGACGTTCGTGACGGCTATCGATTTACGTTTAATTCTAGAAAGAAGAAGAAAGAAATGAAAAAAAAAAAGGAACACTTGTAACGACTCGTAGACATTTAAGAATTGAGATTCATCTCGATGTACGAAATTACAAAAAAAAAAAAATTAATGGAAATCCTCTTCGATGTACATAATGTATTAAACGACGCAATCCCTTGTAGTATATATATAGCGAATCTAAATATACATACCTGTAATAAGTAACGTACGTATATAAATATAAATATATATATATATACATAACATACGAGGTGCACGCAGAATCCGAAAACGTTAAGATCTCACCGCCATCTTGTATCATCCCCACGAACTCACACGCGTACTCCACATGTACGTCGATGACGTCATAGCCCAATCCCCAACATGCCCACAGAGCACAGTAGGTAAGATTACGGTACAATGATCACTCCGGACTAGTTTGGATCATCATGGATTCTGGATTGCGGATACGACGTCCTCCTTCACACGCTGTGGATACATAGAATGGCGGATAAGATGCTTTACGCTTTTGGACTCGTAGTGACGTGGCCCAAAACAAAAAAAAAGTGAAACAAGACCTGCATAAAACGGCAAGTCCCCGCTAGACTGAAACTTACGGATATTCGTACTATCATTTCAAGTGAAGCTGAACCCGCACGGGCTTATTAAAAAATGCATTTAATTCGTACATGGTGCGAGCGCAGCTTCCAGCAACTTCTGACGCGGCCCCGTGAGTTGACACAAAGTGAAATTTTTACTAAGTGTACGTGAGAATGGTTGAGCGTGAAACTGTGAGAAAGGGGAAGGCGGGGGTGGAGGGGAAAGTGGAGGGGAGAAGATCCTGCGTATGTGTGTGCGCGCGTACACGCGTGTGCGTGAGCGTGAGAGAGAGAGAGAGAATGAGCAAGAGAAGCAAAACCCGCTATACGGATCAATGTATTTTATTGTAAAGAATAATAATGGCAGACTTCGATTTTTGTAGAGAAATTGCATAACTTGCTGAACTATCTCTTAGACAATTTAATTATATATATATAATTACGTATTATATATATATACATTAATTATCGGTAACGACTAAAAAGGAGACGAGGATAATTCGTAAGGCAAAAAATGATGATTCTAAATAATTAAGAGACGTTAAGTAATTGTAAATCGAGAACTAGGAACGCTATTTGTTTACTAAAATAACGTTAGCGCTGCGAGACGAGTAGATTGTCGGGCGAGAGAGAAAGAGAAGCGCGCGTGTGTGTGTGAGAGAGAGTGTGTGCGTGAGAGAGGCAAGAAAAGGATTAAGGGATAAAAAACAAAACGTATTACGTATATAAATATACACGATACATATAAATAACTACATAATATTAGTTCGGTAATAATTATTATTGCCTTTTATTATTATTATTATTATTTTATTTTATTTTATTTTATTTTATTATTATTAATTATTATCGTCATCATCATTACGAGATGAGAACGTGTAAGAGCGACCGTTGTAATCGTGTCGTCGGAGAGCATGAATCAGAGAGAATGAAACAAAAAAAAATATAAATAATTAATAGAAACGATTGGACCGCATAGTGTTGCAAATGCCAAATCAAAAAAAAAAAAAGAACCACCGTGATTTCCGTTTCCTTTTTTTTCCGCAAGGGCAAAGCGAGCGTACACCAAGCACAGCGAGTCGACGTGCGTTTTCGTCCAAGAGTTTATAACGAGGATGAGAAGGTAAAAGAAAAAAAAAAAACAAAAGATCGCGAACAAAAGGGAGGGAAAATACAAAAGGTTCAGGAAAAAAAAGGACAAGTGGAGGAACTAATGATAGAAACCGCGAGGAGAGGCTTGGGAGGGAAAAGCGAGAGGGGGTGAGGAAAAAAAAATATAAAAAAATCGAGCGAGCCACCTCAGTTTTAGTGGGGTGCTGCGCTCAGGGGAGACGGGAGGAGGAAGGGTGGGCTTTAAGATAAATGCTGGTGCTGTGCTGTGATTTTTGTAAAAAAAAAGAGAGATTAGAGAAGGTGGGGGATTACAGAAAAAAAAATAAGAGTAAAGTAGAAGCAAGCGAAGATAACGAATGGGCATGTAAGAGGGATGGTTAGTGGGATTTTTATGAAAATATACAGATATAGCCTAAGGTACCTGGACCCCTGCCCCGCGCTCTCCGTCAGCTGTAAATGGAGCTATGAATGAAAAAAAAAAATGAATAAAGGAAACAAATAGTGGAAACGTGTTGTATCGATTGTATAGGCTGTACAATGTATTTGCTTTTTAAATGAAAATTTACTAGTATAGATTGTTAAAGACGCTATTACACCACACGACGTTGTGTCCATACGCGATTATCCAAACATTTGCATCCTCACGCGCGCGCACACCATATTATTTCATATATGTACACTGTTCTCCGGCCGGTATAACACCAACTTGAAGGCTGTTTCGCCTGAATCGCAGCCCTGGCTTATGAAAGCCTTAACGCAGCTACCCTGGGGCACACGTGTTACTCCAGCTTGGGGTGGATTCACACAGTTGGTGGTAGGCAAGCTCAGATATCAAGGGAGATACGATTACGTGTACGAGAGCCACACTTCCCCGTGCTGTCAAAATAAGACCTACAAGGATATTGTCGATTGAAGCAGCCCTTGGTGAGAAATCCAGGTGTGTTTTAAATAAGGGATGGTTTGTACTCCTTTCGTATTGGCTGTAAGGGTTGCGTACCATTAATTATCGTTGGGCATGAAAATCGATAGAGATGGGCTTAAGGAAAATGGAAATTTGTTGGGGGAACGGCAGGAGGGACTAGAAAGTTATACAGACGGGAGACGCCATCTTTGGTATTGCAAAGATGACAAATTAGGGTGAAATAGAGTGCGATTAAGATAGAGACGGAATTACCGATACTAATTGTTAAAACAAGAAAATGGACTGAAACTACATAAACACAGCCGTGATCCTTTCTCTCTGTTCCTTGTTTTCTCTTCGTTTCGCGTCCTGTTGTCGTTTGTTTTTCTTTTTCTTTTCGGAATAAAGAGAAAGAGAGGGAAAACATAGCGGATCGTTGCGCTTTATATATTATATAACTCGAATATATGAATATACGAATAACGTAACGTGCAGAAGCAAATACAGAAAAGCAGGCATCTTGTCGTTAAATTGTAAGATATTGTGTTCAGACTCCAGAATGTACTCTGATCCCCCTTCCCCAGACTACTATATATTAAATATAATGTGCACTATGCTCCGAATTGTCCATACAAATAAATATATCGAAAAATCTCAATATGTATGTCTCTTTGTTCATTGGTGCGAAGAAAATTTCGAATCGCAATGACCTTTCATTCCTCTACGTATGACGTGTACAGAATACATACCAGTGGTCTCTGCTCTCGAGCAGAAGTTTCGCTCTATTTCATTGCTTTGAACTCGGCTTGTCAAATATTAATTACCGTGATGAGAATTTCCAGAATGAGAGGCGCTCAAAGCATCGAACACCCAAGAAAGTGATTAACGTTGTTGGCAGCATAATTATCGTCAGGTTACGATCTTCGTACCATATAGACAGACGAGCCTTGTGGCGCTACACTAGCGCTATCTGTACGGCAGACGCAGAATCTCTTAGTGAAGGTTATCAGTTTAAATTCTACGTACTAGCGTGCACTGCCATCTGACGTTAGTTTCACATAAAATGGCGGGAACGACTTAATAACGAAGGCAGAATGCGCAACTGTCGTTACCATTGATTCGACACAGTAAGACGCGTGAAGGCTTCGTCGAGAGAGGCGATTACTAATTGAAAAAGCGTTACGATAAGTAGAGAGTGATGGGCAAATACAAAATTAAGGTATGTACTCATAAATCCGCGGGAAGCTATTACAAAACGATATTATACGTTAAGTGTGAGAAGGTGGGGCCGTCATGTGCACTGGTAACTGATGTCACGTAGTTTAGATACGAACCATAATGGTTGGTTGTATGACGTGACACTATGACAGTTATATATGTTTTATTATTATTAGAAGACATAATGCAAACTTTTCTAGAAATTATTTATTCCATTATAGGTCGGGATAATCGGCGGTTCTGGGTTGGACAGTCCTCAAAATCAAATTTTGCAAAAAAAGACGGAAATCAAGAGGGAGGACGTCGAGAATGATTTTGGATTACCATCCAGCAATGTGTATCAAGGTACTATATCTGGGGTCGACGTAGTATTGCTGTCAAGGTATTTCTTTTTTTCATATTACTGGGTAATTCTTTCTGTCAACGTTACTCATAGCTTTATTTAATAGTGGCAATGAGCCTGATGAAATTACACGACCTTTAACTCTTTATGCTCTAACGAAAATCTTGTCGAGTTTCTATTCAAATATCTGTAGAATGAAAAAGTGTGTACTAGCCTTATCTCTGTTAATGTGTTGATAAGACACAATCACAATGTATGCATTGAGGTTATACTGTCCTTCATTTGTCATAATAGTTTTACACAGCAGTCATTCATATATGTATAAAATAATTATATTATGTTGAAAACTAGACATGGACCAGGCCACAAAATCACTCCAACTGCCGTGAATTATCGTGCGAACGTAGAAGCACTGCGACTCCTTGGCTGCACGCACATCTTGGCATCCACGGCTTGTGGTTCCCTGACTGAGTCAATTGGCAGAGGGCAATTGGTTATCCCAGACAGTTTCCTAGACCGTACGGTCCACAGAAAAGGAACACTGTACGACGGCACGTCGCCCAATTATTCTGGTAAAGCACTCGTTATACACATAAATACAGCGGCGGCCATGAATCTTGTGTAAGAATTACTGAATAAAAAATATTACAGGAGTATGTCACGTACCAATGGAGCCAGCCTTTGACCCACATACGTCAAAGTTATTAGTCCAGGCTGCCAAGGAATTAGGATATGATGTCAGACAAGGTGGTACCATCGTAGCCATAGAGGGACCACGATTTTCGTCAAAGGCCGAAAGCAACGCTCTACGGTTATGGGGCGGACATTTAGTCAACATGACCACATGCCCCGAGGTACATCATAACGCGCTGCGATTCAGTGATAAATAATTCGAGATTGACAAGTATTTTATGTAATCTATCATATAACACGTTGTAATCAGACGTCCTTTTCCTTCGATAGGTTTGTGTCGCCAAGGAAGCTGGTCTTCTCTATGCAGCCGTGGCAATAGCTACGGATTTTGATTGCTGGAGAGAATCGGAGGATGTTGTACACGCATCTGATGTTTTGGCCGTGTTCAAGCAGAACGTCAGTAAAGTCACCGATTTGATAGTCAAGGCGGTGGAACTTATTGGACAAGGTGACTGGGATCAACATATTGATGATCTCAAGGTGTGTATACAAGAAATCATGCAAGTTCTAGATACATAACGTTAATGTATATTGATAATATCTTTTTTATATTTAGAATCTACTGTGCAGCAGCAACGTGACATCTCATTGATTACGTAGTAGAGGTATTAGGTAATAAAATATAGAATATATATCCTCAACTCTTCGTACATAATGCATGTGTCAGAATAAAAGTAAAGGTTTATTTTATACATTGATTTCAATTATTACTTTCCTCCGTCTTTATTGATATATTTTTGTATCTTTTTTTTTATAAATTTTTTTCTTACCTTGCAATAGTATATCGATAACGCGAAGCGTTCTTAACTGTATTCACATTCGATTACACGTCGCAATGTACACATCGTTATAGGCTAATACTTTACAATATTATATTTGCAATTTTTCATTTGCGTCGTCATCGCGTTAACGTTTCACATGAACGAGGGTTTGTTAGAATAGACACCGCTATCATCGACTCATCGCGAATTTTACAATTTAATATTACAAGTTCTCGACATGAGTTAACAGTGATACTTTAGCAAGTACATGAGAGGAGCGGGAGTAGCGCCGAGGAACTTGGGATAAATACGAAAGGAATAATATAAACTGATTATTGTACAATTATTCATAGCAATTAATAACAGTTTACAAGTAACGGAACGTGATATTTATTTATAATTATATATAGTATATAATATAATAAAGGGCAAACGACTGGTCGGTCGTACCTTGAATATATCTACAAATTACAACAGTTGCCTTTGCGGTTTCCTTCTTTCTTCCATTTTGCTTTTTTTTTTCATCTATGTATATAAATTATGATACATTCACAGAAATAGTAAGCGAACGCCATTTACCATATTGTCAAACAGCTTCATCGAATCATGCTACTAATCGTGATTTAATAATGAGCGTAGAAACTAAGCATCGTACGAAGAGGTTCCGTTGTGAAAAAATTTTGAGGACGGTTGGGGGAATAGCACTTTCGAAAAAACCAGAAGGATGTCAAAACGAAAGAAATTTTCATACGTCAGAACGCCAGTCAACGCAGCAAAGACAATAATCTCCAATATACGTATGCAATTTTGGTAAAACATTTTTGTTTTTATCAAGACGCGAAAAAAGCAATAAATCATTTTGTCACACGGCAGTGTGTTGTATCGCAATTGATCTATTGTTCTCGAAGATCAATGTGTCCTTAAACGCCGGGAGCTGTATGACGTCAGCGGAGCATTGAATTACAAAAGGAAACGAAAAAACAGTATTAATAATATCTACGACGATACAGTGAATGGAGGCAGGGAGCTAAACGCAGTACTCAGTCCTTAACTAATATCTAGAGTTAATACTTTTTTTGACATTGTTTTCTTTTTCACTTTTCATTTATCCATACCACGACTAAGCGCTAATATAAAAACCACGTAAGACCAATAGTAATTGTCAACATCGGTCATAGATCAACCGTTGCATTAATATAGATATATACCCACTTCCCAATAAAGTAATTCTTCAAAGTTACGAATACAATATACGTACAGTACATGTGTGTGTATGTGTGTTCATGCGTGTGAGTGTGTGTTATAAATTGATACCGTATGATCAACGTACGAGTAATGACCCTTCTCTTTCATTGTATAAGCATTAATGACGTTACTTAAAAATTAAACGCGTATCATAAAGCTTGCACGTCCTCGATGTACAATTCTAAGTGTAATATCCATAACGTTAAAGGAAAGGAATGGCAGTGCTGCATTTTGCCTCCATTTTGTTCTCACTGTCCTGTCATAGATTCATACGTGTCGAAGTTCGATTTAACGTATAACACGTAAATTGCATTACTGTCCTTACTAACGTCACACGCGAACTGACGTGACGTTAATACGAATTGTTTATTCTAGTGCTGAGATTGTTGGGAGAGGGGTTACTGAAGAAAAAATCTGGTTCGCGTTTATCTCCCTTTATCAGAATAATATCACTCTTGCTTCCCTCTGCCCCCTTCCCCAATAATTTCTATAAATTTGCTAGCGAGAAAGAAATGGAAGATGAAGAGTGAACGATCAATTGATCGGCCTCATCTGTTGAACGATGGACAACAAAAGGTATTCGATGAGAAGGCTCGCGGTATTGGCTAAATCCATTTTAAAATTATCTAATCGTCTAACGTATAGGAATCTCCCGAAAATGTGTCCTCGAAAACCCGTGGTTTGTAATTCTTACTGTTTCGTACATAATACTTACTGGGGTAGGAGTTGCGTGCTGCAAGAGACTGACGCTTGCTTGATTTTCTATTTTTTGTTTTTAAGAACGCAAAGTGCTTTCTCGTACAACGCGATGCGTTATGATTCCTTTTGAATCATCCAGATAAATGATTTTATTAATATACTCCTGGTGGGGAGATACGCAGGGTGACTGGGACGTGACGTTACGGTTCTACAATTTTTGAATACTTTTTTTGCATTTGGAATATTTGCGTCTCGATGGATGCCTTTCTGCACGCACGTGGTACAAGGCAGCAACGCGCCTTTAGCGAACAAGACCACCAGCTACTTCGTCGCTAAATTACATTCATTTACTTAAACATATCATCAAGGTTAATTGCGCCAAAACAAAGGATGGAATTTTCGGTGGAATAGGCAAAGGCACCGACCTAACCAGGATCGGAAATAATTAGCCCCTTGCGTCATACGTTCGCGCACATGTATTTACAAATGGATGCGTCGCCTATTATGCCAACATTCAATCTGCGTTAATGTCAGAGCGTGGTTTTATGTATTTCCTTCTGTCTTTTATACATTTGATCCTGAATGTGGAGAACGTTCAAATAACTTTGCGTATCAACACATGGCTCCGCCATCTTGTTGAAGATGTGCAGGACGAAAGTTATATGTTTTATTGCACTGCATATGGAATTACTGAGTCTGCAGACGTTCACGACCGAGTGGGTGACTCGATTATGTTTTAAATGGTTTCAAAATTCACATCTGACCCTCTGACATAAACGCAGGGGGGTTATATCTTTCTCTTTCTTTTTAAATGATTTATCACTAATTTTGTACGCACCTGCCGTTAGAACATCTGAAGTGGTAGCAGAAATTTCAACTGGATGAACAAAAGGGATGTGAAGTGTGCGCTAGAGGATATTTAATCCAGCCTGGTCAACTAGACCTTATTGTCAACCATGTCTACGTTGATTTTGTAATAAACGTACGGGAAATAATCACTCTGGCCGAAGCCTAGTCCAGGTATATCCACGCTCTATAATAAAGGAATAAAATAACAGACTCATAAGCACGTTCCCTTCATTCTAATTAAACACTGTCAAACTTACATCTTGATTAGAAGATTGCGAGGCTCCACCTGTGGCAGAGGAGTCGAGATGAGCATAAAGCTGATTCAAGACGTCCCGCAATCGTTTGGTACTTTTTTTGTTAGGATGGAGCAGGATTGCTTGGAAGTTAACCGGCAAGCCGTACCTGTTTAAATTCAATTTTGAATACCCCGACTAACGAAATTTCAAAACGTCTCTTTCTTAATTTCAGACAATAAAAACTGTAAGGTTACCTAAGAACAGACTCGACAAAGACTCTCAGAGCCTTGACGTGAATCCAGGCGCAGAAGCACTCACTGAAATTGACCTTAAGCCAGCGTACAAGAGGACCAAATTGCTTCTTCTTGTCAGTAACGAGCTTGGTAATTTCGTTCTTGCCTAAAGTACAAATAATTCTTCAATTAAAATCGCAGGCTCTTGCAACGAACGAGTTAATTAAAGATTCCGGTCTCTCTCTGTTCAATACGAACCAGCTGCCAGCTCTTCCTCGTTATACGTGAAGTCACGTACGATAAACTTCTTTTCACGGGAGTGCAGCTTAAATTCATCGATAACCTTCTTGAACAGTGTTACCGTGAACAGACCGTACTCCGAGTCTTGAGTGATCAGCTGCGTACTACGTGGCACAATCATGTCCGTCAATTGCTCATAGACGGCATGCCATTCCTGGAAGCTTGATCTGTGAATTGAGTGAATTATGTGTTTTTGAGATACTGGCCATAAAAAAAATTCGTGACACTGACTTATGAGAGAAAAAAAAATCACAATTAACTTACTTGGGTACAATGACAAGAAGCGTGGACAAATATTCACTGTCCAGAATAAAGTGCTCCTTTTTTACCAGATCAGCAAGGTTACGTGTCAGCAAGCTTCCCCTGTTTAAATTCATACGTTAAGTACAACAGTCAGCATATATCGGATACAATGATAATACAGAATCGATTAAACGAAAACTACGACTTACGTTTGCTTCTTTTCGAGGGTCTGCAAACTACCCTTCAGGTTGTTGTAGATCGTGGATTTTGTTTTGAGGTCCGCGTCGATCTGGCCGACCTGTTTGCTGATAATATCCGCAATGTTTCTCAAGGACTGCTTAATCGGATACTTGGCCATGTCCCATTGGAATCGTGTTATGTATGTTGGCAGATCACCTAGTGTCATAAAGGTGTTAACGCATCTGCTGTAATACGCCGTATTCTTTTATCATACACTATAGAGAACTTTGAACAGAGAGCTCTGGCAAATTGAACGGTAGAGGTCAAATCGCAATGTGAAAGAATGGCGACAAAAAAATTATGTCACTTTCATAAATTTGCCAATGGAAAATATAAATGTAAAACTTTCAAGTAACAAGCTCGCAATATCATATCTCGCATCGTTCGCTCTGTTTAAAGTTTCACCGACTATCGAAGGAATGTTTAACCAGGCTTGCAATATTTATGCCAGGCGTCTGAGACACCTATAAATACTTTATGATCCTAGGTTAAAACGAAGGTAACGAAGACAACGAAACGCAATCAGAATAAAGGCCATTATTTGATAATAGAGAAATAAAGAAAAACAGTTGACTCTGCACTTTTAGTAGGCACAAAGAAAGATCGTGAAATTGAATTAGCAAAAGTAACGTGCAATTTACAGCACATAAAAATATGCATCTCGACGCAGAGGCTCCCCACTACTGCCGCTAGTCATTTTAAATACAAGACATCAAATGACGGTTAGAATTTTCAAAAAAAAAAAAAAAAAAATTGGGTTCGCCCAGTCAATAATTTTACAATAAAACTTTTTTTCAGTCGTTAATTAATCTCAACAATTGTACAAAAAATAGTGTCAACATATTCGAGCTTCGGCATCGAGATTTCGCACGTGCTCGTCACAAGTATCACACGATGTGCAGGAAGGACATTTCGGTTAGTACAGGCTGATCCAGAAAGCGGTCGTACCTCGATTAATAATAAATAATTTCGAATCCTCGAAGTAGTCACTCGTACCATTGGATTACTCAAGCTTAATCAGTATCATGTTGTCGTATTATTAACATTCATAAAAATGCTCAACGATATCGTCTCACTCCCTTCGCATATTAATAAAAGCCATTTCCTTTTCTGACACACCCTGTAGCAACACGCTCGAACGAGACATAAGTCCAAACCGTACGATTAAACGTGCGACGTAACGACTTAAGCCAAATATAATTTGAGGATGTTAAAAGCAGCGAGGGTGTTTTGGAAGTAGCAAGAGTAGAGTGTAGGTACATTGGAAATAGGATTAAACATTCGTCGCATCTCGTCGTAACGACGAGTATAAGTGAATGCAGTCCTTTTTGAACGAGTAACTTCTAAGTCAATAATCGGTATCACAGTATGTAGAAATCATCGTGCAACATTCACACTTTGGTCCATGGTCTAATTTAATAATTAGGATCATGCTTTGGTATAATGAAAAGAAAAGAAAAGAAAAAAAAGAAAATCGTCGATCCATTTAGTGATCCTGCGATTTTTTGTTGATCGTGTTCTTGTGCTGTAGTCTGTTGTAATTGTATGGAGTCCGTTACTTTCCATATTGTTATATTGTTGTATGTATCGTTTGTACGGTATTGGTCTTCACTGTGAAAACAATATTAACGATTAAAAAGCGACACTGATCCTCGAGATCACGAGGAAAACAAAGATCGAAGTCAACTGCGAGACAGAGGGAAAAAGTAATCGGTGCTGCAAGAAGAGGTAAGTATCTGCGGATCGATGAGAGTTTTCGTTGAGAATCATATATGGTCGACGGTTATGGAAACGACTGATCTATCTGAGAAAGCAGTTTCCAATGGCGAGCCGGAAGTACCGTCAATAAGCAAGATAACGTAAATCGACGGAAAGTTAAAGAATTCAGAAAGTCATTCGTCCGTGTGACCCAGTCGCGAAGATCGACAAACTGCCTTTTCGGATAGGTTTTGAAGCTTCTTTTTTCTTTCGATTTTTGATTCTCTGGATGATCTAGCGGTGAATGGTGTCGCCGAGGAATCGCTTCAAAGGTATACGTGGACGCCAAAAGTAAAGGAAAAAGAAACTATTCGAGCAATCAAAAGTACAAGAGGTGATGTGTATGAAATAAATATAGAAGAAAGGGTACGAAAGAAATCAGAAGAATGGCACAAAGAAGACAAACGAACCAACGGAAGAAGCGGAAGCTCAGGATTTTTGTGACCGACGTTTATACCGGAACCGTGCACTATTAATATTATGTATGTATATGCCACACGTGTGGTTCAAATTCTAGAGCAGTGATAAATTTTGGACAGTCGATTAAGCGTATTTGAATTAAAAACTAAAGGAGACACCGACACGGCGTAGGCAGTTTCCGACGAGCATATTATGCGTATAGGAATGTCTAATGTCATTGTATTGTCGTTAAATAATAATTTAATGTCATTAAATAAAATGTGCATAATTTGAAATTTTTTTCTTCGTATAATCAGAACGCTTATATCCTAGAGTCATTAGTGATGACTTCGAGTCATCCGGTAGGATCGAAGATGTTGAGATCAATATTTAATTAAAAAATCAATAAAAAGAGGTCTTCGTCGATATTATGTTTACTGGTCAACCTATGGGTCTTGTATAAATTTCTAACCCAGATAAGCTGAATCGACTGATTGTAATATCATTGAATTTGCGCTCGGCGTAAATAGGTACTAAGAGAGGTTGTCCTGATTTTCTTAAAAATAATTGCTTTATGGGAAATAAGCCGCAATAATAACGTGTATGTACTGTATGATAAGGACCACTTGCATTAATTAAGAATGATAGGTCGCAGCTAATTCGTAAATGAATTCTTTGAGGGAATCGGACAATAAAGGGATATTTACTAGATTGAATAAGTCTGCTCTGCTGATATACACAGCATTCGCGAATACATCCTGTATATATCGTTATAAATGATAAAATTACATTTAGCAAGTACAGCGGATGTATATCGTTATATATAATTTTGCAATATAATAGCCAAAGAGATACGCCTGAGCAACCTAACGGAATGGTACAATACGATTCGGTTGGATCGAATTGACTTAGCAAGTGTATAATCAAACAAAAAAGAACCATAAGAATAGTAGAGACTGGAGAGTTCGAGATACGTCGCACCGAAGTCAGAGTTTGCCTTCGCGGTACCGAATGTACGATCAGGAACGCAAGCTCTGTGAAGGCCAAGATAAACGAGACAACCTCTCTCGTATCAAAGTTAACGTAGGGGGCAGGTTGGCTTGTCAAACGGATGCCAAACGGATGCCCATGGTGCAGAGGATGAAAGGAGGTTGGACGAGCCTCCCAGCTACGTCAGGATAAGGTATCGACGGGTCTGACGAGGCGGTGGTTCTGGGATGGGTACCTGGACTGGGCAAGTCGCCGCTATGGTCTTGGTCTTGGTCTTGGTCGTTTTCTTCGTCCTCGTCATCGACGTCCTCATCGTCGCCGAGCGATTTCGCATTGGACGTTGTGCGACGTACTTTCAGGGAGTTCCGAGAACGTACGACCTGGTGAAATCTGATCTCTCCGTCGCTGCTGCAGTCCGACGATAGGGATGGACTTGGACTTGTTAGGGTAGGACTTGGAGTTGGGGTCGGTGGGGCAGAAGCAGCGCACCAATGCGCGTGGTAGCACGAGTACACCGATGAAGACTCGTTTGACGTTCGGACGTCACAGGCGCCTTGGGAACTGGATGATGATTTCTTTTCAGAGACAGGGATGTGATGGTTTTGGCTTTGGTTTTGATGATGGTGGTGGTGATGATGGTTGTGGTGTTGATGACGTTGATGATGTTGCTGACCTAAGCAGATTGCCGGCTCTGGTTCAGACTCCTCCGAGTCCCTCCACTGCTTGTGATGATGATGCTCCTTGGTACTCTTGTGTGACGGTGCGACTGGGGTGTTTGGCGGGGTGTCTGGATCACCCCCTTCGGGGCTCGTGATTTCCCCGTCCACTGACGTTTGACCTATCCATTACAGCCCAGTCCCAATCTCCTCGCGATCTTTCTTATACGTCTCACTCAACTATTATTGCCTCCTACGCAAATGCCTAACGACACGCTGACGAAACTGAACCATAACGACTCGAGAGAAAGTCACAGAGAGATAGATAAAGATTAGAGACAGAAGTCAGAGAAAACAAAGAGAACGACAATTAAGAATTCGGAGTATTTAATGTGAAGCCTCCTGCGCTATCTTTTTTTTACACTTGCACGATACTTGGATTTTTCGTTAGTTTTTTTTTTTTGAAAATTTTCAAAAAGAGCTTGCTTGTATTGATTCTGATGGCACAGAGAACATCGATAGTAAAAAATCAATGCGACACGGTGGATGAAATATTTTTTCATGACTTCAAATTCATTTTTCTAAAAAGAAAAAGGACTCGATCGATGCAACCGGATGACACAGATCTATTTCATCGACAACGGTCAGATAACCAATGGAATTTCGTCGTGACACGTACAAACCATTAAATACTCCGAAATTGCGATAAAGAAATAATCAACAATTCGTAAATAAACCATGAACGTGTAACTGAAGAAGACTCATAAAGACTAGTAGGTAGAAAACTGATAGTCGAGATAACTTAAAACGTAAAAGAGAAGAAACGAGCAAAAATGCTGCGAATCAATAAATAAAGAATACGGTGCAACGCAAAACAGCCAATAACATTAAAAATAAATCAATGGAAAATAATGAAACTAAGAGGAAATCAAAGTCGAATTAAACAAAATTCAATTCAATAAATAAAACCTATGCATTTATTAAATTGGAGCTTGGTGACCACAGTAACCCAAGCATCTCCTTGCGCCCTCCGATCATTGGTATTTCGATACATGATTACTTTTGTCTTTCTTTATCTTTTTTTTTTTTCATTTTCGTTTGTTCGTTATCACGCATCCCGCGTGCAGTCTCGACGTCCAAGTACAGTAGAGATCCTTGACCAATTTAGCGACGCGCCACAGCATTTTTGTAACGACCGCGCAAAGTTTTAAACAAAATAAAGACAAAAGAAAATGGCGTAAACGCCATGTGTATTCCCGCCCGGGTGTTTCGTCACGATATATAGAGGCGGTGCACGTGTATGAGCATTTATTAATCAAAACAATAAGAAGAGGTAGGGGAAGAGGGTTAATGTGGTCGAAATTAATGAAAGCAAGCAAAGCGACACCACAGATACAAATTTTCCATTATATATAATAGTCAATTAAAAGAATCATCAACCAAGGACAAAAAGCACTCTACGTTACATGTAAATCTCATGGTACAACATAGTGTGCCTATCTCACATATAGACTCGTTATAAAACGATATACTTTTGAATTCAGATATACCGTTGACTATCATTTTTTTTTCAGCACAGAAGTCGTGCTTGGTGGACTCTTTATTCGCTGTTAAGTATATATATAAAATAAGATGACTTTGATAGCTGCTATTTTCTAGATGAAGATGTGACTACTGTATATTGCTGAGCAATGTTTTATAAATGGTTTTAGCTTACTGGCTGTTCTTCATGACGTAGTAAATGTATCAGTGATGTGAATCTAAAATTCTTATGCTTTTGAAATTGACGTACGTATCTGCCAGGAAGAATATATCGTTTTAAAATGAGTCGTAGTCGATTAGTACACACTATACTTGCAGTAATTACATATGTTACTATATCTCACAGCCGCAAGAATTTTGCCTGTTGATCTGCTGTAATTTGTCAATGGATATTATCTTAATGATTACACAGAATGGATTGTAATTGATATTGACATAAACAGGCAAAATTATTGTTGTGATAATCCATCGCTATGTATCTTATGGGTTTTCGAGGAAATTATGGGTCTTAAATGGAACGTCTTGCATGTTGAACTCATTACCTCCGACGAAACGAATGGAAATCTTAACAAATTAACCAATAGAATACTTGAGGCTACCGAGAAAATAAAATCAATTTCAATTAGTGTGCATGTTTCGTGTCGTGTACAGTATTTATTGTAGCCATTACTATATGGTCGACCGATAATGCGAACATATAGAAACACAATACGCTTACACAGGGAAATGATATACCTGCCTGCAAGGGCCCAAAACATATGATCCTCTTTCGTATGAGGGGAGGATCCAGATTACTATAGTCTATAGTTTCAAGTGTTATTTATGCATAAAGAATATTGTGGCAAAGAACTCACAGGGAATAGAACTAGAATTGATATCATGCGTAATCCTTGCTTTCACTTTCAACGAAGCTCTGGTAAAGCATAATGAGTCTATGTGATTGTATGCGATACTTGAAATGATTTGCATTGATCATTCACTAAACTATTCTCATTAGGTAATAAATAATGCATATTATCGGTTAATACATGTTATTAATAAATATGGTAGGATTATTTTAAATGAATCTTTTTTATGGCCGATATGGAATCTTAATATATAAAGTTATGCAGTTTGTCAGTTAAACATTTTTGGACCCCTGCCTACTTGTTAATCCATCATTATGATGGTAAAACGAAGAAATACAAAGATATAATATATAAAGAAAAATATATAAAGGAAATATGCAAGATCTACTCACTGTTGTTGGCCATCAGGTTTTCGTGCAGCTTGTCTCTTTGATCTTCAAGAACCTCGCCCAAGTAAGTAGCGACCTTGCGTGTCACTTGCTCAACAAATGTATCAAGCTTGCCGAGATCATCAGACAAACCTACAAGTTGATCCAGTGTTCCGACCTTAAGATCAGGAATATGGAACTTGTAGTTTGAAGATAGAGAATTTTGCTTTGATGTAAGGTTGTTCATTGTTTCCCATGTCTGCTGGCAGGTCTTCTCGCCTGGTGCAGATATCAACCAATATTCCGTCATCTTGAAGAGCTCCTTTTACAATTGCTCCTCTGCTACTCCTACAATGCACACACAACTTAGAATTGTATCTATTAAATCACTAGGCATTGCAAGTGATACTGTTATAAAGAAAGACACGCGACAGAAAAATTATAAGTTTACACCAAATTTCTTTTGCTACACAGTAACTTTGCACTAGAAGACAACCCCAGTATAACAGGGTTTCGCAGAGACACAACCACCTGCCCAAACGAATTATGTAAACATACAGTAATCTTTATACGTGGTGCATTTTTAAATGAAAAACACAGTGAGAAACGCGCACAATACACGATAGATAATCCTCGCTAGCCTGAAAGCCGCAAAAGGTATAAAACAACGTTGAGAAACGAGGAGACATAAGGGGGTGTGGCACTCGATCTCGTCCCTCGTGAAAGATTACGTAATTAAGCGCGCTTTCCACGTGACGCGGGTCGAAATACATGCATGGCGCGCGGAAGTAGCATTGCGATCAATATAGAAGCGAATAAAGTACCAAGAGTAGCATAACATCAAGGTGCACAGAACCAGAATGGCCTTGAGTTGTAGCTAGCAGACGAGACGTTACGCTGCGAGACGGCCGTCTGTCTGTCCGGATGGCGCCTGGCGTCGAGACGCTCTCAGTAAAATCAATAGTATTAAGTATCGTAAAAGCATCGAAAGGATATGAACAACAGAGCAAACTATAATTTAACAGTCACAGAAAACAGGTTAAAACCAATAAAAATTGTCGTGGCCATTCGTGAGGAAAGTTGCGCACAAAAAGGGCGAGGATTGCTCCCAGTATTTGGGTTATCACCTAAGTAGCTTGTGTTTTAGATTATCATGGAAAACCTATTTGTTCTTATAATTATTATGTGTTATTAATATATACCTGATTGTCTCGAATCTCGCCGAAGTCCTCTCGACTCGGGAAATGATTGAATTTCTCGCGAAATTCGGTACGATCGCTTGTCTACTCGTTCGTCGCCGAAACCATTGTCTCACGTGATGGGGTGCTGCTGTCTCGCGACCCGCCCGACAACTAAACGAAACGAAACGAACAGCTGACTGCCACACCAAACAGATTAGCCAACACAAAAGTAATTGCATTGACGAAAAGCTGGTACTTTGTTAATTTTTTCGAATAGAATTAGAATATTTTAGTTAACTATGTATTCTAAATTGAAGTTAAAACATTTAACACAGTTTTCTATGTAATCTTGAAACGATAAGTTGTATAGTCCACTGTAATATTTTATGTTCATATATCTGACGTGAGGAATTTTTGATACCTTTATATCAAATTTTAACAATTAATTAGACTGGATTATTTTAATATTTTATATAGGAATTATTTCGATTGTCTGGCTTGTGAAAAATACTGTTAGTGAGGACTGAAATGTTGAAATTTACGTGAGTCATGTGTGAATACTTTAGAATTCATGTTATATGAGTTTGAAATCATTGGTTTATGTTGCACACCCTGCAACCGCACCCATTATGCACTGTACGCGAATTTTGTAGAGGGCAGCACTTTCTGAGACATTTGTTTGTGACAAATAGAAAGGAAAAAAATGGTTGTGGCAAACATGGAAGCTGAGCAAAATAAGGAACGGGTTTTGCAACTTATTAAGGATAAAGATAAGATAGAGGCGGATTTGAGAGCCTTGAGGGAAATATTAGAATCTGTACGTATTGGATGAAATATGTATTGTATGAAATCTTTGTACAGGAATCGGATTAGTTATGTTTATTCCTGTCACTTAGAGTGACTTGTAATTTTTGCTCAACATAGCTTGAGTATTATTCATAATTCCAGAATCATGTTGGTATGAACGATCCTTTGGTGGATAATGATGGATATCCTCGGCAAGATATTGATGTATATCAAGTGAGACATACTCGCCATAGAATAATATGTATGTAATTGAAAGATCATTGGTGCTCCGATATCACTTTGCAGAATCTTTACTAATCAGAGAACTTTTCAGGTCTTCAAAATGATCACAAAGCATTGATGAAAAAAATAGAGGAGGGTCTTTATGAATTTCATTCGCATACGAGGGGGCAAACGGATGATTCTATACCAGCAGCAACAAGCAGTTTGCAAGAAACTATACTGCTAGATCCATTTCTCAGAGTAAATTTAGTGTTACCTGGTTCCCCTGCTGAGGTAGCAGTAAGTCTATTGTCATTGATATAACATTATTATCAAACAGTGTAAAAGTGATTTGTAGTAATGTTTAATTAATTTTTTCCATTCTCTTAGGGTATTCAAGTTGAGGATTTGATACTAGAGTTTGGTTCCGTTGATGCTCAAAATTTTAAATCATTGAAGGATATTGCAGATGTTGTAGAACACAGTCGATATAAATCTGTTATAGTGAAGATCAAACGTGGCATTAACACGGCGACCCTGAGCCTAATTCCACGACCTTGGAGTGGAAAGGGTCTTCTTGGTTGCAACGTAGTTCCTATAGAAAGTGTTGAAAGATAAAGCATATGCACAAATTTGTACTTTAAGATGTATCTAAGTATTTTCATGTTTGCATTATTCTAAAAATAAACAAGATTTTCTTAAATATATGTAAAACATAATGTGTTTTTTTATCCTTTCTTGCAATTAACAGGTTCTAATAACTAATGGCATTGAAACATAATAGTTTTAATCTCTATTGTAAGCTTATACCTTCTCAAGTTATTTTAAAAATTAAAAGAAGCTACTATAAAAGGCTTCAATTTTCATTATCCTAAGTAGACGAAAGAAGAACCTACAAGATGCACTATCTACTCATTGTAAGTTCAGATTTTCCTATTCTTTAAATAGAATATTCATTTAGAACTATCTTTTAGGCAATAATTGGAACTACCATTGTTGGTATGTCATATTCATCAACTGTTGACTATTCCAACACTGTTCCTTATAATATTTTGTATACGATCTATCCCTGGTATGAATCGGGAGCTGCGTTAGAAGATTGGGCTAACGAGGAATCCTCCAGCGTTGATAAAAATCTCGTTATTCCTACTCAAAACAGTCAGGAAGGAACCACCGTTTTATATTCTAAAGAAACCAATATTCACAATGAAACGGCTAATTCAAATAATGCTAACGACGGTCAAAGATTATCTCATGATCGATTGTGGCCGTTGAATTACGTATGTTGAATGCAACTTACATAAAATTATGTAAAGTAATGTTAATCTTGGCTTAAAGTAAATCTTAATTTCTTTTTATAGAGGAACTGGGCCAAAAATTCAAACAAAAATGAAGATTGAAAATTGGACAGTTTCATGCACAACAAATGAATGATAAATTTGCAAACAATACAATTATATTCTACTATGCTTTGTAGTGTTATAACGTGAAATAAAGGCTATGGATTTATTAAAGAGTTCAATATTTTCTTTACATTTTTTACAGTAACACTTGATTTCCTGACACGAAATAAAAATTTGTGAATAATTGTTATTATACCTGGATTCAAATCGTATTCCCTCTAAATATGTTTGACTTCGGAGAGTCGATTCTTTCCGGAAATTGATTTTCAGCGCCATCCCAAACGCAATGCCGAGAGTGCTAGGACTAGTTAGATCATGGCCGGTAATTATAAGAATTTTCTGAAGCTATTGGATTCTTGGCCAGTTGATAAGACAAAAATTCAAGGGTGAGTGTAATTTACAAGCATTATAATATCTATATCGATAAACAAATCTGTTTTTCTTAGTTGTTTCACAATTTCAAGAGTATTCTATTCTACAAACTGTGTTTGGTTAGGTCGTTTGTCAAGTCACTGTTTTATCGACATACCTCTGTTGTCAACGGCGCCACATATGAACTTATTTTCTAATTTTCATTTATGTTTTTACAGGGATTTGGGCCAGCATCTTAGAGATCAAATAAAGATTGCTTTCTCGAAGGGTTCAATTAATTCTCCAGTTGATCAGGAAAAGTGTGATCGCTATTACGCATGTCTAAATAGATTAGCATCAAATCAGTACGGACGATTGTACACTCGTACTTCAACATCTTCTGCAAGCGGTCTTACTGCAGAGCAGTGCACTTTAGCACTGTCACCAGAAGTCGTGAACTATTTTGCAGAGAGAGAACAGAATATCTTTAAGAAGATATTCAAAAATTTCAAGAATGGCACAACTTCTGCGAAGAATTAATAGTGGTGCCTTTTCAGAGTATATCCATTCTTTGAAAAGATTTGATGCACAAAGTGTAAGATACAGTCAACAACTCAATGAACAACCAAAAAGCAGACCTCATTTGCCAGTAATGGCTGAAGAGGTTCTGAAGTACATGGAACCATCTGCAGGTGAAACTTTTGTGGATATGACCTTTGGTGCTGGAGGACATTCAATGAAGCTTTTGGAATCTGTACCAAATATTAAAATTTTTGCATTGGATAGAGATCCAGTGGCTTACAACTATGCAAACGGTTTAGCTGAAAAGTATCCAAATCAAATAGTACCATTGCTTGGAAGATTTTCAGAGTTACCACAACTTTTAAAGGAACACCAAGTAAGACCAAATTCTATTGATGGCTTCCTTTTCGATTTTGGTTGTTCATCTATGCAATTTGATGTTGCTGCAAGAGGCTTCTCGATCTCTAACAATGGTCCATTGGATATGAGAATGGATGGATTTCGTTGCCCTGATCAACCAACAGCTGCCGATGTTTTAGCACGAACTGATATCATTGACCTGGAGCATATTCTCAAGATATATGGTGAAGAGAAACAATACAAAAAAATTGCTAGAGCTATTCACGATGCTAGGTTTATGTTCAAAAAGTTGGAGACCACTAGTGAACTCGCTGAATTAGTTGATTCCGTTTTGCTCGACGATTACAGAACAGATCAGTTAGGAAGATTTTCCCATAAAGCAACCAAAACCTTTCAGGCATTAAGAATTTTTGTAAATAATGAACTTAACGAGATCAATTATGGTGTTCTTATAGCTCAACAATATCTCAAGATCAGTGGTCGTCTCATTACGATATCCTTTCATTCTTTGGAGGATACAATAATAAAGAGACATTTGACTGGTCATGTAACAGAAAATGTGGCTAATACACAGTCATTAAAATTTTCGAATTATGGCAAATGCTTTAATGAAGAAGAAGTAGCTGCTATGACAGATAACCCTTGGATAATGTTACATAAACATGTTCTGACACCCTCCTTTGATGAAATCGATGATAATCCTCGATCGAGATCGGCAAAATTTAGAGCTGCGATTAAAGTGAAGTAAATATTTGTTGTGTTAATAAAGTAGTGTTGCTATCATTTTTGCTGTCTTGTCTATTATTCCTTGAAAAATCCTAGACCTTGTGGGTAGCGGTGATAAGAAAAAAATGAATATTCATTATTTTAGTTATAAATGTAATATAGCAATGTAGATAACAAATTCAGATCTTAACAAATGAACAATAGAATTCTTACAGTACAAAAGAGTATAAACAATGTTGAGCTGGTACAAGCTGTACCACACATATATAGATTCAACGCAGTGGGTGAATCTCAAAATTTACAAAATGTATTTGCTTCATGTTTCTTCATATTCAGAAAAGTCCTTCGATTTCATCTGTTTCACTGTTCCAGTCCATATCATAGATGTTTGGCCTAGTAGCCAGTCCTGGCATTCTCATGATCTAATAAATTAAAACATCCAATAATTAGTTTTATGCTCATTTTTACAAGATTTCAATAATTTTTGAGTATATAAATATTAATGATATCAATCACGCACCTCTCCAACCATTGGCACAACAAATCCAGCTCCTGCTGACACAAAGATATCAGTAATATCTAGAGTGAATCCAGTTGGTGCACCTTTGATTGCTGGATCTCCAGTTAATGAGTTAGAAGTTTTAGCCATACAAAGTGGGAGTTTGTCATACCCCAATTTTGTGTATTCGGCAATTTTTTCTTTGACCTACAACAAGAAATTGAGATAAAAACATTCCTATTTCATGTTTCATTATTATATAAACTAACCTTATCCGCGAGGACAACTTGTCCGGCACCGTACATTTCCTTGGCAATGATATTAATCTTGTCCTCGATGCTTGAATTTACGTCGTATAAGAATTTAAATTTATTTGGTTTGTTTGTTGCGGCAATAACTGCATCTGCAAGTGCAGCTGCACCTTCACCGCCATCGGACCAATGAGTGCAAATTATTGCATCATCTGCACCACTAGCAATGGCTGCTTCCTTAACGAGTTCCAATTCCGCCTGAGTGTCAGTTCTGTAAACAAAAAATATGTTACGAATTTTGAAAATCATTTAAAAATACAAAATTTTAATAAAAGCTTTGCTAACGCGTGACTGTTGATAGCGACTACTACAGGAATTCCAAATTTGTTGCCGTTGCTGATGTGTTTCTGTAGATTTGGCAGACCCTTGCGAACCAGCTCAAGATTCTCCTCTACATATTCCTTCTTGAGGACTGCACCAGGTGTCACTGGAGGACCCCCTCCATGCATCTTAAGAGCCCTGATCGTTGTTACTAGAACGACGGCATTGGGCACGTGACCGGATGTGCGACATTTTATGTTAAAGAACTTCTCCATGCCTATGTCGGAACCAAAACCAGCTTCCGTTACAACGAAGCCGTCGGGACCAACGAGTTTGAGGGCAATGGCGTCGGCGATGATGGATGAGCAACCATGAGCTATATTTGCAAAAGGTCCAGCGTGTACCATCACCGGGGTGCCTTCCAAAGATTGCATCAGTGTTGGCTCGATAGCATCTTTCAGAAGAACAGCCATGGCCCCAGTCATACCCTGGGAAAATCAAATTGAATTCCCTTTATTAATCAAAATCAGTTAGGTAATTTTGTTTCAGAAATTTGCAAAACTCACGAAATCTTCAGCAGTAAGTGGAACTCCAGATTTGCTGAAAGCAACGACCATATTTCCTAGTCTTTGCTTCATATCCTCAACACTAGTAGCCAGAGCCAGGATCGCCATTATTTCTGAACCCACGGAAATGCAAAAGGAAGTTTCCCTCGTGTGTCCCTTTTCCGTTGGACTTTGGCCAATAGTAATTTTTCGTAGGAAACGATCGTTTATATCAACGACTGAAATTAGTAATAAATTGTAGAACAAATTTCTCTTTCAGAATCAAAAATCTTTGAACTATATCTTAAAATATATTACCTCTGGTCAAGGTAATATTTTCAGGATTAATGTCCAATCTGACAAATTTACTCTGCTCTTCCGGCGTCAACGAATCTGGATCAGTTTTGTCAATTCCAAGTTTTTGGAGCCTTTTTATCTGAATTTTGGAAAACTTTCTGACACCCTTGACATTTGGTACCAGTCTTTCATAAAGAGCCTTATCCGTCTGTGTCGATTCATGAAAATATCTAGCATCTATCTGAGCTGCTAAAAGATTATTAGCTGCACTGACAGCATGAATATCACCAGTAAGATGAAGATTAAATTCCTCCATAGGAATAACCTGTAAGACACAATTCATTATTATCTTTTATGAAATACACTTGTTATATCTTAACTACATTTTATTTATATAATTACCTGAGAATAACCACCACCAGCAGCGCCACCTTTGACACCAAAAGTTGGACCTTGACTGGGTTGCCTTAAAGTAGCAAAAGAATTTTTTCCACGAAGACCAGACAAAGCCTGAACCAGACCAAGCGTAGTAGTACTCTTTCCTTCGCCCAAAGGCGTAGGTGTAATTCCAACAACAACAACAAATTTCCCATTTGCCTGATTCTTCAATCTTTTTAATATATTCAGACCGATCTTCGCTTTCTTGCTGCCGTACGGACTGAATTCACTTGGGGAAAGACCTATTTCTTCTGCTAAACTAACAATTTGCTTGGGTTCCTGACTCCTGGAGATTTCTACGTCGCTAGGAACCGGCCTCTGCTTGTTCAGTGGTAAGATTCGCAAATTCCATTTAGAATTTATCAATCTTTCAGCTGCTCGTTGCGCAGAGATTACTGTGTTCTTCATCAACATGGCTACTGTCATTGGACCAACTCCTCCAGGAACTGGTGTAATGTACGAAGCTACTTTGACAGCCTCGTCGTAGTCCACGTCGCCTACTAAGCGCTGACCCGATTTTTTTGTAGCGTCTGCACAAAGCATAATACATATAAGTTTAGTCTATGGGTGGTGTGTGATGTATTGGATAGTATGTGGTATTCGACATAGGATATATTGTGTCTTGTGTTCTGTAATGTGAGACGGTGATTACAATACGTTGATAAGAAGTTGTATTACCGTGTGTTATTAAAAAATGTCTGCAACTTCTAGAAAAAAATGAATTTACCTGGTATAGAATTGATGCCGCAGTCAATAACGACGGCACCAGGTTTGACCCAGGAACCTTTGACGAGTTGAGGCTGTCCGATTCCAACTACTAGAATGTCTGCTTGAGATACCTAAAATTACCGTTGTTATTAAAGAAAACGTGTATGACTAATTTTTCTTATTTGCATTATTCTGTTGGTACACTACTTACTACTTTTGCTAAATCTTTAGTTTTCGAGTGGCATACTGTAACTGTTGCGTTATTCCATTTTAATAATTCAGATACTGGTGTACCGACGATTTTACTTCTACCCAGAACAACACTATTGGCACCTGCGATTGGAACTCCGCTCCTGAAATTGATAATTTAAATAATTTCAATTTGTTTAGTCACCTAATCTGCGTGGAAATTTAGGATATATTATTGTACGTACTTTTTGATGAGTTCAATGCAACCGTTTGGTGTACAAGGTAAAAAACCGGTCATGTCGCCAATGGCAACTCTTCCTTCGTTTATGGTATTAAGTCTGAAACATAGAAGAAAAAAAAAACATCAAAATTAACAGTAAAAAGGAGATTTTACTTTTTCTATTAAAAAACAGTATATTTCATATATATAATCATAATCGAGCAGCATTATTTATGTATTTAGAAAAATCAAAGGTCATCTTGATTAAATTATTATCAATATTTATCAGTTTTTGATGAAATAGTCTCGACTTAAAATTGCTCAATCTGCGGAATGAAATACGTAAATAAGTTGGATCAATAGAAAATATTATTTTATTGTAAAAATAATTTTTGTTGCTATGACTTACCCATCGACATCTTTGTCGGGTGATACTGTATCTGTGATGAGATGAGAATTTATTGGATTTATACTGTCCAATGGCATTTGAACAATGATTCCGTGTACATTGGGATCGTTATTTAATTTGTATAATTTGTTGAGAAGTTCTGTTTCCGTCGTTGTGTTTGGAAGTTTAACGTGTTCTGCCTTAATTCCTATTTCACTGGCTGCTTTAATCTTCATTCTAATATAGACATTGGAATCTTCGCGGCCACCGACCTGAACGATCGCCAGACCCGGTGCGAAATCCGTCAGCTTTGACTTCAAGATAGCTACGTCCTTGGCTAAGGATTCGCGAATTTCCCTGAAATTAAATGAAAGTTTCATTATTTGTTTTCAAAATTCGCGCCTTTATTACAAATTGGAGCGACGGATAAGATTAATTCCATCTGAGGATAAATATGGACATTGTTTGTTATACACTAATAAATACATATGTATTGTGCAATATAAACAAATGGAATGTAAGTAATTATATAAAATTATCAAGAGTCTTATAAAATTATGTAATGCATTTCAATTTTTATTACAACGTTTGAACACACGATTCTGGTTTTTCAACGACGCCGTGTAGCAACAGGTTTCTACAAACTCTAACTCGGGGTTATGTGTGTGAATAAGAACGTTAAAATCATTCGTTGTAATATGGAGCACACGAAATGTTTCTCAATTAACAAAAACTGGTCCTTTCCATAATGTGACATAAACATATTTATCAAATATGTTTATAATGGGAATCACTGAATAACATTAGAATTTTTCAAATTCATAATGATCCAAAACAGCATCACAAATAATTTTTGAATATAAAACCAGACTCAATAAAATCAGGGAAAACTATCAGGTAATTTACCAGTCTATTTTTGCTGTTTTTACCATAATTATATAATTAATTAATACATTCAGGTTATATACAAAAACTTACTTGGCCAGTTCTGTGCCGGACAGCACAACACCTCGTACGTCTGTCGCCATGCCCCTGCGTAATATTCTGTGAAAAATCAAAACAAATCACCGATTACTAGACAAGTATCAAATAATCTACAAGCACATATCAAACTTATACTTGGTATATAATATCATACGTAATATTAGTTTCTGGAGACTGCCAGACATTAACCACGAGACAGACGAGGTTAGAATAAACGGAGATACACTAGACTGCCGGTTTTCAAGCGGCTCTTCGCTTCGTAATACTTATCGTCCCTCCATTTCACAAGCCTACGTTACAAACACTAACGCAACACGCCATACACACAGTTCTTCACGCTTTTACATTTCTTTGTAGGAGCAGTGGCTCTCAACTGGATGGTTCGTACAGTAAAATTAATCATAATTGGACTTGATAAACCGGTCTAGAAATTGTACGATAATATGAACGGCGATCAATTGAAGTAAACCTACAGTAATACTCTAGTAGTAATCAATACAATTATTATATAAATAATAGGCAGTTTGACCATAAACATAACAATAAGATACTCCAATCATTTTGTAACAATTATATTGATTTTATTAACGATCGCTATATCTTTTTAGATAGGTTAGAATCTTACGTGACTACTTTTAGTAGGCTTCTCATATGTGACCGGACAGTTTGCAGGGTTATGGACTACTGATAGTTTCATATTGTTTTTGCCTATTAGTGTCTAGAATGTAGAGTAAAAAATGCATCGCTGTGGGGGTCAAAATTATCTTTGCATTTAATCTACATGTGACTGTTGGCCCTCGTATTGAGAAACTCTGCTCGATAAACTCTGACACTTTTCAAGGTGATCTTAACGCGCCATAATATTACTATTCGTTGTCCGACCTAAGTCTCTATTCTGTGTTCAATTGATTTTAGATGAAAATCGATATAATTTTATTATAATTAGTGATGGTTGCTGTAGTCATTCTAATGTATTTTAATTAAATATAATATTTAATATCAAAGGGAGCTAGGATATCTTTAACGATTTCAGTACACTTTCAATTCGAGTATTTTCGAACTCACATTTCCATTTTGATTTTATATTCTTTCATTTAATACAAGATATAAGCACTATATATTTTTAATATGTGTTTTATGACACATTTCTGCTTTTGTTACAGGGCTGGACGGGAAGCTGATTTTTCGCCTCTACCTCGGTCTTATATTTTTCCTACGATATTACTATATCATATGTATTAAAGTTCTTAGTCAAAGACGGTAAAATTCATAAAGAAATTCTGCAGTCCTCTAAAGGTTAATAAACAGGCTGTTTTTATCAAGCGTAATAGTACATTGTCGTCACTGTTCGATAGTTTCTGTCTGATTGACCAATGGTCATTGCTCAATATGATATGCGTCAATGTTGTCTCTTGCAAAATGATGGCTTATCTTGTCCCAGAGGGATCTTTCCGTAGCGATTAATCAATTGCTAAATTCACACGATACTTAGATGTTAATAATATTTATCTAGGATTGAAGAAATTAATATCTTAAATTTTCCTTAAGAGAATTATGCATCGAATCGCTCGTATTATTACACACGAATATTACTACATCAAAACTGACTCATTCTATGCGGCTTGAACTGATTTCGAGTAAGTATTTACAGCTTTCTTTTTATTAGAGTCTAATCACATCGTTTTCAGAGTATTTTGCAAGGAAACGAAATACGTAATCGAAAAAAAAAATGTGTCTCGAAATATTTTCTTAATTTCTTATCGATCATAGTAGAACGTCAGACTATATGCTTGAATCTGTTTAACGATGAATTCAGCATAGCGTCTGTCATTACGTCATTGGATCTCGTTACAGTGACAAATAAGAAAGTGAATAGATATTTATAGAATTTTTTTTATATCCGAATTATCTGTGGCTCAACTATATCAGGTTCGTAGGATGGGACGTACTTAAGGTCGCTTTTCAATTAAGTAAATTTGCAGTGGTTCGAAGTTGGTGGTGCGGCTGTTGGGCAGCTGGTAAGCAACTCTCCCTCCTAAACTTCGACGTAAACTCAACAAAAACAGTTCACTTCCTCCCATTCCGGTCCTGTTCCAAGCAGCAAGGTATTTCCGATAGTCCTGCGTTCAGGCTAATTTACTGGCTGGTCTGCTGAGAACAGCCCAGGACAGCTCGCAAAAACTGGTTTCAGTCTTGACCAGGAGGAGAATTAATCTCGTCATTAGAAATCTTAAGACGGTAACTGGAAAGGGTCTCGGTGCTTTTGAGTTAAAGAAGTTTTATTAATTATTATTAGAAGGTTTGAAAAACATGATATTGAAGTAAACAATTAAAGAACGTACAATTTTGTAGATCATACATATTAAAAGAATATTATTTAGAAATGAATGCTATTAATAATATCGAGAAACAAAGATTTTCTGCCTCCGATTGTAGAAGTGTGGTTAGATTACGGTTTTTATGAGTAATAAATTAAAGAGTCGCTAGATGGCAGTGCAGTCGCTGAAGATTATTAAGATTAAGGAAGATCCTCTCCTTCTGATATTCCGACTGACGTTTTCGGTCGTTTCACTTATCCGTTCTATAAGGACGCCAGTACGACAAAGACAACCTGCCAAGAAGATGGTTTCACAGTGGCTTTGTGATTCTCACCGGAACTAATCCAACCTGGGCACCCTGGTGTCTCATGGGGCAAGTTTATGCCCTACTCGAAGCTTCTCAGACTGCGGAGTCCCGCTGGCCCCTTCGCTAGACTTTAATTACGCCTTATCTTCGGTACCGTTGGGATCCGGGCTTTCGATTGTACGCAATGAGCACGAGCCCTTAGGATCGCGAGATTTGCCCTTAAAACATCCCCCCTTCATGCTCCCCTCCCTTCCACCACACTTTACTATGGAATTTACATCTGGTTCAAGGGCTCCCTCTGATAAGCTCCGCCTTATTAATTAGTACTTGGAAAATCCGCATCGCGGTGCTGACAGTTTCTCTTGATTCTCGTACTTTTGAAAATGGAGAATTCACAAGAATCGCGAGAAGAAATAATGAATTTCTACAGCGTACAACCCAGGACGAAGTAATACTAAATTATATATGTAATATTATCGCGTATAGGAAATTGCATATTGGATGCCAATGTCGATGTTAATGACATTGGGGATGGTGATAGCAATGGTGGTGATAGTGGTGGTCTTGTGAAAATTGATGGATCGAAACGGCAATCAGTACGCGTAACACTGAGGTATTGGGGCGGCATCCTTTACGGCCGTCCCCAAACCACGCGAGATCCCCTAAGACCACTTTCATCAGTGTTCCCCAGTCCTGGACGTCTCTCCCTTCTCCTTGTCGTCATCTCTCTCCCACTCTCAGAATCCCTAGTTTCCTCCTCGAGGAGCAACTCAATCTCAATTCACAAGTCTTGCCAGGTCGCCCACGGCAATCTTATGTGCAATCGATATTACCCGCCTCTCTTCATTCCCTAAGCCACGTCCCTCTTCGAATATCTTTCGGTTGTACTTCCCACTTGGTGAAGGATTCGAGTCCCTCTCGACGATAAAAACAATTACTAATAAATAGCAAGATGATGAAAAATTAATACAAATTGTAAGTGCACGAAAAATCGGTGATTTCGGTATCCTATGGAAAAAAATTGTTAAGATCCAATTTATTTAATTAGTCGTTACTCGAATTCTTTTCTAATTGTTAATTAATTATGGAATATTAAACCGGTACAAATTTTAATAAAATTAATTTGTTCACATTCGATTCAACTTGTTCTCATTGCTATGACCAAGTCTGATGCCATTCCGAAGCTCGGGCTTAGGATAGCCTAACTTCTCAGCCCACCTCTCTTACTTCACAACTAATATAGCCATGACTAGGTTCCTTGGGGTGTGTGTGGGGTGAATGTAGGGTTGAAAGGGGGCGGGGGGGTTGGCGAGTTTGTAGCTTCGTCGCGGGGTACCTACCGATTCCAACTTCTCCGGATAGTTAAGCTTAAGGGGTCTGCGGAGGAACTAGCCTTGGGCTGACTAGGAGCCAGTAAGGTTGCAAGGGTGAACGGATGAAAGGGGTAAAGAGGACGTAACGTTCGAAGGGTGGAAAAGGGGTGCCGATCTCCAGGAGTAATGTAACTTGGACCACAAATTCCTTTATCGGTTACAGGAATATGCATCCCCCAATGCTTACTAAGGCTACATGCCACAATTCACTGGAGCCTATACAGCATCCATAAGGAACTTTCCAAGTCCGTTAAGATCTTTATGCTTAGGGGTCTAATTGAATACTTGATCAGCATAATATATTTTTCGTATATATATATATATATATATATAAACTCGGCAAAGATCCGTTTATGCATTATTATATTTTGGGTCCACCATACCAGTTCGACACATTAAATGCAAAGTATCTGATATTCAAATCATATAGCAGTTCACTTAAGCTTGGGTGCCACTTGTAAAGTGTAAACTACCATAGTCGTAAAGCAGGCATTACAACACTCTACATTTAGCACCCTCCATAAACATTTACATTATATTATACAGCTACGTGCTACCAGCCACGTGGTTCTGCTGATCCTCGAGCGAGTCTCATCCATAAGAACGATTCTTTCTTAGGAATGAAATTTTATTAAAAATTAATTTGTTTAATCATTTTCAATTTTTTCAGGGTAAATAAATTATTTTATGTATTTGATATAAGAGTAAATACTTTTCATCCCTTTTGGGATGAATGGTCCATCTTCTGGGTACAGAGCTTAGTCGAGAGTGGATAGTGATAGGGAGCCAAGTGGCAAGTGGTTATTTTCAATCAGCGATCCCTTCGCGACGGCTAATCGAAATTAATAGCTATGGCAGCCACTCCTCTCTATCTAGACGATATCTCGAAGAGGCTACGGCAGGAGGAAGGAAGCACAGGGAGCTTCAGATTGGATGCTGGCAATAAATAGATGATTGAAGCTCCCTTGGACTCGCGACGGAAGGGATATGAAATTAATATAACTCTATCTTCGTACCGCCTCCTAGGTCCTTCTCGATCCTTCTTCATCGCACTCTCTATGATTATATGGCATCCTTGGCATCCTTCGATTGCTCGTCTGGAAGGACCCTGCGATGCGAATATCAAGGAAATTGGGGAAACGTTCCTGAATATGTATTAAGAACGCTTCGATGAATCGCCATTCGCTATTCGCCATAACGCAGATCCTCTTATTAATTAGACATGTATGACTGAAGTTTGAAATTTTTATAAGAATTTTTGAAAATTTTGACCACTTTCATCTAATGACGTTTAAGAAAGCCGCGTTACGTGATTTCGTTGATTCGATGCTAAGGAAGTTTGGGTTTTATAGGTACATTTATTTTGAGGTTAGAAACACTTGTTTAGAGAATTTATGTCGTTCGCGTGGTAAATACGTGATTTGAATGATTTCAGTCATTCCCCATGCATCGCTAATGAAATTCCTTTCACAGCCATTTGCATTGAGTGATACGGAGGTTGTTCGTTCGTGTCTGTATTTCGAGTGGGATAACAATTGTCCATTGAATATGTAAAAAAATTTTTTTAAAATCATTATTAATTCTACCAATAGGACGACGTTGTAATGTCTTTCTGTATATTGGCGAATTCAAAATAAAATTCGTTAAGCAATGTATCTATTATTCTTATTCACTATCAACTCACACCCGTACATATTACGAGAGTCAATTCTTCATCGTTGCCGAGCACTTCGTTTAGTTTTGGGAAAGTTCCGTCTTTTCCGTATAAGCGACATAAAATCCATGGCTACTCCGCATTTAATGGCGGACATTTTGAAAGTTTTGGAAAAGCTCCGAGTTCGTTTTACGATAAATTTTGTTAAATGGTCAAGGGTGAATTAGCCGAGAAATTCTGTACAACGATTGGCTCAGCGATTGGATCGTTCTCTTGTGGGGTTGGGTCAATAGTTTGAAGTTTCGTCGACCCTAACTGCCCGTCGGGTGGGGAGAAGAAAGATAACTTTATGCCTGGAGAGGGTAAGACGCGACGAGATACTAGGGGTTGATTGGGTGGGCTGTTGGGTAGTTGGGTACAAGTATAGACACTATAGGTATAGCGTAGAGCAATGGAGCCATTGAGTCATATAGAGGGTGAGACCCATCACATCATAGCCTTCCAAGTCGTAGAAGAGAATTCAGTGGCTTCGTCTATGATGAAAGTGAAATTACCGAAAGCAAAAATATGGTGGACCAAATGCAATTCCGAAGGGTCCGAGGATCGCAGGACCTTCGTAACTAAACGGTCCAACGAACGCTTATAGAGACTCTGCTACATCTTGGAAGTAAACTGGTTAAGGGGTTGCCGGAAATGCTAAGGGCTGTAAAAGGACCTTTGACATTCCTTCGTTATCAATGAAAATTATTAGGACAATTTTAACGGGATTTTATTTTTTTCTTTTTCTACCCTCTGTATGCGTATAACCGTCAATATTACTTGATATGACTGTTAATTTTGAATTATTGAAATTTCGTATCATAATTGATATTCGATAAATATCATTGAGTGGGACGTGAGTGGCTAAATATTTTTGCGATGATGACTGCTAGAATTTTTTTATAACCATTTCTATTTTTGTCTGCATTTTTGGAATTGTTCGATACGACGAATGTGAATACTGGTATAATTTATTTTTTTTTCTCTTTCTCGAATTTTTCAAAATGATCTGGTGGACCATAGCAAAGTGCAGGATGCGTGTGAGTGCATCGGTCACGCATGCACCCGATTGATCGCCAATGCTGGCAAACCACCCCTGGCGCTCTTCAGTTTTTCACGGCCGACTAGGGCTGAAACTCTGCCGAACTGTTCGCTGCGTATCTCTTATCATAATTGCACAATTTTATCGGAACGTGTTAGCGCGTTATCCTTTATTATGTACGACCTCGGTAGACTTTGTAAAAAAAAAATGTATAAAACTCGTCGACTTTTCGAAACGTAGTGAAAATTTTCAAACTTTTCGGATCCTTAAAAATGGACGACCTTGAATCACTGAAAACTACAAAAAAAAACAGGTGAGCTGTATTAAAAAAATTGTTTATGACTAACAACAAATATACAATATCCAAACAATTTGTTGTCATTTCCTCAGTTATTTGAAATGCCAAAAAAAATTTGGATTAATTCATTTGAAAATCTATTCAAAGACGTATCCGGCATATTCAATATAATTTTGCTAATCAATTACGAATCTCTGGTAATTGACTGAATAGGAAATAACAAGATCAAATAAAACAGTCCTAAGAGACCTAATAACGTTAAGAGAGAAAATCATGTATATTCTCATGATGACCACGTTTGTATCAATGAAAACAAATTGCCGTGATTCCGAACTACGTGAACCAATGTCTGATATCTACCAATGACGTATTCTTATATGAGTTATGCATCATTAAGAAAATCACTCCCCTACCAGTAGGAATATTCATACATTTTTCAGAGCCAAACAAATGCTCCTACTTAGGAGCATGAACGCTAAATCAGAAGCAGCGTCAATCACGGTCAAGAGGAGTTGCCAATTGAGTTCGAGGTTGAGTGCGGGGGGTGAAAATGGGGTTGTGGATGAGGCGAAGTCTCCTATTAGAAAGGTGGAAAGGATTTGATGAAGCATTTCAGTACCAATGACTATATGCCATGTATTACATAGGAAGAGCCAAACATAACCTCAATATAGTCTGTATAGGAAGACGAAGGTCTGCCACGTAAAAAAAAAAAGACGAATATTACATTGTATCTATATTTAGTAAATATTATTTATAATAATAAAAGTGCATATATACATGTATAGGCACAAAATAAGAAACAGCAAACAGGAGGATCTTCATGTATAATAATAATAATAATAAAACCGATATACGTCTGCATAGAATTATGAGAAACGCCAATATGAAGCTTTTCATTTAGCATAATAGTAATTTTGATGAGAAATTCTAAATGTGGCAGCCATGGTTACTGCTTGGAGATCTAACATGGGAGAAGAATGGGTTTGGCCGAAATTCGAATTCCCTGTAGGAGGACAATGAGTTGAGGGTTCAGGGCTAAGGGCTCGTGGGGTTCGCATCTTAGATAGCATCGACAGTAGGGGAGAGGAGGGAGGGATAGGGAGGGGTTTCATGGTGGGGAACTCGATCTCTCCCTTATCCATTTGCAACTCCCATTGAGCACAGCATCCCTCGAGCTCGACAAAGCTCCATCTTAACAGCCATATTGAGTTCAGATTCGTGTGACGAATACTGAAGTTTTTTTTAATATTCGTTTTAATATTTTTTTTAATTTACATTTACGAAACATTTTACGAATGTTTGTATGTTTTTTAGTGTCTTGTGTATTCGTGATACAAGAGTCAGGGTCTTCCAGTAGAGAAATTGTCAGGATCTTTAGAAATCTCTTGGTAGTTCCAATACACTATGAAAGCAAAGTCCATGAGAAATCCTCTCAATCATCAAGCGTCACTTGCTGTCTCTCTTCCTCACCTTCTTCTCTCTTTCCCTCTGTCACTCTCGCTCTCTCTCGTGGGTGCGATCACTTCTAGAGAAGTGAAACTCTGCGAATCGCTTCTGTCAGGAGTAGCCCTTTCGTACGAATTCCAGATTAACCGTAGTTACTTTGCAGGAGCGAGATAGAATATGTATATACGTGCGTGTATATAGAAAAGGCATAGTGAGCGAGGGAGAGAGAGAGAGAGGGACAGAGCGACAATACGAAGAAGAAGAGAAGCCAGAGTAGTCAGAGTTTCTACGGTAGTGCGAGGCTATAGCCAAAGTATGAAACTCCTGCTCCTAGGAGAGTCCTGGGTAATCACCGAACTTGGCTGTTCCCTCAGGAACATCTCTACCTCCCCCACTCTCTTGGCCAGATCCCAACCCCTCCTTAACCAACGAATTCACCCACACTCTTGAAGGAGAACCGATATAACTTTACTCCTGGGGGTGTAGTAGAACTTCTCGAAGCAACCCCTACGCAGTAACCAGTCATGCCCTTCGTGCAGACTTGACCGATTAATATTTTCTTAGGATCCTGTTAACTTTTTTTTTCAATGGCGGCTTGTTGGGGGTTGAGGAAAAAAATATGGCCGATTTTTACATAACAACCCTTGTAGAGATTTTACAAGGTAGGGAAGATCTCGTGGCACGAACGTTTCCTTCAAGGACAATAAGGTTGCTCCATGGAAACTGCCATCATGACAATGCTGGCTTATTATCTGGGACAAAAGCGTTGATCTACTTCAGGGTGAGAGCATCTATTCCGTTGAAGATGCTACCAAAACCTAAGCCTACTAATGGATTCCTTCAAGAGCAGCTGTCGCCTTAAGATTGACTGAGTCCAGCCGAATTAATCGACGTGTCTTCCACAGTTGGCTGAGTAAACACGGGACTTTGAGTCTCTTGATATATAATTGGAAAATGAGTCGGTTATCACTTTTGAGATTAATTATTGCTTTGGCTGTAATTATGAGGTTTTTATCAATCGTATATGGTAAGATGGATTTTTTTTTTTTTGGATTTTTCGAAGAAATTTTGCAGTTTCATTCAAGCGAGTTGTTGAAATTGAGAGTTTGTAGGTAGCGTTGACGGAAGACGTGTTTGAGTAGTTTTAGTCGTTTTAGGGGATGATTTTCTAATGTTTATTTAAAAGTGACTACTAGTGGTCTAGAATAAGCAGATATATAGTATTCACGTTGTCCGTTCTTTAATCAAGATGAAGAGCATCCATCGCGCTTCTAAGAGATGGCGTCTACTGCCATTTTGACATCTCTCAGGAATAGGGGTGAATTATTGATCGTAACTACCCCTAGACTCGCCAGAGCCACCTACGCAGGATACTCTTAACTCGCTGTCCAGCAGGGATGGTTGACGATAAGGGTAGTTTTGACTTAAGCAACGATGTGGAAGTGTCGGTACAGTAGTAATCCACCCTTAATAATTATCCACAAAATTCATCCCTTATGACTTTCTTATCCAAAGGGGAGTTAACCTCTTTTTCTTAGAAAATCAAATATAAAATTAATCTTTAATTTGTTTGTTTTCGCGTGTTTGTTATTTCATCCCTTAGAATACTTAAAATACACTATCAGAAGTTCTTTGACTTACCATTATTTGAGCTTGATGAAAGTTTCTCAGAGGTACTGACCACGGTCCAGTTTCCTCGCCACCACGATGCAGACTAATCTCTACACAAGCGTCGCGACGTCGACGAGACGGATGGAGAGGCGGTGGAAACATTAAAAGAATGGAACAAAAAAATTTCCTAAACCAGTTCTACCACTTTCGCGTGAACTAGGGGTAGTTCGGCATTTTCGTTGAGCCGCTGGACATTAGGCTTGTCTCTCAGCATCCTGATGGTCCAGTAGCTGGACAATGATGACCGGTAGTGAAACTGGACATCGCGCGAGATGACCAACCGGTTCAACCGGCAGATGTAAAAGTGCTGGACCGCTCAGTCTCCAGTGTCGCAGCTGCCCCGTTCAAATTCTGAAGAAGGGTGCAGGACTCGTCTCCGCTCATAAATAAATCCGACACAAATCATATTGACAGTAAAATTTATGATTTCCATAAATTAAAAAAAAATTTCAAACACAGTGATGAAGAATTTTTGGAAAATCCAATTAATCAAATTATCTTAGAGTTATACAAGGATTACAAGTACAATAAGCAATATGCGTTTGATATAAGATATTTTTCAAATATTTATCCAGCGATCCTCCCTTTTCTATAGTATTTTTTTAATAATAATCTACACATGTATTACAAACTAAGTATTTGTGCAACTTTACTGTGTCGCAATGGGCGGCTATAAGAATTTGATTTACTTGTCCATAAATTTATGTGTAACAGGATAAATTGATTAAGGGTTACGTATGGTATAGTCGATATTTCAATGAAATATATTTTACACTAATCTACAAGACGTTACCAAAGTCAACTTAAAAAGAACATCCCCCATGTATTTCCGGTTGCGATGCGACGTTTTTCCCTTTCGAGTTTTACCATAGGATGCTTACTACGCTAATGGGGAATACGCAGCGTAGTGTGCGCTAATTAAAAATACGTCCCGTAATTAATCCAGAATAAAAGAACAGTAGGGCTGAGAAAAGGAGAAGTCCGTAAACAATTAGTCGACCACAAGCCGGTCGTTGGTCGTAGGCAGACGTTAGAGATTGTTGCAAAGTGGGGATGGATGTTAATACGAGGCAATAAAAAATGGAACTTGCCTCCGGTATAATGCAGCCAAGTAAACTTGATAAATAAATAATTAAATAATCAGCGCATGCTCGTGTGAACTCTCGTCGTCTCTTCTTCGTATTCGTATTAACATATATACAAGACATGTGTGAAGATACGTGCCCCAAACATTATGTGTTTGGGCGTCAGGAAAAGAACAGTGGTGCGGGAAGTAGGTGTGAAAGAAGAATTTTTGACCAAAGTATAATCCTACGCATCATACGGAAAGTGGTCAATAGCACTGCGGTATCAGATACCTACAAATTTCTGGTAAAGGGTTAAAAACGTGAGACTCTTTGCAAGCAGGGATTCTCAATTTTTTATTTTTTTCTTGCGTATGAAATAACATTTTTTTCATTTCTATTATTTATGACATAATTAATTTCAATTTCCGTATATACTCCAAATGATTTTTTTTCACAAATTTTTATATTTTATCAAAATCCATATACCAGTCGTTGTCATATCCATTTGCTATGAAGTAATAGATTTTCAATAAATTTGTTTTCCTACTATAAGACCGTGGTTTATCGTTTTTTAGTTTCTTGTAGACACCAAATCTTTTTTTTTTATAAATATTTCAAATTCTACAAATTTTAATTCTACAGATTTTGAGAACCGCAATTTGCAGGTTTTCTGTTAACTCTCAACCCCAAACACATTATGAACTCTTCTTGGCCGTGTTTCAACCTTTTCTAGTTTACCACCCTCAACAAGCCGCGGAAGTCCAGATAAAGCAAAAGAGCAAATGAGAGAGGGGGAGAGAGAGAGAGAGAGTAGGAGGGGGAGTGCAAGTTGCAAAAAAGGATGAAACAAGAAGCTTAATAGAAAGTAGAAAGTTGCGACCGTAGAAAGGGAGACGGAAGTGAAATGCTGGAAGAAGATGGCGGTTACGATTGCATTCAAGTATATGTATACGTAGCTGTATATGTATACGCGCATGTAGAGCTGCTGGAAATGTCACAGGGTGCAATTTTATCGCGCGGTTTATGTTGCACTTGCATTTTCCTAAAGGCAGTTTTTCTTCCTCACCGTGCAAGAGTATTAAGTGTAAAGTTCAAGCCTTTTGCATTAGACAGTATTTTTTTTTGTATTTCTTTTTAGCCAAGGGTAAAAAAAACCCTTATTCCTTTTTCTCAACAGTCGTGTTTACCCTGTACTGTTTCATTTCTTATTTTACCACAAAATTCACAATTCTGCGTATCTTTAGTCTGTTCGCTAATTTACAACCCTTAACGTATTTTTCGTTTCTGATTTCAAGGACAACTCATGCATTACTAATATAATTTATACATTATTTGTAATTTTTTGCTTAAACCGATACATTAAAAAAAAATTATAACTTTCCACATTTTTTCTTAAGTGTCACACATCAGATTGTTATACTTTTGCGTGTAATTAGTGTCGCTTAAAAATTATATAATAAAAGCTTAATTAATTTTATCTGATTCCCTGGTGGTTGAATAAAATTATCAAAAATAATTTTTTAAATCTCAGCACAATTTCAACGGTAAAAGTATTGTCCGTGGGAAGTTTAAGAGTTTTGGTCAGCCCTGAAGCATCCCCATAGTCAGGATCAAGAGGGGAGTGTAGGAACAAGGGGAGGGTTAGAGAATAGCATGAGCTTTAAGGGTGTATATAGAGGTGGTGCCGGAAGTTAAGGTCACTATAGAGGGGCGTGGCGGTGTCTTAAGTTACGCGAAAGCATTTCAGCCAATAGGATGGCTTGTCAAAGATAACTAAAGTTCCTGGTTATAGAACAATTAATAGTTTCATCTCATCGCTGTACCATGATCGTACGAAAATTTGAGTCAATTAAAAATTTTTTTCGTCCAATAAATCCAAAATCCACATAATTTCAAAAAATTCTAAAATTTTTCCAAATTCTAGACCACGTCACGAATTTTCAGTTTAATTATATAGTTCATTTAGAAAATTTCATCTTCAAAGGGTAAGTTTGTCCTTGCCCTTGGTTTCGGTTCCAACGTGACTGTTGAGGTGGTCGAGGTGACCGAAGTCACCGAGCTGACTGAAGTCGCCAAATGCTATGAGAATTTAGGACAAAGTGTAAAACATTCGAAGTGGTGTCCACTTTTGCGGGGGTTTATGCCTTCCGCTTCCTCTGCTGCTATTATCCGGCCTCTTCTCTGTTGTTCTCGGCTGGTGTTGTGTCTGAAACAATAAAACACGTTCCTGAATGAAACCCTTTCTCCGTCCTTTCTCTTTCATACACTCTTTCCTCTCCTCTCTCTCGTTCTCTCTTTTACGCGCAAGCGAGGAATCCAACCCAGCCGCCGGCGCGCGACCCTCTTTTAACACGCTTTATCATCCTCCTTCCTTTCATTCACTGGCGGCTTCCCACTAATAAAGCTAAAAGTCTGGAGCTCAACTTGCTGTATAACAAAAATGGCCCCCATGACCTCAGCCCAGTTTCGAAGTGACCATTTAAATAGAATAAAAAAAATACAAGTAAAACCTGCAAAAATTATTATATTTTTCAAGAATTGAGTTTAGAGAAAATTTTCTTTTTTCGAGTTAAGGGGTTGATTAACTGTGTATGCCAAGAGAGTAGGAAGATCAAGACTTCAAGAATTAAGGGTGCATGGATACTTAGGTCTGATTCGTGAAGAAGGGGTATATCGTAGCGGGCATTCATTGGCTGTCGCTGTGGGATGGGTTGGCAGCGCTATGGGCTTCTATCGGCTCCTTGGGGATGTTTCCACCCCTATTTCTACCAACTACCCCTTACAATATACACCGCTACCAAATACACTCGTATAGTTATACGGACTCGTATGTGCTGAGCTGTTGAGTATTGATCGCCACTCGGGTCAGAACCACATCCTACCTACTTCTCCTTCACCTGCAGCATCATATCCTTATATATCCTTACGGGTCCTTATATGTCTTAAGTCACCCTTAAGTATCCTTATAGTCCCCGGAGCCAATATCCTGGAAACCAGCCAGGATATCAGTATCAGACGAATACATAGACAGAGTAGTTTTGAATAAAAATGAAATAAAAAATTTTTCAGGATCTACAGAGGTCCTGTTAGACACTGAAGATATCCTGAACTATTCATATTATTCTTTCAGATCCAATAGAATCCTCACGATAATTTAATATCGATTAGTCATAATTAAGCGTGGAAAAGTACAGAAACGATTGAGGCAGGACCCATTCAGGTTACATCCTTCAAAGGTCCTTATCTTTATTGCCAAATTCCGAGTATCTTTGGGGTCGAACAGGATTCTCTGAAAATGAGGACATTCCGACGGTCTCCAGGACTCGACTGTTCTGTCATTAACTATCCCTTGATCCTTTCATTTAGGAATTATCCTACGGCTTTCCGGTACGCAGTGAACCGCAGGAAACTTTACCGAAATTCTGTCGCGTGTTTTACTTTCCACCCCAAAATCATCGTCTGTCTGTTAATCACGTGTATTTTGATATATTTTTTCCGACACCTCGAAATTATGCATTTCAGGGTTAAATGCAATTTTTTTAATTTGCACTTCTCATTCGCAACGCTTTAAAAGCTTTCTGAGAATATAAACTCCAGAGCGGAATCCTTGTCTCTGAAATGGCGAAGGATCTTCTCTATTGCTGGTCCATATCCATGGAGCGGACAGTCGACTGTGTTTTCGGAGGATCGTACCGCAACATGGCGGCCAGGATTAAGGATAATTCTCTCGCAGTGTTCAAGCTTCTCCATGTGCAGACTCTCTCTCTTCTTAATTCCTTCGTCCTCCGTTCTCTGTCCTCTCGTTTGCTAGGAACTATAGTTCTTGCAGCATCCTCGCAGCCGCTTGTTGGGAGGATGAGTTTTGTGCGTGATAATAAGAATTTCGCGGAATTAGCCCTGGAGATTTTTACATCCCTTATTTAAGGGCTGTAAAAAAATTTTTTTTTTTTTGTACCAAAAGGACCGCGGGTTACGTGAGTCCGCGTAGAAGTTTCCCTGTAAGATATTTGTTCGACGATTTTACTCAGTATCTATATAGCTAACTAGATTCTGGTAAGGGATGCACGGGTAAGGGTCGTTCGTTTACATTAAAATTAAGGGGAAAGCATATCGCGTTAGCCACTTGTAAAATTCAATATCCTTACACTACCTTCACGCTGCTTGTTAATCGGTAGGTAAATCCTCATTTTAATCTCATTCGTTAATTACCCATCATTGATTTATTATGTACCTACTTAAGTGCACTCAACGCGAAAACACCCGAAAATACCCTAGAAATTTTCAACATACTCTCATACCAACCTGTCAGACTGACACCTGTTCAATTTGTTCAAATTAAAAATGTATTTTTTAAATTAATCGCATGGAAAATATATAATATTTCATTAGTACTGTACGAATTAATGAATAATAATAATAATAATGACTCTTGGAAGCTATGCTAATAATTGCCTTCCTTAAACAGAAATTCATTAGCTGAATTTCGGAATCTTCAACCAGATGAATTTTCTCGAGATTTTCTTGACTATTTCCGAAGGAGGCTTTCAGTTGGTCAATATATATATATGTGTATGTATGTATGTATGTATGTATACTCATATATATATGTGAGTATACATACGGAAGAAAAACTATATATACATCAGTTATGTACACACGATAGTTCACAAGCGAGAGAAACCCTTAACAGAGGACCCCTCCACGTTTCCTTCCCTGGAAGGCGGGTGTAAGTCGTTGAGGGGTGGGTTTTGCAGGGTGGTGGTAAGTAGGGTAAGGGACGCGAACGGGAATGACAGGGGATGGGAAACGGAAACTATGAGAGGGTGAGAGAGACTATGCACTAGTACGTACTGGAGCGAGTGAATAAGAGAGAGCCGGTTTTCTAGAGAGGGTAAGACGAGGGCCGGTCTAACGTTATGGTTGGGGTGGAAGCTGAGGGATAGCAAAAGGAAAGGCGGGGTAACAAGATGGCCGCGAGCCTCGTGAACGCGGAAATAGGGGAAGTAAGACATTTATCCATGGACCGGGGACAACCCCAATGAAAATGGGGGTTTGTGAGGCCACTTACTTATAACAGATATATTTATTTCCAGGGGGGATGATTTCTTCTCTTCCCGACTTCTTTCTGAAGGGCTGTCAGCTTTAGGATTCCGTGTAGGTGGATACGTCGCTCGCGCTTAAAGGGGTTGTTCGCTTCGGATGAGTGGATTAGGGGTAGTAAGCACTGGCTGACAAGTACTAGGCGCAAGTTACAAGCCAGCAATGCCAGACGCTTGTTAACTTCACCGTCGCTTAGAAACTTCCAAGCGTTTTCGAAGCATCGTCGAAATGCAGGAAGTTTAAATTAAATAATAAATATTGTTAAAAATAAAAAAAAATTGTAAATCCATACAAATATCCTATGGTTAATAAAACATCAACTGTGCCATAGATCCTCTCTTTTCAAGAGCATCCGTTAAACTCCGAGGATTATCCCATATGAAATACTCACCTCGCCAGTTTCGTGTGGCTACCAACTACTATGGTTTAATCCTGTATTATGAGTGGAGTAAAGTATAATAAAAATCTAATTACAAACCATTATCGAACCACGTAATTGAATACTATCTTGATATCCATAATGGAGTATACCACAATAACCTTCACCCATATAAAGCATATAGGTATACGAGTATCTGATCTCTGAGAAAATCTAAAATTTATTTCCCCTAAAGATTCTTCCTTTTCCAAAGTAACTCTTAGTAGAAATTATCAGACGCAAAATACTAGTCAAAATTCTGCCTTTACGTTAGACAACTCAACTCGGATGCTTCGTTGATGTACGTAATGTTACAGGAAGTCACTCTGTACTTTGAGTGAATGTCGTACATAGTGAAGCATACGTGTATGTAAGGATACGTATACTATTTGCGAACGAAAGAGAATGAGCAGGCGAGAGACACAGTGAAAAGAGAACGTGTGTACTTGGACTAGGTATGGATAGCTGGTAGATGGACGGATGGACAGACGTAGATAGAGAAAGGATAGGTGGCAGCCCTGGTCGACAGAGAAATGAGAATAGTGTCGGTCTACGAGCTGAGTGGAGTTGGTGAGCAAATTGCTCAAAGTAATTAATCGCTTTTGCCGGGTTGGGTTGCCATGCTGTTGGCTGAAGCTCATCCAAGGGGTGACTGGAGCAGGTACGTAAGCATCGTTCCAGAACGGACCAGGCAAAAGGGAGTTTCTCAAAATGGCTACCCCTACTCTAAGACGACGTAGACTGACTATTTGATATATGTACCATTTCCTATGTACGGTATATATATTTTATAACTAATATGAATACAAAGCAATTGTATTTTTAAGCAATTTTCAAATGATTCATGACGACATTTAAAGATGGGATCTAAGAACGGCGATGGGTGTTAGCGTCGATTTAGCAATGGTGCAAGGTGCAATTTCGTAGGAGTCCAGCCGAATGTCCCGTGTGGAATATAGGGAATACACGGGATAGCAAAGTTCCTTCTGGAGGAGCAACTTGCCCGATGACGCCATAGCGCAAACTCCTACGAAGGCTAGAACGATGGTACGTTGGAAAGGGATGAAAAGCTTCGTAGCCATGAGACTAATACAGGGACATTGGTCGTATGTGTATATGACTGTTTCTATGTATTGTTTATGCGAGTGAGAGATTGTATAGAGAAATGAGTCTGTGTGGTACTTGATAAATGTGTGTTAGTTATACACTAAGGTACGGAATATAGAATTCGTGTGTACGTGAGCGACTACTAAGAGAGTATTGTGGGCGGTAAAGGGAGAGAAAGAGGAAAATGAGGAAAAGTGGTGGAAAATTGCCCCCACCATTTCTCACGGGCATAAAATCACAGAGCGCAAGCCGCGACGGCGGCGTCGAGCTGCGCCGCGGGAATCTTTTAAGAAGGCAGGCAAAGACGCGAAAGAAGTAACGGAGGATTTTACTAGGTGGGCGGGAGTGGGTAGAATCGTAGCAACCCTCTGGGAAGCTACCGAAGGGATGCAGAGGGTTGCTTCATCCACGGAGCCGGGCGCGACTAACCTCTATTGATCGTAAGAAGGCTTACACACCTACGATCCTCACACTTCTACAAGTCACCCCTCTACCGGGTGTCTGTACGAATTTCACAGTATTAAGAATTCGAAATCTTCTACCTATATCGCAGCTATATAGTAAATATTTATATATGTGTATTCAAATAGGACTGCTCATCAAATTTTCACAGTCAGACCTTAGGGGTTGATCCACGAGAGTAACTGCATATAGGGAATGACGTATCGATCAAAATATTAAATGTTGATGAAATACATTTTTTGTCACCCGGTAGACCAACTATATTCGATACGAACCCCACCTCAGGCTCGATCACCGGCCAACCGGGGGGTTGTAAGAAAGAGGGCTTTGGCGTTCCGCCCCGGGATATAAGAAGAGGAGGGTGGTCCAGTGGGGTGGTTCTGGGGAACTAAGTTGTATTGATCCTAAGCTGCAGGCCTGGAAAACCAGCCAGGGTTAGAGTACGTGTTCTTAATCGCCAAGTGACCGCCGCGACGCCCCCCCTCTTCCAGCAACCCCTGAGCCACGAACCCTTACGCAGAAGCCACCCCCGCCTTCGAACCCTGCAGTCGCAAAGGGGTTTCTTCTCTTCAAACCCCCCCTCCCACCTTCTCCTCTCACCCTTTCTCCTTCACTACCAAGCAGCCACCCTAAACCTCTCACCCTCAACCGACACAGCAGCCACCGAGATCCTCACGAATCCTAGGACCGCCACTATTCGCTAGAATACCATTGTTGCTGGATTACGAAAGAATCATGACTTATTATATAATTATCAAGCCGAGAAGACACAACCTTTTCTAGTATTATCGTTTGGACTATAAAATTAAAGATTTATATGATACTTCAATCACCAACCCTCTTAAAATTCACTTTCAACCCTCAAATGCCAATTGACCTTTCAACAATCGTATCATTGTATAACCGTTCTCTGCCATCGACAACATCAGCAAAGCATCGATTTGCTGCAAGTCCCTTTAGTCGGTAGTGGATCGTGGTTTTAGGTGGCGATTTCAGAGAAGCGATTAATAGTTTCCGACGCTCAATGGGAACTCCGTTTAAACTTCTAGAACAATTGTTCGAGCGCGGAGCGTTGTTATTGGTTATTGCTTTATTGTGTTCTGACGTCAAGCGTGTTATTGGAATTTTCACTTTAGATGCTATAGAGACGGATGACAGTCTTGCTCAAAAATTGGCGGGAAATTTGACATTTTGTACAACGATACGATCCAGGTGACAAGTATGTTTTGTAACGAAGTATATTATGCCGTGAAACGAATTTTATTCAGAGATCCAATATGCGTTATTCTTAAATCCTTAAATTTACGAGTTACGGAGTTTGAGAAACTGACAGGACATGTCCGTGAGCGTATTAACGCTGTTTAAAATTCAAACTGGAGAAAGATACTAGAGAGGTAGGAGATGTGTCAAGATTAATTGGATTCTGTTAAACTCCGAGACTGTACGAACTCGACTGGTCAATGTCATGCCACGTTATTTCATATTTCACTGTATCTTCTCTTTATGAATTCCAATTGAATTGAATTACTTTAATATCAGTTATTCGCGTGTTTTAATCCTAAGCGAACAATCGTACGCGACTTTAATGTCGATTAACACTTAAATTATTGCCGGACTGATTAATGAAAAACAAACGTCTAATTAAACACTCAACACCACTACGTATACCAAACACACCAGTGAACGACGAAACTACGAGAGGAGATGATCTTCTAAGAAGACTTGAGATTGAACTAAAATAATTTGACTCAAAAATTCAGATGATCATCATCCAGGATTCTGTGAACCAGTTCTGGGATGTTGCAAGAGGGGTCCATCTAGAATCTACTCTCACGACTTTTTAACCCCGGTAAGAGAGTCCTTGCAGGTTTCATCCCCTTAGAGACTGGAAGTAAAGCCGTATACGAGCATCCCCTAACCCGTGGACCGAAAATCCAGTTTGAAGACGCTCCCGAGCATTCCATCCCCAGGAATTCCTTCCTCAGGAATTCCCACGATTACTTTCACGTCTGTACCTAACCTGTATGGCGAATTCTCGAAAATTCCCGAAAATCTCAAACTTCCTCGAAAGGCACGAGTCTCGCATGCATGGCTCGTTAACTTTCATGTTCACCTTCGTGCTTGGTGGGGAAGGTACGAAACTACAATTGATTCGCGCAAATACGTCCTACCCTCGGCAAAACACAGCAGCCGTGAATTTCTTGTCGCTTCAGGACAGCGCAGAAGTAGCGGATCAGCAGCAGAATAGCACAGTAGCGCCAACCCGTATATAATATGCGTACAGTGAGAGAAGCCAGAATTGAAATTTACGGGATTGTATAAGAGCGACGAGCTTTTTGCTATGATAAACCCGAGACTTTGTTTCGACATTAATTATAACCTGATAAGTGACCAACTTGAACCTGACCAATATCTCCTTTTCGTTCATCGGATGTAGTTCGCGTGATTACCGTTATTTATCGTTCTAGAAATTTGACGCTTCTAATAGGAAAATTCGAGGATGGAGGGTGAAAGATAATGGAGCGAAGCGTAACGACTCTTGCAATAGTGAATATGATAAGCGAAACTTCATTTAAGCTCCTTTCGCATCATATGACTAAACCCTTGAAGGGAAAATGGCTTGAAAGAAACACGACTTTCCAGGCGTCGGGTTTTCATACCTTTATTAACTATTTATACCCGGTTCATACATCGTGCTATTTAATAACGTGCGGTGCGCCTCGAGATCTTTGTATCCACGCAGAATTAAAAGTGTTTATGATTTCTTCCTTTTGTCAGGAACTTTAATTCACACCCATTAAGAACGTAGGCGTAGATCCAGTTACAACTTTCCGAGTGAAGATCATTGAATGAGAGCGTAGTAACTTGAAATCTATACGCATTTTACGGCGCCATAACTGTAAAAGAGGTTGGCAACTGCTCAAGTGGTGTATTGCAAATTGCCCGATTATACCTTTGTAGACATCGACTGAAAATCCATTTGCTTACTCCGTAGTCAATTTCGATAATTCGTATACCCCTAACGTTTGCAGCCATTACCATGCATAGATTATAACGCGTATAAGAAAATAATTTTTTTAAATTTTCCCCCCAAAAAAAGTCGTAGTGTCATAGAAATATGTGCAGTTATAAAAAAATTTCGTCATTGTTTTTCACATAAATTTTTCATCTTCCCAACAGCAAGCGAGTCTTAATAGGCCGCCGGAGATGTACTACGAGATGTATAATAGGCGGTAGGAAATGACGTCATCAGTCAGTGCACTGGTGACCGATGAGAGGGACGGAGAATGAGAGAGAGAGAGAGAGAGAAAGAGAGTATGTAATGTGTATAATGTGGCTGTACAGTAGAGACGAGAGGAGAGGATTTTCACGAAGCACCGGCAGGTAGTCTACGTTGAGTTATGCTCGTATTTCCCGTCAACACATCCGATGATGTCTACGGTAATGTAACTGAAATGTATGAACGTTTGGCGTTCTGCGGGTCTGGATGGCTGCGTTGCGTTTATATGGAAACGTGTAGAAGCGTACATAAGCCTTCGTGTAAATGCGACCTGGGATACAACGTGTATAAACCTTATTTACTTGAACACGCATGCATCCAAAGTCATTGTGTACATTGCATGGATAGAGGTAGAGAAAATTTTTTCAAATTTTGATTTTTTTTTTCAAATCAAAAAACTTGTTTATGTACAGTATGATACGGTAGAGACAAACTCGAGCGATAGATGACTGATGATTATTATGGGGTTGTTTTGAGTGATTTCAATTTTTTTGTATCTCGATACAATACGTAGAACGTCAGTCGATTGATGAGAATACGTTCGATTTCATCCCCCCACTTCTACAGCCTTCTCTTGGTATCCGCATGCGCCGTAAAAAAGCGCGTCGCGACGCTCGGATTCCCTTGGAGGTTCAGCATCGCCGTGGCCGTCCGACCTCGATAAAAAAGCTCCGTGTCGCGTAAGCCTCTCGAGCTTTCGCGCTTTTCTTCGTGGTTCCTGAAGGATACAGGGTCAGTCAGAAGGATACCAATTCCGAAGAATGGAGACTGGACTGGTATGAGAGGTAGGGGTGCTCTATGAGAGTGAGTGAGAGAGAGAGAGTGTGACTGAGTATGATCGTGTATGTGGGAGAGAGAAAGAGAATCGAGAGAACAGTCAAGAAGGATGGAAGGAAGAGAGTGAGTGAGGAAGAGAAAGAAGGGATGAGGTTTAGGGGGCAGAGAAACTCAGGAGGAGAAAGATGAGGAGGACGAGAAGGGATGAAGATTTCGTAGCCAGGCGCGTGGGTCTATCCTGTTTCCGTATCAAGTGTTGGTGCGATCGTAATGGTAGTGACGGTAGTGACGCTCAGGATGGTAGTGGTAGACGTCGCGACGTCGACGTCGACATGGGACGTGAATGTGGACGTCGACGTTGGGGTTCTTCCTGAGGTGGAGGGTTGCTTTCCGCTCGTAAGGGACGCGAGAGAGTGACCAGCATGAGGGTTAGAGTGAGAGAGAGAGAGAGGAGGTAGAATCAGGCCACGTCGTACGGGACAACCACGCCTCTTGTCTAAGGTTAGCCCCACCGTCGGAGCCATTTCCTCGTCCCGGGCGTGCAGCCCCATCCGACTGGATTCAGGACGGGGTTGTGGCTGTAAAGGAAGAGGGGTGCCGATGAGGACGAGGGTGAACCTAAGATTTTTCCACCCCTTCTGTACCTCTTACCCCCACCAGGATACGCGTATCAAGCAGCCCCTTCTTCTATTGATCCGGGACTAAGGGGTTGTTTCTTGCGCGGTCCTCGTCCCGCGAATCCCTTGCTGCTCCTACGTAGGACGCCTCGCTGGCTTTACTTGGCGCCCCGAGTTTTTGCCATCCCTTCTCTTGACACCCCGCTAACATACAATCCTTTTTGCCGACCGATACCCAATATTTAACGATACCCTATATCCCTTCTAGTCGCTCCTGACGCTTTCCTGGAAACACCCAAATTCCTAACGATGCCTATCTAATTTCGCTTCATTAACATTTCTTCACGATTATTCTTACCCAATTACACTTGTATCTCCTCGAAACGATATTTCCTCCATTTCTAAAGTAGAATTTCTCGAATCTCAACATAAAATATCCAAAAATTTATTTTTTTATTTTCAAACATTTTCGTACAACCCCAATAAACCTCATAGTTGTGAAAAAGTCTCTGCGAACTACCCTTCGATAAGAAATCGCGTGTTAGATGGATAATCAAGTATTTCAAGGTGCGAAGAAAGCCAAGGGTAGTAAAGGGTAGCTTGAAATAGTGACAAAAGAAGTAAAAGCAGATCGCGACGCCAATACAATCAAGCACTTTGGTCGATTCGGCTGCTACACGGCAAGGCGAGTCTCTATGAATCCGTTTGCAGGGAGTTGTACGTGTCGAAGTAGTTCAGACGCAGCTTTCACGTGGCTTGCACAGGAAGATAGTTCGTGTTGGGCGTACTCGTGAGAGGTAAAGAGAGATGAACAGAGTACAAAAGAGAGAGAGAGAGAGAGAGAGAGAGAGAGAGAGAGAGAGAGAGAGAGAGAGAGAGAGAGAGAGAGAGAGAGAG